>CAMZMU010000049.1:55634429-55982988 GCA_947311845.1 Poa pratensis | reverse complement strand
TGTTAGCACAATTCGATAAGTATTTGAGTGTCGAACCCACGAGGAGCTGAAGGTAAACTATCTATTCTCTAAAGCCCTATAACCCTCTTATATGGCCTTTTATGCAAAGCAATAAATTTAAATATGAAAGGAACTAACTAATGGAAGCAAGTGATGTGGAATGGGTTTATCTAGTAACAAGTTTCTCAATCAAGTTTCAAACGCAAGTTTCTTAGAGCAAGTTTCTCTCAGCAGTTTTCTCAAGCAAGTTTCTCAAAGTAGCAAGTATCAAATATCTCAAGTAGCAAATATCTCAAGGGAGCAAATGTTCTAGCAATTGTTATTTCATTCGTGTGGTTGTCACAATTAGTGAAGCACATGTTTCAGTCTTAATTGTTTCTTCTAGGAAGGAGCCATAAATAGGTGTAGCCAAGTAAATGAGCAAATTACACAACTCTTATGATGGATCTCATGGCCAAGTAAATGTGCAGCACAAGAATTATTAAGACATAATTGTCCCACCATAGCCTTAAGTTCTAGGGTCCCCCATATATATCCCCCATAATGTAACTTCAAGTCTCAGACCACGGTTTCTGTCTTAGTACTCCGACCCGTCCTACTCAATCCATTACACTACGGTGATCACCTTACATGCATTCCCCAATATATGCGTGCACTCATACATTGTACATCAAGACAATCATAAAAGATAACAAAACTTGTATGCAACCAATCAACGAACTATTTCACTATTGCCATGAACAAATCACTTCTCAAACATAGATGGGGAGACACAATAGATCAAGGGAATAGTATATTGCATCATATATCATGTTTGCCAAGAGTTTACAGTGGAGAGATGGAGATGATCTTGCTGTAGATGTTGATGATGAACACGCCGGAGGGGGGTGGAGCCCTCCGGAGGTGATTCCGGCGGCGTTTCCCCCCTCCGATCTTCTCCGGCGGCAGCCTTCTGACTCTCTGTTTCGTGGTTTTGTGTTTCTCCGCCGCCTCCTCGCGAAACTCCTCGGGGGACTATTTTTATAGACGTTTTTAGGTCAAGACGAAGCCACGGAGACGAAAACGGACGGCATCGGAGCCACGAGGAATAAAAGAGGTGGTCCCACACGGCCAAGGAATCTGGCCGCGTGGGACCATCTATTTTCTTCCTCGGACTTCCTTTTTCGCGGATCCTTGGCTCGTACGTCTTCTTATTTCCAAATATTGGGCCCCGTAAAATATTAGGTCATTTGGACGTCGTTTGGTCCCTGAAAGTCAAAAACATGGAAAAAGGGGTTTTCTGGTTCTGCAGGGTTAATTCCAAATAAATGGGGAAACTGTGAATTATCCCCTAAAATCATTATAAAACATAAATATAACCCATATATGATGCAAATAAGTTGGAATATCAAGTAATAAAATGTAAAGTTCATGTATGCATTTTACATGCATCAACATCCCCAAGCTTAACCAATACTCGTCCTCGAGTATGAAGGTGATAAAACTAACATGGACTTTGCATTTTAATACCATCAATGGATATCAAAGATGATTACTATTGCTACATAGAGTCAAATGATTCATTCTTCAAAGGAGTAGCAATATGCAAGATAGATTATGAAGTGATATCAAGTATTTAATGCAACGATGTTCAATGATAATTCACAAAGTGTAACATGAAAGAAAGTACTATGGACCACATGTATGCATAATGAAAAGTAAGAACATCCTATAATGGTCATAGAGTATTCATGAAAATCTGAATATAAAAGGTGGACACTTTGGAAAGATATATAAATGAGTAGGGTAAAGCATGAATAAGTTTCATCTAACTTCCAAACTCTTCTACTTAAGTTAATGATTGCAAGGTGTAATCCTTGGTGTCAAGCTCTCATTACCCCTATCATAGCATCTTGAATGATTAAAGTTTAAAGTGAAAGCAAATATGAGTAGTGTGCTTGACAAAGTATAGGTTGAATGTCTCATGCCCCTTGAATACAAGTACCTACACCATGGTGTTACTCAACTTGGGAAACAAAGTAAGTTCAAGTTAAATATCATTGTAAGTAATAATAGCATCATTAAGAGCGTCAACTGGGGTACCTCTTGTCCCAGGATATGGAACAAGCCCATATCAAAATGACAAGACAAACAAACAAAATGAACAATCTCAACACCCTTTTTATTTACCATTGGGATAGCTTTTTATTATAAGGTGTATCACTGACGGTTCACCATAGTATGTAAGTAAATTTCCACCATGAATGATGCATGGCTTAGATTAGCGGCCCAGGCGTCTCTCTAACCATTTATACAAACTCATTTAAACTTGCTTTGTCTCCACATTTATTTCACCCATGATAAGCATCCATAAACAAAAGTACATGATATCAACTAAATAAAATGAAGAGCATGTTGAAAGCTTGCCATGTGACAGCACATATGAGCTAACTCTCAACCCAAGACATTTGTCAAGCCCACAACATCATAATTTTAATCACAATGGGTCATGTTTATTTAATGCAATAAAAGTAAAGTGTGCATCAAGTTCGTGAGAGCTCTATAACCAACTTTTCCCATGACAATCAACAACATAAGCATTTTCATTCAGAGGTATAGATAACACAAATATCATGATAATCATACTCGGAATAGCATAAAGCTAATAGGTAGATATGGTGGACTCACTGGAAAAACTTTGGTTGAAGGTGTTGGAAACAAGTTTTTACTTGTTGGAATTTTTGGGCTAGCAAGAGGGAGAAAGTTGACCGTCTAAATGCATGCATGAGTGTCCATAGAACTAACCAATCCATGTTAAACAAAGTAAAGTAACATTCAGCATCAAAACATGAATAAAAGATAGCTCTTGATAAAACACTTGCATATTAACACTCATTAACAAAGCATATGAATCATGCAACTATATGTATCTTTTTGAATCAACTTAAACATCCCTTTCCCAATCTTTTAATAGCATCCAACTTAATTCAACCCAAATTTCCAGTACCTCTTTCATATATAAATGATGGTGGTGGTCTCACAAAATAAAAATCAAACCAAAATAAAAAGCAAACAAAAGACGCTCCAAGTTTATGCGATAAGGTGCATTGATCGAAAAACAGAAGTTAGACTGTGCAAACCGAGAGTGTGTAGGTCCAGTGGGGTTGTCTTCACATCCCCAAGCTTATGGTCTTCACCATCCTTGGATAGCTCTTGGTGCATCTCCTCTAATCCCTGTGAAAAAACTTCAAAACACCGTTTCTCCCATTTCTTTTCTGTGGGGTGACATTAGTAGTGATAGACAAATAGATTTCTTGCTGCATATAATCCTTAGACAAAAATTCATATGAATGTCCAGAAAGTGTATAATGTTGTATGCCTACTTATAAACTCAATTGGATAAAAAGATTCAAGTTAAAAGTTCAAAAAATGCATCAAACAAAATGGGACAGAATCTGTCCAGAAAAACAGCAGCAGCAAAACGTATTTTTCTACCCTACAACTTTGTCGAAAAATTCCGAAAAATTCATGCATACAGAGGATGAAAAGTTGCAACTACAGTTCAAATATCAGCTCATTCGGAGTTACAGAATAAGAATTAAAAATCATACCGTGCACAGATTCGTGCAGGAATAAAATCTCCGAATGCTATAAGCAACTTTTTCAAACCAAAATGGGTAAAACTTGGCACTTTATTAAAAATTCCAGAAACTAAACTAAAAACTAAGTCTCTTGTTACAGCAAGAGGACACAAAGAAAATCACAAATAAAAACAACCGGGTTGCCTCCCGTAAAGCGCTTTCTTTATAGCCATATAGCTAGGCTTCTTACTTGGTATCAAGATGGTTGGAGTGAGGTGGCTTGGCATCCCCAAGCTTAAATTCTTGTACTTATTTGATATATGTAGGGTGAGCCTAGGGGTAACATCCCCAAGCTTGAGTGTTTGTCCCTCTTGATATTTGTTCATCACCCTCAACTCTTCCACTTGAAAATTCTCTTTACACAAAACTCATCATAAAACTTGATTAGAGGGGTTAGTGTCTCCATAAATTAAATCCACATAAGTACAGAAAAGACATATCATGAGTTGATTCTAAACATTAACTAATGTTACTATGGTTGTGTATTGTTCTTTGATCCAAAGAACCACACAAAACACAAGTAATGAGAGTAATGCAAAATAAAGACAGAATCTGTCAAAAACTGGACAGCCCGTAAAGAGTGAATTTTCAGAGGCACTTACGTTGCTCAAATCAGAAAACTTTGAACTAATGAAATGTGTAATAATAACTGAATATTGCTGACGTGAAATTTCAGGTCAAAATTCCTTTTCTGTGATTTTTAACATTTTTCGCAGTAAAGCTTAGGAATCTGTTTTCTGGACAGCAAATTACTATTGTTTGATCCTACCTCTCAAAAGAGGTTATTCTTTCCATAAATATGAAAAATAAGATACAAAGGTGATGTTACAGTAGTAAACAAGCACCTTGACTCAAAAACCGAAAATCAAACTGAAGAAATCAAAAAGAAGCAAAACCAAGAAAGGTTCAAGAGAAACAAACAAAGAAGAAAGAAAATATTTTTGTTGTTTTTGATTTAGCAAAAAGGCAAAAGAAGAAGCAAATATATACATAAACACTCTTTTTATTTGGTTTTAGCTTTGGGAAAAGTTTTAATGATAGAGACTTTGCAACGGTTCCATTGGCATGAACAACACATGTTCAAGGTCGACCCCAACTTCTCCATTACTCATCCTTCTCATTTACTTTCCCAAATTTTATATAAAATGAAAATCTTAAACTAATTGTCACAAAACAGTAGGTAAAGATATTTTACATGTTGTAAAGATATAAAGGTGTGTTCAAACCGAATAGGAAGTTAAAGCATAAGGAACACACCACAGAATATTAAACAATTTACTTTTAAGTCTAACTCTCTTCCTATGCATTGGAATTTTATATATGAATAAATAACAACAAATTTGAGGTAACCAATGCATATAATAATCAATAGCTTGCATTTTAAATAACATAGAAACATAAAGGGGATTCTTATCTCTCCCTCTCTCATAATAGTTGCAAGCATTAAAGTTAAACATAACCACATAGTTTTGAATAGAATCACCACATAAAGACTTATCATCTAATGAGCATAATGGATCATCAAACTCAATTAAATCACTTTCATCATCCTCAATAGTAGGGGGACTAAAAATACCATATTCATCAAAACAAACTTCCCCAAGCTTAAGGTTTTCCTTAGCATTAGCAATAAAGGTGTTCAAAGAATTAGTACTACCACAAACATGATTGTTATGCAAATAAAATTTAATTTTCTCCTCAAACACTTCATGTCCTAACTCAAGATAGATATTATACAATTCTATAATTGTTTGGTTGTTTTCCATTTTATAATTTTTTGTGTTTTAGATTTATATGTTAGTATGCAATGCAAACAAGAATAAAAGCTTAGCACAACGCTCCCCGGCAACGGCGCCAGAAAAGTGCTTGATAATCCCCAAGAGCAAGGAATCACTGTAGCACAATTCGATAAGTATTTGAGTGTCGAACCCACGAGGAGCTGAAGGTAAACTATCTATTCTCTAAAGCCCTATAACCCTCTTATATGGCCTTTTATGCAAAGCAATAAATTTAAATATGAAAGGAACTAACTAATGGAAGCAAGTGATGTGGAATGGGTTTATCTAGTAACAAGTTTCTCAATCAAGTTTCAAACGCAAGTTTCTTAGAGCAAGTTTCTCTCAGCAGTTTTCTCAAGCAAGTTTCTCAAAGTAGCAAGTATCAAATATCTCAAGTAGCAAATATCTCAAGGGAGCAAATGTTCTAGCAATTGTTATTTCATTCGTGTGGTTGTCACAATTAGTGAAGCACATGTTTCAGTCTTAATTGTTTCTTCTAGGAAGGAGCCATAAATAGGTGTAGCCAAGTAAATGAGCAAATTACACAACTCTTATGATGGATCTCATGGCCAAGTAAATGTGCAGCACAAGAATTATTAAGACATAATTGTCCCACCATAGCCTTAAGTTCTAGGGTCCCCCATATATATCCCCCATAATGTAACTTCAAGTCTCAGACCACGGTTTCTGTCTTAGTACTCCGACCCGTCCTACTCAATCCATTACACTACGGTGATCACCTTACATGCATTCCCCAATATATGCGTGCACTCATACATTGTACATCAAGACAATCATAAAAGATAACAAAACTTGTATGCAACCAATCAACGAACTATTTCACTATTGCCATGAACAAATCACTTCTCAAACATAGATGGGGAGACACAATAGATCAAGGGAATAGTATATTGCATCATATATCATGTTTGCCAAGAGGAGAGATGGAGATGATCTTGCTGTAGATGTTGATGATGAACACGCCGGAGGGGGGTGGACCCTCCGGAGGTGATTCCGGCGGCGTTTCCCCCCTCCGATCTTCTCCGGTGGCAGCCTTCTGACTCTCTGTTTCGTGGTTTTGTGTTTCTCCGCCCCCCTCGCGAAACTCCTCGGGGACTATTTTTAAGACATTTTTAGGTCAATACGAAGCCACGGAGACGAAAACGGACGGCATCGGAGCCAGAGGAATAAAAGAGGTGGTCCCACACGGCCAAGGAATCTGGCCACGTGGGACCATCTATTTTCTTCCTCGGACTTCCTTTTTCGCGGATCCTTGGCTCGTACGTCTTCTTATTTCCAAATATTCGGCCCCGAAAAATATTAGGTCATTTGGACGTCGTTTGGTCCCTGAAAGTCAAAAACATGGAAAAAGGGGTTTTCTGGTTCTGCAGGGTTAATTCCAAATAAATGGGGAAACTGTGAATTATCCCCTAAAATAATTATAAAACATAAATATAACCCATATATGATGCAAATAAGTTGGAATATCAAATAATAAAATGTAAAGTTCATGTATGCATTTTACATGCATCATCGTGTCAGCCACGTCCCACCATACAAGGTGTATGCGAAGTTGAGTCACCGACCCTAGCCTGTCCTTTGCTCATGCTAGTATAGGACCCTGCCCATATGATACTTTCCATCAACATTTAACCCAGCCCGTCGGAATCTAAGTGTGAGGACTCATAGTTTTGCCTGGCGGTGTATAGGGGTCATCCTTCTATCCTCCTCCTTATCTTTCCATAGAGTTTGAGCGAGGACCCAGGTCAGGCGTAGGTCACCAAACCATCCCCTCATGCATAACGGAGTCATCTCCGTCGATGAGGCATCCCATACTAATATGAGCAAATTATATGACTAAGCCCTTTCCCATATGTGGGTAAATGTGGTCGCACAGGGTAAGATTGGTCGTCATAGTACTAGGACACACTGTGCATTTTTCATAAACATCTCCATTCTCCATTTCAATACCGACATCTCGGCATTCCATAATCACATAAGTATTTTCAAAGGAGTTCTGAATAAACCATGTTTATTTTTCCCATCCTATAATTTTATATAAACTATCTTATATTTCTACATAGGGTGGCAAAATAGTTTCTATGTACTTTTTGAAAAGGTTTTAAAAATCTTTGCCTTAAGAGTAAATCATATTATCAAAGTAGATGCATATATTTGGGTTGCAAGCTCAGAGAGTAGCTTGCCTTGCTCGACAAAGTGACCTTGGTCTTGATCTTCAGGTTCAACAAATTCCCCTTCCTCGATAAATCTGACAACGTTCTCGCCTAATTAATAAACAAACAAATACAAACAATCACTAACCTACTCAATCAACATCACAACATTACAATCTTAAATGCTATAAATAGCCACTGCACAATCAAGCAACACAATTTGGTTTCAATTTAATTGAATTAACCATTATTTATTTATGTCTTAAATATGGCAGAAACTAGTTGAACATGTTTAATTACACAACTCAAGTTCTGTTGGTCACAAAAATACAAACTAAATTTCTACAGAAAGCTACTGAGGTGTAGAAGACAACACAATTGGATTTGGATTAATTGGAATTAACAAACTCCGTAAACAATTGTTTTTATCCAGAAACTTAATAATCAAGTTTTAGCTACAAAATAAGTTCTGTTGATCCTAAAATTAAATCCTTTTAGGGGTAACTAACAATGACTCAATGTGACGTAACAGAATTGGTCCTAATTCATTTGGGTTAAACATTAACCATCTATAATTATTTTAGTGCAGAAGGTTTTTCTAACTTCAACTTTATACTAAACAATTATCACTGCATAATTAATTCTACCAAAATTTGGGGAGCTAATAGATCACAGTACCAAGCCAAAAAAATTGGTTTGGAATTATTTGGGTTAATAGAGTATCAGAAACAAACAAGTTTAGATTTTAAACTTTCTGTGGCATTTTTAATAATACATTTTAATTATTTATCTAAATGAAATCAAACCACTTGGGTTGGTTAAACAATTTCATAAGCTTTCTATAACATTTGGATTTGATTTATTTGAATTTATAAATCTCGAGATATTGAATTTTAAAGTTCATGTCAGTACTGAAATTCCAGAGAAAACTAAATTAGAAAATTGATCTGTTCTGGATAATGTTGAGATTTCTGACGGGTGGGGTCCACTCGTCAGTGACTCAAACGAAACGCTGCGCGCGCTGGATAATGTTTAAAAGTCTGACAGTGGGGTCCGCCTGTCAGCCTCTCATCTAACTGAAACGGTACGCTGCCGTGGATCAAAGATCCAACGGCTCACGTTCAATCGGATCGGCGACGACCACACTTGGGCGGCGCCGCCGTGCCCGCGATGGCTACGGTGGTCGGAGGCTCACCTAGGGTGGCTTGGGGGTGGTGGAGATGACGCAGATCGACGACGGAGGCTCGGGGAAGCTTCTGGGTGGACTCGCGCTTGCTGGGGAGGCTCCTAGCGTCGACGACGAGCAGATCCTCCTCCGCGGCTATGTACTGACTCCGGCGAGTTCCCTGCGTCGCTCCTGGGCACGAATCAAAGGGGAAAGAGATGCGGGTGAGTGCGGTGTTAATGGAGAGGAGAGTGCGGGCCAGAGAGGAGAGAAAGAGAGGGCAGCACGGCACGGCCGTGGTCGTCTCCTACCTCAGCTCCGGCAGCACTTGGCCCTGCTGCCACGGCTAAGCTTCGCTACAACGGCGTGCCCGCTCTCCTAGCGGTGCACGGAGAGAGTGGAGTGCGAGGGAGAGGCAGTGGTGAAGTGTGGAGAAAGTGAGAGCTCGGGTGCTCTATTTAACCTCCGAGCTCGGTCCACGGTGGCCTGGGTGCAGGAGAGGTCCAGAGGGAGGGAGAGCTCGCCAAAGGGGGTGGTGCGGTGCGGCTACGATGTTGGGGTGCAGGGGAGCAAGGATGGCTGCGTGGAGGCGAGCTGCGCTTGCTCGAGGTGGGGGACGGCCATGGGCGCTCTCGGGCGGTGCTCGGCGTGCACGGGCGCATGCGATGGGGGCGTCTGTGGGTGCAGTGGTGCTGATGTTGGCGTTCCTCCTGGAGCGCAGAAGAGCGAGGGAGAGAGGGGGCACGGTGCGGGGTCTCCATGGCGTCGACACCTCCTTCTTCGACAATGGCGACAACGGCGACGTGCGGCGCGGCGCCTGTCCCCTGGCGGTGCTCCTCTCCGTCTCCCCGACCAAATCCTTCGGCTCCGGCGGGCGCGGTGAGGTGAGAGAGATGAGAGAAATCGAATGGAGGCAGTGGCTTGCATCAGTTTGATCGAAATCGATCAAATTGATCTCGGATTGGAGAGGGATTTGGGAAGAACATGCACTGCCACCATGTGCTCGATGAAATGCTTGAACCAATTTCAATTTCTTATTTCTGAAATTTATTTCATAATTTGCTTCACACATATTTATCAAGATTTGTGGTGCTGTTTAATCATTTATTTTCCAAGTGCATCATAGGACATTTTGTAATTTGAATAAGATAAAGAAAGGTTTTGATTTTTAATTTGAGATTTTTGGAAATATTTATTTGAGAGGGAAGGTTGTAGAATTAAATTGAGAGTGATTATATTATCACCCTCTGAATTTTGTTTTTAGGAAATATGAATTTCTCACTTGGAGAAATTTGGTGACACTTGTCACATGATTTTTATTATTTTAACTTTTGTTTTATTTCTTTTCTTTTCTTCAAGTTTTTAATTAGAGCTAACAACCAACACAATCAACAAGAAATAATTATCACAAGCAACAATCCTCACTGTGAAGTCCTAACCAATCTTGGGGCTAATGTCGGGGGAATACTTTGTGGATTAACCCGCGGCCCATGTTGATAAGTGCGACCCACTTTACTCGCACCAGAAAAGGCCTGCATGAAAGCAAGCCAAGATCGCACCGCCACAAGGAGAAGGATCTAGAAGACATATCCTGGAAGACGTGAGGAGAAGTTAGTCTCCAAGTAGGTTCCGGTCGATGTATTCCTTGTGGAGGAAGTTTCCTTTGTAACCTAGCGAGCCTCTGTGTATATAAAGAGGACTCGCAGGACTTAGACAGGGTCAAGCTATCAAGCCTTAAAACCCTAGATCTTACGGCGAGTACCCAGATCGGATCGCCTCCATTGTAACACCACATATATCATATCAATACCAATCTAGGGTAGGCAGGAAGTAGGTCTTTACCTTACATTGAGGGGCCGAACCTCGGTAAATCTGTGTTCGTCCTTGTTCCTGCGATCCCAAGCTCGGAGACGATTGACTCGCGCAAATCCCACACCTACGAAGTCATCCATGACATCTGACGTGACAAACCCACGACAGTATCTTTGAGAGCTTGTGAGGCCGACAAAAAACGACACATAGAACCTTCGTTAGATCGTTAGTCCTCAAAATCGAAAAGGTTGGCATTTTTTAGCTTCGCTTTTTATTCGATTAGGGGCCGGCTCGCCCTTGTTTTGCCGCCCGTGCGCCTTCCCGTGTCTCGGTTCTGCGACCCCTGCTCTTGCCGGCTGAACTCTGCAGCCGGATCCGAAGAGAGGGCCGGCTAGCTGGGCGCACGGTACTGTGATCTTTGAGAGGCTGGACGCAGGCGAACAAGAGCGCGGTTTTTTCTGTCGCGAGCCGGAGACTTTTTCTTTCTTACGAGTTTTTCGCATGTGCCCCCTAGCCGGTTTCTGCCCAACGTGTCAGCCGGGTTGCGGTCTGCAGCCGGATGCGAGAGTAGGCATCGGGGTCGAGCACGGTACTAATCTAACGTAAGCGAGAATCGGTAGTCGGCTAGCCACAGCGAAGGACAAAGAAACAGACACTGAAACAACGGCAGCCCCCGAGTGTGTGCTCGGGAGTGCTAACTTTTACTCAAAAGAAACAACAGGGTGTTACACTTCTTTAGGAGTAGAACGGCCTGAGGAGGCTGGCGTTCCACGGGCGTTCCCCCTCCTCGTAAGGGTAAACGGCTTGTTCTTTTTCTCCTCGCGTACGTCTGTGAGATAGTACGCGTTGTTGCGCAGCGCTCTGCTGATGATGAACGGGCCCTCCCAAGGGGAGGACAGCTTGTGGAGTCCCTTGGTGTCTTGGATCCACCGAAGCACTAGGTCTCCTTCGCGGAACGTGACCGGGTGCACCTTCCGGCTGTGGTACCGGCGCAGATTCTGCTGGTATATGGCCGATCTGGACAGGGCCAGTTCTCGCGCCTCCTCGAGGAGGTCCACGCCGTCTTCGTTTGCTTGCTTGGCTTCTTTCTCGGTGTAAAGGATGGCTCAAGGGGAGTCGAACTCGATGTCAGCCGGCAGGACTGCTTCCGCACCGTAGACGAGGAAGAAAGGCGTGTTGTTCGTCGAGTGGTTGGGGGTGGTCCTGAGGCTCCAGAGTACATGCGAGAGCTCTTCGATCCAGCATCCGGGTGCTCGCTCGAGTGGGTCGACCAGCCGGGGCCGGATTCCGGCTAGGACTAGGCCGTTTGCTTTCTCCACTTGGCCGTTTGACTGGGGATGAGATACGGAGGCGAGGTCCAGCCGGATTCGCTTCTCGTGGCAGAAATGCTTGAAGACGCCCTTGGCGAAGTTCGTGCCGTTGTCGGTTATGATGTGTGCTGGTAGCCGTAGCAGTAGATGATGTCTTTGAAAAAGGTGACGACCGTCTGGCCGTCCCACTTCTTGAATGGCTTGGCCTCGATCCACTTGGTGAACTTGTCCACCGCTACGAGGAGGTGAGTCATTTCGCTTCGCGCCGTCTTGAAGGGACCGACCATGTCGAGCCCCCAGACGGCGAATGGCCAGGTGATGGGGATGGTTTGCAGAGCTGCAGCCGGCGTGTGTTTCTGCTTGCTGAAGCGCTGGCAGCCGGTGCAGGCGCGGACCATCTGCTCGGTGTCAGCTAGAGCAGACGGCCAGTAGAACCCGTAACGCAAAGCTTTCACTGCGATTGACCTGGACGCGACGTGGTGCCCGCATTCGCCCTTGTGTATGTCTTCTAGCAGGCGGCGCCCTTCTGTCGGCTCGACGCACCGCTGAAAAACCCTGTGGCGCTGCGCTTGTAGAGCTCGCTGTTGATGATGGTGTACACCTTGGAGCGTCGCAGAACTTGTCGTGCTTGCACCTCCTCCTCTGGGAGTGCGCCGTGTGCGAGGAAGTCGAGGAATGGTTGCGCCCATGAGGGAACTTCGTGGATGGTGAAGACGCCGGCTAGCGCCAGCTGGGCGGCTTTTGGATCCGGCTGCGCAGCCCCCGGGTGTGTCGGAGCAGCCCCCGGGTTTGCGCTGGTCTTGTCGATGAGCTCGGGGACGGGTGCGGCTGGCGCCTCGTAGCCGGGTGGGTCCAAATGACGTGGTGGGGGACAGCCCCGAGTTTGCTTGTCCGTGCGGGCTTGCAGCCCCCGGGATGACGATGGATTCCGAGTCGGGTGACGGTGTGATGGATGGCTTGTAGACGTGCTCGAGGGAGACGCCGGGTGGAATGGCTCGCCGGGTGCTGCCGAGCTTGGCGAGCATGTCAGCTGTCTCGTTGTTGGCTCTGGGCACGTGGTGGAATTCGCACCCCCGAAACATGCGCAGAGCTGCTGCACGAAGAACCGGTAGGAGGCCATGTTGGCGTCCTTGGCGTCCCAATTTCCTGAAGTTTGCTGGATCACTAGGTCCGAATCGCCGAAGCACAGGATGCGCTGGATGCTCATTGCCTTGGCGAGCTTGAGGCCGTGGACGAGGGCCTCGTACTCGGCGACGTTGTTGGAGGCTTTGAAGTGGATCTGCACGGCGTACTCCAGCCGGTTGCCCTTGGGCGCGGTGAGGACGATTCCGGCTCCCAGGCCTTCGTACATTTTGGAGCCGTCGAAGTGCATCCGCCAGTGCGCGGAGTCGGGCACAGGCGGCAGGTACTGTGTTTCCGCCCAGTCGACGATGAAATCGGCGATGAGCTGGGACTTGATGGATACTCTTGGCTGGTACAGGACCGTGTGCGGGGCCAAGTCGACTGCCCACTTGGCGACTCGGCCGGTTGCGTCTTTGTTGCCGATGATGTCTCCGAGTGGAGCCGTGCTCACCACGGTGATGACGTGCTCTTGGAAGTAGTGGCGCAGCTTCTTCTCCGCCATGTGCACGCCGTACACGAGCTTCTGGTAGTGGGGGTAGTTCTGCTTCGACTGCGAGAGGACCTCGCTCACGTAGTAGACCGGCCGCTGGACCGGGTGCTCCTTGCCTTCCTCTTGGCGCTCCACCACTAGGACGATGCTGACGCACCGGTTGGTGGCGGCGATGTACATGAGCATGGGCTCCTTTGGAGCAGGCGGCGCCAGGACCGGTGCCTCGGACAGTGCCCTCTTGAGCTCGGCGAAGGCCGCGTCTGCTTCGTCCGTCCAGACGAACTTGCCGGTTTTCTTCAACAGGTGGTACAGGGGCAGGGCCTTTTCGCCCAGCCGGCTGACGAACCGGCTCAGCGAGGCCAGGCAGCCGGCGAACTTCTGGATGTCTTTTAGGCCGGTTGGCCGCTCCATGCCCTCGATGGCGGCGATCTTGTCTGGGTTGGCCTCGATCCCTCGCGCGGAGACGAGGAAACCGAGTAGCTGGCCAGCCGGTACTCCGAAGACGCACTTGGTTGGGTTCAGCTTCATCTGGAACCGGCGCAAGTTGGCGAAGGTTTCTCTCAGGTCGTCGATGAGGGTGCGGCGCTCTTTGGTCTTGATGACGATGTCGTCGACGTAGGCGTGGGCGTTGCGCCCGATCTGGTCGCCCAGACACTTCTGCATGCACCTCTGGTAAGTGGCGCCGGCGTTTTTCAGGCCAAACGACATGACCGTGTAGCAGAATGCTCCGAAGGGCGTGATGAATGCGGTCTTCAGGTGGTCATCCGGGTGGAGCTTGATCTGGTTGTAGCCGGAATACGCGTCCAGGAAGGACAGGTAGTCGCAGCCGGCGGTGGAGTCTATGACTTGGTCGATGCGTGGCAAGGCGAAGGGATCCTTGGGGCACACTTTGTTGAGGCTGGTGTAGTCGATGCACATGCGCCAGGTGTTGTTTTTCTTCATCACCAGGACTGGGTTGGCCAGCCAGTCCGGGTGGTACACTTCCATGATGAAGCCCGCGTCGAGTAGCCGGGCGATTTCTTCTCCGATTGCTCTTCTCTTCTCCTCTCCGAAGCGACGGAGAGGTTGCTTCACCGGTCTAGCATCCGGCTTGACGTGTAAAGAGTGCTCAGCGAACTCCGTCGGTACACCTGGCATGTCTTTTGGAGACCATGCGAAGATGTCCCGATTCTCACGGAGGAATTCGATGAGCTCGCCTTCCTATTTGTCGCTGAGGGTGTTGCCGATGGTGAGGAACTTCCCGTCCGGCTTGCTTGCGTCAAGCGGAACCTGCTTGCTGTCTTTCTTGGCTTGAAACTGCGTCTCGCCCGACTGCTTCTTTGCAGCCGGTACTTCCGGGTGCTCGGCCGCTACGGCGCGCCTGATCTCTTTGAACTCTTCAGCCGCTACCAGCGACTCGGCGAGCTTCGAGCCGGCCGAGGCGCATGCCATGGAGCGCTTGAAGTCGCCGGCTACGGTGATGATGCCGCTCGGGCCCGGCAGCTTCATCTTCAGGTAGCCGTAGTGGGGTACGGCCATGAATTGAGCGAGAGCCGGGCGGCCCAGGATGGCGTGGTAGGGGCTGCGGTGGTTCACCACCTCGAAACAGATGCTTTCACGGCGAAAATTTTTCTTGTCTCCGAAGACGACGTCCAGCCGGACGGTGCCGATTGGTGTGCAGGACTGCCCCGGCACGATGCCGTGGAAGATCGTCTGGCTGCGATTCATCCGGGCCTCGGTTATCCCCAGCTTGTCGGCGGTGTCCTTGTACAGGATGTTGATGCTGCTTCCTCCGTCGATGAGCACTCGGGAGAAGGTGACGGCGAACTCTTGCTCGGTGACGAAGGTGGGGTCCAGGAGCAGCTGTAGCCCCCGGGATTCGGCATGATATCCGGGTGGTCGCCGGGTCCGAAGGAGATGGGCTGGTTTGCCCAGTCCATCAGCTGCTGGACGGCGGGGACGACTGCGTTCACCTCTGCGACGCGCAGCCGCTGGCTGCGCTTGTCGTTGCGCTCGATGATGGAGATGACGTACGCGGCGTCCTTGTTGGGGTACATGTCACGAGATGTGCCGGCTGCGGCAGCCGGCTGTCTTGGGCGCTCATTGCGCTGGTTGTTGCCTATGTTGATGCCGCCTTGGGGAGGGGGTGGGCCGGGTGCTGGAGGCGGCGGACCCTCTCCGCGCTGCAGACGGAGAGTCCAGCTGCAGCGCGCCGTCGTATGGCTGGCCGGCTTCCCGGTCACGCTGTGGTACCGGCACGGGCCGTTCATCATGTCCTCGAACAGGTATGCTGGCTTCGCCCACTGGCGGTCCTCGTATCGCCCTTCTGGCTTGTTCCACTGGCGGGGATTCCGGTTCCCACCGTCATCGCCAGCCGGTTGGCCGGCTTCGGTTGCGTTGACGGCACGGTTCTCGTACCGCCCGTCTGGCGCGCCGCTTCTCTTCCGGCTGTCTCGATCTCGATCGTCGCGGCGGTCGCGGTTGTCGCGGTTGCCTCCATTGTCCCGGATGTCGCGGTTGCCTCGGTTGTCGTTGCTGGGGCCGCCTGTCTCTCTCGCAGCCGGCTTTTCTTGTGGCCTGCCGGCTCCATCTACCTGCATTGGGATTCTCATGGCGGAGTCGGCCGTGGCGTACTTGTCTGCTATGGTCATGAGCTCCGCCATGGACTTTGGCTCGTCTAGGAGCAGCGCGTGCTTGAGCATCGTGCCCTCCCGGCAGCCGTTGATGAAGAAGCCGACCGCCTGGATGTCGTGGACTCCCTCGCAGGTGTTGCGCAGGGTTGACCATTTCGTCAGGTAGTCGCGGTCGGACTCGGTTTTGCCCTGGGTGCAGCTGGCTAGCTGGCGAGGGCGAGCCGGGCGCTTGTAGGTGCTGGAGAAGTTCCTGACGAAGACCTGCTGGAAGTCCAGCCAGGAGTTGATCGATCCATCCGGCAGGCTGTTGAGCCATGTGCGAGCTGAGTCCTTCAGCATGAGTGACACGTAGCGCACCGCTACGCGCTTGTTGCCGCCTGCGATGGAGACGGCGGTGACGTAGTCGGATAGCCAGTCCTCTGGCTTCGTGCTTCCGTTGTACTTGGGCGTGTCGCGCGCGAGGGAGAAGTTCCGCGGGAAAGGCTCTCTTGCGATGTGGGGTCCGAAGCACCGGTGGACCTCGCCCTCCTCTTCTTCGAGCCGGCGGGATTTCTCCAGGGCATCGAGGCGGTCACGGGCGTCGGGACCGAACGTCGGGCCTAGATCTCCCAGCTGGTCGTGGACGCTTCCCCTGCGGGCAGCCGGCGGGTCGGGGTAGTTGTACTGGCCTTCGCCGGCAGCCGGCGCGTTGTAGTTCTGGCCGCCACCGGCAGCCGGCGCGTTGAAACGGCTTGGTCTGGAGTTGATGCTGCGTGCACGATTCCCACCCGGCTGGGGGGCTTTTGGCGACGACGCCTAGCGGTCACCTCGAGTTGCGCCGGGTGGAGGGGCTCTAGGCGGGGGCGGTGGGAGGGACGGCGAGTTCATCGGACGCGGCCTGGTTCTGGCGAAACTGGTGGTCGGCGTGTCGAGGAGGTCCTGGACGCGCTGTTGCTGCGCGCGTAGCTCGTCCCCCTCCAGGTTGGGCAGTTCTGCTACGGCGGCGCGTGCTGCCTTCATGTTCTTCGCGGGGGAGCTGTAGACGGGTCGACGAGTAGGCGGTGCTCCGGCTGGTCCAGCCGGCTCGGCGTCGGCAGCCGGTCCTCCTGCCATCTCGTTGGCGAGGTTGCGCCTGACGTTTCCCCGCGGGTTGGGCTCGACGGCGACGGGGGTGAAGCCGTGGGCGAAGTTGTACTCGCGGACCTGCGCTTCCATGCGGCGATGCGTGGCTGCGACGCCGTGCGCGCTGCTGAGGAGGCGTGGCGTGCTTGCTCGAGGATGATGGCGGCCTGCGCGGGATCCGCGTCGGTGGCGATGGGTGTGACCAGGCCCTGGAGCATAGCCTGGACGGAGTCGACGGGGGCGTGCTGCTGGGTGCTCGCGACGTCGGACACCATAACTTCCGCGTAAACGCGGTCTCGGTGCTGCTCTCGCAGCCGTCTCCTCGGGAAAACGGTCGACGCAGCGCTGGATGTTGGCGGGGTAGGCGGGCGCGAGGGCGATGTAGACATGGTGCTCGCCGAAGTGCAGGATAGTGCCATCCTCGGGGAAGGCGGAGCCGGCGAAGCAGTTCGTGTTGTCGTTGACGAAGTCGATGGAGCCGAACATCGAGACGAGGCCGGAGGCGACTCGCTCGCCGAGACGGCTGCGGGATCCCTGGCGGAATGTGACTCCGGCTGCTGCCATCAGCCCCACGGTGGGCGCGAAATGACGTGGTGTGGAACACGGCATATGCCACGGGGTGGCTAAGATCGGGATGGGGGCAGCGTTCTGCAACAGCGGCACCTGCAGGGATTGCACCGGAGCGCGGACACGGGAAGCACCCAGGTTCGGAGCCCTCCCGGAGGAGGTAACACTCCTACTCCTGCTCGATCTCTCTATCAATGGTGGACATAGTACAGAGTTGCTCCTTGAGCTGCTCGGGAGTGTTCCATGGTTCGGGTGTGTGGAGGAAGAAGTATCAGGCGACCCTCTCTACTTGGGCACCGGACAACCTTATATAGGCCTGGCTGTCCGGCTTACAGGCGGGGCCGGCTGGTCCGTGCCAGCCGGTGTCGGCTACAGGGGTGTTTCTCCGTGACGCCGTATGTCCGCGGCACAATGTGCTACGCTTCGCGCAGTCGAACTCCATAGCCGCGTAGGAGATGTCGGGGTAGGCCTGTCGTCGTGGAGGGCTGACCGGCTGCGGTGCCGGACCCCGCCGACCGGGCAGGCGATGCCTAGGATCCTGTCGGGCGCGGGGCAGCGCTCCGTGTCTCCCGCCTGTCGAGGCTGCTGGGCACTGTGGGAGACATAGGGCTAGGCCTCGCTTTAGCCCATGCCTGGGCGACGTGGAGGGCTTAGCCGGCCATGGCCCTGGCGCCGCCCAACACGGGCCCTTGTCTCCCGCTCGTCGTGGAAGTGCGGCAGCCGGCCATCCGGCTGACGAGCAACCGAATCTGGCTGCCACCGTTGACCTTGGTCGCATAAGGCGGACGATGCTTGTCGTTATCTGTTTGTCTGATGATGATGAGTCCGCAGTTCTTCTTGCCCACGCCGCTCGGCTGTGCCTCGACTGGCTAGGCGAAGCCCGGCTGCGCTCAGGGCAGATGGGCTCGGCTTAGCCGGACAGCTGGAGGCGGCCGGGCACCTGAATTTGCGTTTCACTCGGGATCTTCTGTGGGCCTTTGGTACCCGGGTTTTATCCCCGTGTCAGCAACCGTCGGCGTATAGATACGCCGACGGCGAGAGGTTATATGCCTACGGCTTCCGGCCGTCGGCGTATTGCGTTTCCTGTAGTGAAGGGCAGAAAGACCGCAAATGTAGTTATTGATGATACTGGATGAAAGATGGTATATTTTATGTTGTCCATTCAGTATGTCGTTCTCATGTACGGTGGATTGACAGGGTGTGAATACACACGTATGTGCTAATATCTCCATGTTTTTCTGGGTCGCAAGGACTTTCTCCGCGCTGATGGGAAATAGCTCACATCTTTTCGTTCAGTGTTGGTATGGTCAATATGAAGTTCACTTTAGGAAATATCGTGCAGCTTAAAAATGTGCGACATGCTCATTCCCGTAAGAAAACTCATCAACGACTCGCTTCTATGTCGAGATGGCTTCAAGTTGGTATTCTCAAGAAGTATGGACAAATTATTTGAAAATGTTACGAGAGCGGAGCAACGCGGTTTTCCCACAACTAAGAGGATACCCACCGCTTATCATGACCGTTGATTTTGCATCCAACGAAACATATTATTCTTACTATTTTATGTGTTAAAAAAATAAAAATATGTTAATGCGTGGTTTTAATTTTTTTTGTCAATGCATGGACAGAAAATTCATGTTAGTACATGAATCTAAAATTTAAATTACAAAAATCCATCAATTATTGATAATGCATTGACATTTGAAAATTCGTTGATAAAATTGCTGCACGAATCTGATGAAATGAAGGTGTGGATAGTTGGTGGGTATCCTCTTAGTTGTGGTATTGCATTTTTGGAGAGCGGAGACTTGTTCCAGCTATCTATATAAGACTTGTAATACACTTTTCAATCATGCTTTGAGCAACAGTGAATCAAATACTTGGCATTCACGATCTTATCATGTTATTTTTTGTAGTCTGGCGCGGCTAACAAATATGGGTTTAATCCCAAAATTCACCGTTGCGAGAAAATAAAAAGTACATTTAAATTTTGAAATAACAACATAATAAAAAGCCGAAAAAAGGAAAAAAAATCAAGCAAGTGGGCCGGCCCATGCGGGCGAGTCGATGGTATATGGCTGTCGACTGGAAATATTCCCCATGACACGTCGTAAATTAGAGAGGACCACCCTGAGAAAGGGGAGCGGACGCCCCGTGAAACCCGCCACCGCACCACCCCCCTTCCCCCTTTGCCTCCATTCCATTCCCCGCCCGTCGTCTCCGCTCCGACGACCTGATCCCGCTCACCGCCGCGCCACCGCCTCCCTGCTCTCCACCCGGCCAGCACCCCCTGCCTCTTCCTCGTCCTCAGCATAGCAGGACCTCGACTTCCCGACCTCCAGCACAGCACCCTCTTCGGATTTGGTCAAGCCGCTCCTCCGCCGTCAGGTACCCTCCTCTTGCATTTGCCGGTATGGTCCGGCGGATCCTCTTCGATTGAACCTTTCCCCCATCATATGATCGCCTCCACGTGTTTGAAATGCAAGCGCGGCTGTGAATTAGTCTCGGCTACATGGTGGATCGCGACGGCTGGTTTGTAATGTAGCGTCCAGCCTGCAATTACCAGTGTCGTCGTTGAGGATATCACCGGCTAATTTTGCTGATTTTTTTTGTTGGATTCGCATTGTGTTATCATAGTGCGTGGGTGGTGTTCACGAGAAATTTCCGTGCTAGCGAGGATGCGAGCTGCATATGCATTTTTGCTGGGTGCACTGTTTCGGCAATTAGAGCTACATTCATCGAGAAATCTGTGATCACATCTGTTAATGATTCGTTGTTACCATGATTGTAGTTTAGCGGCCTGGTCTCTACTCGTAATTTTTATTGTCTGGAGAGAATCTCTGTCATGGCTAGCAGATTGGCACAAGATTGCTCTGAACTTATTGTTGCAACCCATGAACGAATAGTTTGCGGTATTCAGCATGGAAGAAAATGGGATGGTGTGGTAGGGGCGTATAAGATTAAGAGGGCACATGCTTGTTGTATAGGATAAGGGAGCAGTGCTGTTTTTGGTAATGAAAGATCTAGCGCATGGAGTATGTGATCAATGGGGCTGGGTCCAATAAAAAAGGGAATGAATGCGCCACATTTGTTTATCCAGGAAAGGGCGGTTGTTTCTAATCGGATGTTGAAATATTCAGAAGCATCGCAAACATATTTACTTGTTTATAGCCCTTGAATACCGTAAAACTAATCATCAGCAAGGTATGTAGCTGCTAAATATCTCTTGCCCGTTGTCAAAACCTCCTTCGTTAAACCGATCCATTTTAGTTCTTGTATATGTGAAGAATATTTATGTTATCAACGTGATGTAACTGCAATGGTTTTTTGTCACAGGCTGCATACAATATCAAGGATATGGGGACAAAATCGCCTTCTCCTGATCCAGAAAAGACAGAGATCGGAGAAATAGACACGAGGGCTCCTTTCGAATCTGTTAAAGCTGCAGTAAGCTTGTTTGGTGAGGTCCGATTTTCGTCTGACAAATCTGCAACCAGAAAGGCACAGGCTCCTCAAGCAGAGGTACTATTTTGAAACTTAAACTGTCTGCTTTAATATTGATTATATAGTAGGCCCGCATGCTGATTTATTAGAACACACATACAGTATATTCAGTGCAATCTTTCAAGAATAATAATAAAGCGCGATAACATACTAACATTGACGAAAAGCTATATTGGTGGTTGAATTGCTAACTTAAAAGACTGTTCGGCCTTGCGGCCGTTGGTCGTCATCTTGTCTTGAGTGGTCTGGTGTTTTGGCCTTGTCTTAGGCTTGTAAGACTGTTCTTTCTATCAATGCAACAAAGCGCAAGCTTTGCTTTTCTCAAAAAAAAAGCTAACTTAAAACTACTTATGGGTTTCCGTGATCAGATTTGCAGATCAAATTCTGTTAACAGTAAAACCATCAGATTGTAGCGTACCATATTTTTTCTACAAACTATTCCTTTTCACATTTTCGTTATCTATTTAGCATTTGCCTAAAACTTACAATTATTGCCCTTCCGTTCAGTTTAAGCAGCTACAAGTTGCAACGTCCAGTTTTGACTTTTGATACAAGGAAACGAGGGAAAATGATTTTACATGTCTATCAGAATATTATATTTATAGAAACTATGTTTTGTCTTGTTTGCTAACATCTGTTGTGGGTCTGGACATTTTTGGCAGCTGTTACAATTTATCTTAAGCGATATTTTTCTACTAGACATGCTGTAACTGGGAATATTCAGTGGTCCCTGAACATTGCTTATCTCTAGTTCTCTACTGACTCACCCTTCATCTTAGTAAAGTACAACCTTACAACAAAATTTTAGACAATTCATTTGATGTTCTTAAATTTGGATCTAAAAGGGACAATTAAGAAAATAGGGAATAATAGTGAGAAGTGATACTTCAGATGTGACTCGTTTATCCATCATAAATGCTGATGTATTGCTAGGTTGTAAATGTCAAAACAGTGTTTATGTAGGGTGTTATCAATCAGTTTCACTTTACTTTGATCTAGCTTGTATTTCAGTACCATGTTATCATGCTGATTCTTTGTTCATGGATTTTTTTTTTTGTGTGGTAGAGGGTGTTGGCTAAGGAGACAGAGCTGCACTTGGCCCAGAAAGAATTGGATAAATACAAGGAACAACTGAGTAATGCTGAGACTACCAGAGTTCAAGCCCTCTCTGAGCTGGAGAGAGCTAAAAAAAACCGTTGAGGATCTAACAAATAAGCTTGATGCAGTCAGCAAGTCAAAAGAACTTAATATTCGGACAACAGAAGATGCAAATATTCGAACAAAGGAGCTGGAAGGTGGCAGCTCTAGTGAAGCTGTTGGAAAGGATGGTCCTTTGAAGCAAGAGCTAGACAATGCGAGGGATCAGTATGCTGTTGCTCTGGCAGAACTTGATTCAGCAAAGCAAGAGCTCAGAAAACTGAGGAAGGATTTTGAAACCTCACTGGATGCCAAGTTATTTGCTGCTCAGCAGGAAGCAGAGTCCATGCAGTCTTCTGAAGCAAACAAGGAAAAGGCATCTCAGCTCCGTACCGAGATTGCACTAATTCAGGAGTCACTTATGCATGCTAAGGCAGCCACGGAGCAAGCACGTGAAGAGGAGGCACACGTCCTTGCTGAGAAGGATGTTGCCAGAAAAACTTGTAAAGAAGCTCTGGAAGAAACTCGGAGGAAATTGTCAACTTTGAGAAATGGTTTTGATCCTGTAGCTTGCAAGAGCCTCCAAGAGAAACTAGACGAGACTTATTCTGAGGTTGCATCTTTGCAGAAGAAGATCGAGGATGCCAGAGCTCAAGATTTGGAGTCTGTTTCTGCTGTCAGCACAGAGCTGGATGATGCTAAAGAAACGTTACAGAAAGTTGCACAAGAGGAAACTTCTCTTAGCAGTTTGGTTGAATCGCTGAAGCTGGAGTTACAGGCTGTAAAGGAGGAACGCAATCAGCTGAAACATAAAGATGCAGAAATTGAATCTATTGTAGGAGACCTCCATGTTAAGCTCCAGAAGTGTAAATCTGATCTTGAGACAGCAGTAGCCACAGAAGCGGATGCAACATTAGCTTCTGATGACCTGATGTTAGCCCTTGAGCAATTGTCTTCCAAGTCAAAAAATGCTCTTCAGGAAGCTGAGGTGATGCAGAAGCGTGCAGCTGAGCTAAGAGATGAAGCTGAAGCAGCACGTGCTGCATTAGTGGAAGCCGAGCAAAAGTTACAGTCCTCCTTGAAGGAAGCAGAAGTAGCAAAAGCGGCTGAATCAAGAGCTCTTGATCAGATCAGGCAACTAACGGACAGAGCAACTGCTGTCCGTGCCTCAATTTCCGAACCAGGTGCAGATATCACCATCTCGAAGGAGGAGTTTGATTCTCTAAGCCGAAAGGTGGAACAGTCTGAAAAGCTGGCTGAGATGAAGGTTGCTGCTGCTATGGCCCAGGTGGACGCTGTTAGAGCAAGTGAGAATGAGGCAATCAAGAAACTGGAAGCTGCTCGGAAGGAGATGGAGGACATGGAACTGGCGACAGAGGAGGCGCTTAAGAAGGCAGAGATGGCAGAAGCAGCAAACAAGGCGGTCGAAAGTGAGCTCAAGAGGTGGCGAGAGAAGGAAGAACAAAACAAAAACGCCGAGGCCTACGTGCCTCCGTTAGGAGCGACATCACTAGCAGATGCTCCGTCTCACTCCGTGCACAGGGCTTCCGCCCCAAGAGCGAATGAAAAGAGCAACGGCATCCGAAGAACAGCAAAGCTACGTTGAAGAAGAGCTTCATGCTGCCTAGCATCACAGGGATGTTCCATCATAAGAAGAAGAACAATGCTGATGGCAGCTCACCCTCATAATCTGCCCGAGGCTCTTGCTTGCAAAGTGGTTTCAAACTCCCAACACATTTTCTCTGTATGAGTACATTTCTAGCAGTATTGTACTTTGTAATGTAATGAACTCCTAACTTCTGTCACGTAACCATGTTCATGTTG
This sequence comes from Poa pratensis, assembly GCA_947311845.1. NCBI lineage: Eukaryota > Viridiplantae > Streptophyta > Magnoliopsida > Poales > Poaceae > Poa > Poa pratensis. The sequence continues at coordinate 55,958,772 of CAMZMU010000049.1, read as the reverse complement.
TATATGTATCTCTATTTCTTCCTGGTAATCTACTGTTTCTGAAAGCCCAAATCAAATGCTTTCGGGTGCATGGTATGCGAGGAGTGACAACATGATTGTGTATTTTTGCTGGGATATGAAATGAATTTTTGCTGGGGTATGAAATGGGCCACTATATGAGTATTCTCATATGTAAGTGTTTAGTAATCATCTATAACAACCAGTGGCGGATCTAGAAATTTGTCAAAGCCCGCCAGCGGCAAGCGTTAATGATTTTTTTTCCGCATGAATATAAGCATACATACATAGAAAAAATGTACCTTTCACAACAGTTTTCATGTAAAAAGATGGATCCAGTACGTCATAGCACATGAGGATGTTCATAGGTGCTAACTATGGGGCTCGTCTAGCTTACGCGTGCGACGGCTCGCGCGGTTTTCGACTGCGCGCAAAGTGGATTCGGACCGCAAAACGACAAGACGCCGGAGGAGGAAGACGAGCATGACCCCGTCGCCACTGCCGGCCTAACCGTCTGCCTCCGCCACCCCGACCATCCATCTAAGCCCCCCCCCCCCCCCCCCCCCCCCCCCCACCACCACCACCACCCACCACCACCACCACATGATCTCGTTGCCGGCGAGCACCCCCCACCCCCACCGTAAAGTCCTTCCCCGGCATCTGCTGCGGCGGTCACCGGCGCTGTCTCGGCTGGCTCCATCTCGCGTCGGGGAGGAAGAGAAAGTGGGGAGGGACAACGTGGGTGGGACCCACAGAGTGTCGCGCGTGCGGAGACCTCGCGAGCGCGGAGAGAAGCAATTTCGCTAACTATGAGACATGTCAACAAATAACAAGAACTCCCTGGCATAATTGAAGCTGTAATGATCGATTCCAGAAGCTCACCCGGCTTGCTGCTCGACGCCTCGCTGAAAGCGGGGGCCTCAGCGGTGATTGGGCGAGGCCGCAGGGTTTTCTTTGAAGCAGTATACCAACAAAATTTGGGGATCGTTTTTTTTCTCAAGGAGGCAAAATAGAGATAGAATGAATGGAATGCGGATATTTCGCCACTATTTGCTCACACTTCATTGTTGGATGTCCCACTTACAAGTTTCAGAAAATGTAGAATAATTCATGGACATGGATTATGTTTCTCTTGTGGATCTATAAAATCCTGTTTCAAAATATAACCATATGTAACCTGTGCAAAAAGGAAAAAGACCTAAGACCTCGTTTGGTTGTCCAGGAAAAGAGCTATGACAAAACGATGAAATCTCGATTGAACTTTGGTATGGAATCATGATTCAATCAAGATTTCATACTCAACGTGTTTGGCTATCATGCAATTAAAATCATCATTTCAATTAGAATAGCAACGAATGTCTACGGTATGTTAAATCAATTCCTCTATTTAAGCCCATCATTCTTCTGAAAATCATTTTATTCATAAATCCTTATAAAAGTCAAACATATTTTTTTTAGCTTGCAGTTTTAAATTGTACAAATGAAATAATGACATCAGTATCATTTCATTTCATTTTGTTTCTGCAAAGGGGAAATAAAATGAGAGGTGACAAACGAGCTCGCTCGTCATTTTTGTGTGCAAGCCAGAGAGTGTTATATTTTTTGGATGAAAATGCATACGTGCACAAGATACAACATAACCTATGTCGACAGTATATTTCATATTTTTAAGAAACTCAAAAGTGGGACATTTGACACTATGTACTGGCACAACTAGTTGTATAGTTTACTAGGCAACTTAGCGCGGCATACGCCGCGCATGTGTGGTAAAAATTCAAATTTTTAAATGCCGATATTTAAAAATTGTGAATAGTTGAAAATTGTTGAAATGCAAAGAAAGTTTACGTTTAAAAATTGCTAAGATTTTGAAAATTGTTCAAACTGGAAAGTTATTCAGATTTGATTTTTTTTACATTTACAAAATGGTTAGATTTGAGAGGCATTTAATTTTTTAAAATATTCAACTTTGTGTGTCATGCACGTGTGGTAAAATTCAAATTTGAAAATGTGCACATTTAAAAATCGTGCAGACTTGAAAATTATTGAAATGCAAAGAAAGTTTACGGTTAAAAATTGTTCATATTTCAGAAATAGTTTAGAAGAAGAAATACCGTGGTGTGAAAAATTCAATTTGAAAATGTCCGCACTCTAAAGTTGTTCAGATTTAGATCTGTTGGAACTGGAAAAAAGTTTACATTTATAAATTGATCGAATTTGAAAAATTGTTAAAATTGGGAAGCTATTCATATTTGAATTATATTTACGTTTATGAAATGCCTAGTTTTGAAAGGCATTCAAAGTTTTGAAGTATTCAAATTTGAAATTTGATCATATGCCATAAGTAGTGAGCAATTTTTTTTGTGTTCATGTTGATATATTTGTCACATTTGTAAATACCGTGGTGTAAAAAATTTAAATTTGAAATTGTCCACATTCAAAAGTTGTTCAGATTTTAATGTATCGATTTTTTTTAAAAAGTTTGCATTTGTAAATTGTTGAAATTTTAAAATTGTTAGTAGTGAGAAGTTATTCATATGTGATTTCTTCTTTACTTTTTTAAATGCTCAGATTTGAAATGCATTTAAAATTTTGAAATATTCAAACTTTGGAATTTGATCATATGCCATAAATAGGCAACGTTTATTTTTGTGTTCATGTTGATATATTTGTTATATTTTTCCCGCCCGGGTGGTAAAATTTAAATTTGAAATTGTCCTCCTTTAAAAATGACGCAGATTTGAAAATTATTGAAATGCAAAGAAAGCTTACGTTTCGAGATTGTTCAGTGTTCAAAATTTGTTCAATTTGGGAAGTTATTCAGATTTGAATTCTGTTAACGTTTACAAAATGTTCAGATTTGAAGGGCATTTGTAAATTTGAAATATGCATCATTTAGTAGTTTTTGAAAAATTGTTTAAATACCCTAAAACAATATCTATAAAGTGTTTTAAATTATTGAAGCATGTACCATTTTGAATTTTGTTTTTGATTCGATTATATTTATTTCGAAAGTAAGTTGAAAACAGCTATTTGTTAATATTTGCATTTGTAGTTGCAGCATCTAGTAGTTTTTGAAATTGTTTTAAAACCATAAAACAATGTTTATAAAGTGTTTTATATTATTTGAAGCATGTTCTATTTTAAATTTTGTTTTTTGATTCAATTATATTTATTTGGAAAATAAGTTTGGAACAGCTATTTCTCAGTATTTATAGTTGTGGTATTCTTATTTTGATATTTTAAAGCCCATGATATAAATGGGTAATTGTATTTGAATGATTTACCGAACTCTATTTAAATAAGATGTTTTGTACCAAATTATTTTTTTGGGTTTATCATATTGAATGATATTACTGATATTGTTTTTCTAGATTTTATTTGAGTTCAAAAGGAATTATGAAATCTATATTTTATCAAATGGGCCTTTATGTATTATTTAAAATTATTAAGATTTGAAATAATTTTGAAAAGGTCCCAAAGTATTTAAAATGTCTATTTTGATTTTTACAATTTTTTGGAAATTGGGCTGAATTGATTTGGAGCTGTATTTGAAAAGTTTCAAAAGTTTTGGTAAATAGGAAAACAAAATAGAAAGAGCGAGAAAAAAAGGGCCGAGCCAGCCGCCCAGCAATCAGCCCAGCCCAGCAAGCAGCCCATCTCGCTAGCCCAGGCCCACCGTGACGCGACGATGACGTCACTAGTGGGCGGAGCTGCGCGGCGGCAACGACGACGCCGGCGTCGAATCACGGCGAGCCAGGACGCGCGGCTGGGCGCGCTGGACGCGCCTCGACGTGGGCTACCGGGAGCGGCGACGCCGCCTCTTCTGGGTTGCCGGAGCGTCGCCGGTGGCCTGCGAACGCGGCGGCGGCCTGCGAGCACAGCGGCGTCGATTCCGGCGAGCTCGCGGCGTTCCGGCACTTGGCTGTCGGCGAGGAGGGAGAGGGCGCGACGGCGGAGGTCTCCGTGTGAGTCGATATGAACGGGAGAGGCGGAGCGGCGGGGGCACGCGTCGACGGCGCCGGCGAGCTCGGGCTCGTGCGGAGAGAGGGGAAGAGGGAGAGTGAGTTGTGTTCATGTTTTTGCACGGAGGTCCCTGTCGTTTCCAGAATTTGCGTATCAGTCCTTTGCGGGGGGTTTTCTGTAAAATTTTGCGCCAAAATCCGTGCGGGAGGGGTGACCGGCTGGCCACCGGCGCGACCGGCCGGTGACCGGGCGACGTGACGCCCTCTGATTGGTAGAAATTCGTGTGCACTGTAGATGTGAACAATGCCGCGTGCTGGGGGTGACGTGGACGACTCCTGGTCGTCGGATGGCGCGGATCGGACGGTCCGGAATGAGGGCGACGTGGCCACTGCGGAGGGGGGTGAATCTTTTCACGCTTTATATATTGATCTATTTTTATGATCAGTTGTCCATGTCTCTCTTTGCATTGTGTACGTTTTTTTTAGTGTACTTGTGTTTTTTTTTTTGAGAATATATATTTTTTGAAAACTTTTTTTGAGAATATTTAGTGTACTTGTGTGCGTCCAGGCGCCACAGGCCACGGATAGTGTACTGGTTTTACAGATTAGAGTATTTTTTGTCAAATCTGGCCTCTTTCGCGAACTAATGACGAATCTGGCCGCTCCCGAAAACTAATTCCAAATCTGGCCCCCTGAGGTCGGCGCCAACGCAAATGGAGCCGAACTTGTGCAGTTCGGCGACGCGCCATTTCGCCGAACTGCACAAGTTCGGCTCCATTTGCGTTGGCGCCGACCTCAGGGACCAGATTTGCAAATTTTGGTTGGCGCCGAACTGCACAAGTTCGGCTCCATTTGCGTTGGCGCCGACCTCAGGGGACAGATTTGGAATTAGTTTCCGAGAGCGGCCAGATTCGTCATTAGTTCGCGAAAGAGGCCAGATTTGGCAAAAAATATTAGAGGCCCGCTGGCCCAGAGACACAGCGCAAAAAAAAAATGCACCAAGCGTGGGCATTGCGTGACTTGCGTCGTTTATTGATCGCTAATTGCTCCCGGAGTTCGTCCTGCCTCCGAAGTCCGAGTTATACCCTCAACACTAATCTCGGGCTGTGCTCGTCGAGTAGAGTAGGAACTCGATCTGATTCCTAATTCTACTAGGCTTGTGCTATCATCAAGCTATATAAATATATGAGGTGAACGTGCTAGACTCTTGTACCTGCGAAACTCTTCTCTCTCGACAACTTGCCTCTGCCGCCGATGGCTACCGCTGCTCTTCGCGCGCTAGGCTTCGGTGTCCGGTTCAACCCGTCGCCTGAGGAGGCGATCGGGGTGTACCTCCGGCGGCGTGTCTTCGGCGAGCGGCTCCCCGACACGGCCGACGTGATCTATGAGGCGGACGTGTACAATCGCGAGCCCAAGGACCTGGCGGCGGCATTCCGTCGGCTTCCCAAGACCCACAACCGCTTCTTCTTCACCACCTGCCAGCGGAAGAAAGCTGGGGGCGGGTACAGGATGTCGCGCACCACCACCGCCGGCCCCGGCAGCTGGAAAGGCTCGAGCGGAAAGAAGGAGGTGAAGAACAGTGCCGGTGAGACGATCGGCTACCACGAGACCCTGAAATACGATTACAAGGACAAGAGCCGCAAGTCGGAGTGGCGGGTGGATGAGTACCGCTGCTGCGGCTGGACCAATTTGCCGTCGACGTCGACTTGAAGGAGCAAGTCTTGTGCAGGGTCTACGTCTCGCCCAATTCTGAGGAGGGCTCCGTCACGCTCCAAGAATCTCTCGCAGGGGATCGTCTTCTTCTTGGAATGCAAGAACCCCCCAGTGCCATGGCCCCGGCGGCCGAGCAGCAGCAGCAACAGCCGCGTCGACAAGAACCCGCAACTACCATGGCCGTGCCCGTGCAGCAGCAACAGCAACAGCAGCCGCGTGGACAAGAACCGGCCACTACCATGGCCGTGCAGCAGCAGCAGCCCCGTCGACAAGAACCGGCCACTACCATGGCCGTGCAGCAGCAGCAGCAGCCCCGTCGACAAGAACCGACCACTACCATGGCCGTGCAGCAGCAGCGGCGTCGACAAGAACCGGTGGCGATCACGCAGCCGCAGGCGATCAAGAAGCCATTAGCGCCGCATGCCTCGATCTTTCGTCGGCGCCACGGCAAGGTCGTGTCACGAACACGCAGCAAACGCCCAAGAGGCCGGCGCCGCAGGTTGTCGAGCCGCCGCGCCCCAAGCGGACGCGCCCAACACTGGCGCCTCTGATAGTGCCACTTCCTCCGGCGATGCCTCAGCTGCAGGCTAGTCGACCCAGTCCCAGGGCGACACCACGACGACGTCCTCGTATATCACCTCGCTGGCGGCCTGTAGCACCTCCTCGTCCAACCCGGCCCGCGGCTGAAGCGTCGACCAAGGACATGTACGATCAGTTCGCGAGAGAGTTGGAGGCCGGCATCATCCAAGTAGAAGCCCGCAAGGACGACAAGTTGGCCGAGCCTGAAATGGCGCAAGAGGAGGACCACGCCATGATCCAAGAACAAACCGGCAACGACACGAGATTTTCGGAGTCCCAGCTTGAATTGACGCCAGAGCAGGACCACGCCATGACACGAGAAGAAGCCGGCAACGACGACGGGGGCGACTGGTTACTGAGGATGATGGAGGCGGAGGTCGACGGAGGCAATATGCAGGAAGAAAAAGAAGGCCAGCATCATCAGCATGCGACATCACTGGAACTGGAAGGCTTGGTGGTGGCCGATGAGACAGGAGACGACGTGGCAGCACAAGATATTTTGGATACGATCGAGGTCATGGATATTGGAGACATCGATGATTCCGTGCCTCTTTCAGAATACGAGATCCCATTACCATGGTAGGAGGATCTCTCTCAACAGCCAGCAATTGTAATGTATGTAGCCAATTTATACAGATTTTGTAAGATACTACGATGTGTAAACTCTGTATCCAAACCTTTTTGTGGAAATGAATACAGATTGCGTTGAAGTGAATACAGATTGCGTTCCTGCCTCACGGGTTTTACCTATTAATGTCGAAATTGTTCTAAATGACTTCCTCTTCTTCTGCTTGTCACTTAATACCTTGCTAGGCGTTGCCCGTGTTTATCGTTAATTTGGTCACATAAGTTAGTTTTTTGGCACGCCGTTTGCCAATTTCACACAGAGTTATGAGAGGAAGTTGCTGCATATATGGATCCAAAGCCATGTACAAGGCAAATTAACTGCAAATCGGCTTGATATCAACTTTATTTACTGATAATACTTTATGTAGTATATTCTTTTTGTTACCATGTACAGTGCTTTATCAACATACATGGATAATTACTGACAACCTCCTGCACATGTGTGTGTATCACGACTCATGTATTTACCGTGTTTCCATCCGTCTCTAACCTCGTGTGGCTGCTTCACATCTCCGCGACAAGCTTGGACTGAGCCAGCGCAAGGTCGAACGACGAGAAGGAGTGGGCAGCGAGCATGACCTGCATCTGTTCTGCAGCGTTGCGCAGCTGGCTTGTCACAGGCACAACCTACATTGTCCATCACAAGCAAGATTCGGTTTCAGATGAGCAGCTCCCACCCAGGAGAATGATACCAAAACCAACAATAGGCTCTACACCTCGCAACCTACTCGTAAACAGAAATGGTATGCTACCTTGTTTGGGTTACTGAAGGAATTTTCATCCATCACATTGCTGGACTTCAGAACAGTAGCGTTTGACCCCAGTGCGTTGATGCTAGCCTGAAGCCCAGTCGCAGAGATTGTGAGGTTCACCGTGTCTGACCCGAAGTTCACAATCTGCAAAGGAGAGCTTTCAGCATTAACACAAGACTCTACATCCTCCGGACACTACACAGGAATGTTACTTGCCTTTACTCTCAAGAAGCTACTCCCAGAATCCTGCCAGGTGATAGCAGATGCTGCCAGAGAACCAGAGTAGCTGGAACTGATTGTAGCTGGATGAATCATGGCACCACTAGATTCGCGGAAAAGCTTCTGCATCCAGTAACTAGGAGTTCCGTACTGTTGCCAGGAGTTGAAGACAATAGCATCTGGATTCCACCTGATTGTTTGATTCAAAAATTATTACTGCTACGTTAATCAATAAGAGCTCGGGAAATGGAAAAATGATATAGCCATCAACACTGACGTCTGATCGTTGTCGTTTACAAAGAGTGGTGCATAACTTGCCATCTGAACAATATCACTGCAAATAACCAACAAGAGGTCAGATAACCCACAGTACTGATCTATAGGTAGTTGCTAGAAGAGTAGAACAAACTCTATGAGACCATAATGACTTGATGAACAAAGATAATATATAATTTTTACTGGAAAACTCAGATGTGATGACCAAACGAGTGAACAACCAAGAGACAAATATAAGGAGAGATCACCTGTTCTTCTCCAGTCCAGTAAGGAAAGCAGCCTCTGCCAGTGAAGCAAGAAGACTTCCTCTACCCGCATCACTTCTCCAAACAGCATACTCACTGACAAAAGCCTATCCAATATTCATATTGTCAAAACACAGGGATATATTTTCTGTCCAAGGATGAGAGGATGTTAATATGCAGGAGAGCAATGTTCTTTTGTAATCAAGAGAACAATTGAAGTGCCCAAGATTTTCCAGGACATGCAAGTAGCATAAAAGACTTCAGTAAGTGCACTTCTGCAGGTTCCTCATTGTTCCATCAGATTGTTTTCACAGCACTGGTTATATTCAAAGGTTGGCATTTCATGACTTCACGGAAACTAGAGCCAAGTTAAATGCGGTTCAACTAAAGATGCTGGTTCTGGTTCAAGTCTCAATTCCTACAGTTAATTGTATGTGCATTTCTCATCATCTTCATTAAGAATCAGAGTTCTGAACAACAAGTAAGATAAACCAAGCAACCCACAAAATACACGACTATTGCAAGAACATCCCTAATGAAAGGCAGGCGGTGCTGCACTATGTGAAAGATCAATATCAATGTGTGGTAACAGAACATTTGAAAGGCCATCAGGCCCATGTCATAAGCATTTCTCCCACAAATAGAAAAGATGAAGTAAAGCATGAATACTGAGGCATACCTTGGGCCCAGTACGCGAGGTTCGGTCAAATGTACCCTTCATGTTAAACAAAGTCTTAGAATCGGTATAGACCTATAAAAAAGCAGCATTTCAGAATCTAATTCAAGGTAAGAACATAGCAGTGCTGATAACCAATTAGAACCTTAACAGGGGAAATGAGTCCAGCCAATTTGTCACGAGTAATTTACATGGAAGTCATACAGATCAGCAGGATGGTCAAGTGGTTTAGATGAACCGTCGCAGTTTGAAATCATCTGAATATCTGGATAGGCTTCTCTTATAGCATTGTAGAACTTGAGGTAATTACCTGTTCAACAGGATTAAAAAACATCATGTGCCTAGAAGATTATTTCAGATGGTCTTTTTATACAGTTTAAGTGAAATACAAAACTACCACTGGATCAGGTGGAACTAATTTATGGCTGAATTTAAAAAGGAACATTTACCAGATACCACTTTCCTCTTTTCATATTTTAGCTAGCAGTGCTATACTTTTTATGCTTCACTAACTTCATTTTTCCTTTCATGAGAACATAAATCACTATCATTTTACCAACACCTGTTGTTTCAGCTCACTAGTCCAATCATATTTCTTTGTGGATTATGCTCTAAATTTTTGGAAGGAAAACTTTGTGATTAATTATCTGGAGCACTTTTTAGTAGGTGTTTTTTTTAGACCGTACTACCGTAGGGGAAGCCCCTACAGTTTGTTTTAAATTATATTAAAGCGAACAACAGAGAGCAAGAAATTACATGGGGGTCACAAAGAGGAGAAAGGGCCGACAGAGTCAAGGAGAGATGACTCAAGACCCACAAGCAAACAGCAAACACACACCAAGGAGCCAAGCTAACCGAAACTTAGTAGGTGTTTCATTGGTTCAGTATTGGTATTTACATGATATTACACCATTTAGTTCTCATGCACAAGGTATGATGGAGACTTGACCTATAATGTGAAATGGATGGAAGAACAGTAGCTTCTCGAACAGAACAAGAATAGTAGTTGACAAATAAGATTGAAACACACAGGGTAGCTCGTAGCTGGGTATATTTGCATCGAGGGGTGGTTCAAAAAATTACCGAGGTAGTATTTCTTCCCACAATCTTCATTTCCAATTGCAACATACTTGACTGGGAACGGTTCTGGATGCCCCATTGCAGCTCTAACAGAACCCCATGTTGAGTTTGCACTCCCCCTTGCGAATTCTAAACTGTCCAATACATCCTGTAGAAAGACAATAATTTTGGGATATTGTACATGGGATTGATAAACATCTAACTCACTGAAAGACAATGGATATCACTTAATGTTTTTTTAATACTACAGTACCACGACAATAAATGATAGAAATGGAAGAAGCTGGTCCATGGAGAAGGTTGAACAAATAAGAAGTAATTTGCTAAAGTTTTGATGCACCATGGCAATGCTCATTGCTTGCAAATTGCAGTTCATTCAAGAGTTAGAAGTATCCATCATACATTTATGTATCTAGCCTGCTAGAAAAAGAAGTAGAATTTCAATGATACCTTTACAAAAGGGGCAATAGCAGCGGTGCTAACTTCATCATTGTGGCTGATTCCTGGTATTTAAAAAAGAGAATTCCAGTGTTTAAGGAGGCGAACACCGCTAATCAATGATATTATAAAATGTGAAGATAGTTACCGTTGTTGAATACCCAGATTGGAGCAGCACCCAGGTCTTCAGAAAGCTTTGATATGGATTTGCAAGGCAATATATGGTTAGGAGCTCTATGGTTAGAGTGGGAATATAAGAGGAAAAAGGTGAAATCATGTTCACTACTTGGCTGGTACCTGAAGAAACTCATAATATCCAAGACCATCGTCAGTCCAGTAATGCCAAACATCTCCGAAGTGTCCAGGCCTCTCTTCCCATGGACCAATAGATTCCCTCCACCTGAATGCATTTCTTAACCAGTCGCCTTCAACAAAGCAGCCACCTATAAATACATTCCAAGTAAACCATGTAAATGTAATGAAAATACTAAAAATCAGATAGTCTTTACAAACTTAGTTTGGGACCTGTTGGGTTCATTTTAATGGAGTGTTACATCAGATAAAGGAACACATTATTACACGGAAGAAGAAATATAATTCTAATTGTCAGAGCACATATTCAACTGGGAACATATGAAACTTTAGTCAGTTAATATAACTTGCATATGGTACTGAGATATATTAGTTAAATATATAATGACATCTGATTATCTCATATTTTGGTTGAACATCCACACTAGGCATTGTCGTTAATCGGCTCAGTAAATTTCTTTAACTATGGGCAAAATAAGATCTCAATTCAGCTAGGTCTCACTAGTTCTGATCTGAATGAGTGAATGTAAAGATAATCAGTTAAAGCAATATGAAAAAACACCCCATCCAGCAAATTATCTTGTACGAGTATAGACATTAGTGTGTGATTCCCCCAATGAACTGAGCACAAATTAGACAAGACTCAGACGGACATACCAGGAAACCTCAAGAATCGTGGTTTTAGATCCAAAAGCATTGATACCAATTCTTTGCGGAAACCATGTCCCTGCATCATAGAAAGAAAGAAGGTAGTTACATACTCAGATAAACTCAAGCATCATAAGAATGATCAGGCACTACAAAGATGTATCAATAGTATTCACCAATATCCTGAAAATATATATAAAGTCCACAACACAGAGTATCCACTTAAAACACAATGCTTCCGCAAAAAGTAGTTGTAACATTCAACACTTGGTTCTGCTTGGTTCGTGATCAAATTTCACATAAGAAGTGTAGCACCGTAGGCTCAACACTTGTGTTTGTTTGAGATAGAGATAGAGAAATATGCCCTCATAGACATATAATATACCTTAAACGTGTCTGAAGGCATGAGTGATACTTGATCAAGCCATACAACCCCCTTCTTGTTAGATGTTATCTGAAGTCTTGCGGTTCTGTTTGTTCCTTTGGCAATCAATTTCTGCTCCACTTTTGTCCAGTTGGAAGTGCCAGCAACTCTGAAACAACATAATCCTTTAAAGAAATTGAAATAATGTCGTCCTAATCATGACCATAAATTGAGAAAAATGATACTAACGGTACAGTAACTGAAGCTAGCTTCTGCAACCCATCAGAGCTTGCTAGCGAAACTGTCAATTCTGCAGCTTCAGCTGATTTAACATACATGACTAGATTGTAGGTCTTTCCATCTTCTATGTTCTGAAAAATAAAATGATAAGGACAATTACTAAATTGGATAAGAAAGAGTAGAAAGGTTAGGAAAACCAAACATGCACTTGACGCTTATTTTGTGATATTAAAGTTATACCAAACAAAATGCAAGGAGGCCAAAATACTACTGTCTGCCTTGCAAGACGGACAAAAGGAGACACATATTTCTGCATGAGGTCACATTTACTATCAAGTGATACATTGATATCAAGTACATCGTTCATTAACCTATAATTTGCATGCAGATACCAGCGATCAAATTGTTGTCAACTTAAAATCATATCATACCATGCCCCAGAACCCGGGGTTGTAAATGCCAACGCCGCCAGCTGGGCAGTCATCGCAGAGAACCTCCATCCTAAGAGCAATAATGTTTCGACTGAAACATGATGTACGATCAGTCGCCACAAAAATTGAAGAGTCATCTCCAATTATAGACCATGGATCAATATTTGATGGTGTATGAAGTCCTCCAGCTTCAAAACCTGAAGCAAAAATATATGTTTTATGATTTCACTAAAATTCGGATATGGACACTATTTCAATAGGAAAAAGGCTTGTTCTTTTATTCCAGACATGTGCTCAGGATCAATTTTCGTATTTGAATTTAAGTGAACAATTATGTGATTACAGATATGTGGCAAGACAGAATTGAGTTTAAAAGGCAGCGCGGAGAGTTGTCAGCTTCAGAGAAAAATAAACGGGAATAACTATATACTTCTATTCAACATCTTCTGCTATGCCTGTTTTATGTTCCAGCGGATTTCAGCAGATCCCACAATCAACAATAATGAATTACCTCTATTACTAACGAGTTCTGCCCATATGCCACCAGCTCCTGCATGGTTGATCTCCTACAACATTAGCCATGGTAGTTAATATGAGCATATAATGGAACCATGTATTGTCTGCTTTGCTGTGACTCCAAGCATCCGAGGAAACTTGAGTAATCTCGAGATGTACCATGAAAGTATAAATCAAACAAGCTAGTTTCTCACCTCAAAGAACATCCCAAAGAGTGTGTCTGGGATCTTTCGAGCAAGCTGTGATGAGGCATCAACCTTGAGGGAGGCCGTCTGTGTCGCCTCTAATTCTGACGCTAGGCATTTGCAGCCCAAGCAGAATAGGAGCAACAAGCATGAGATGGTAGGAAGGAACACTTCTTTGGAACCCATACGCTTCAACTTGTAAACAACACTAATGTAGTCTGCCTGTGTGTCTGTTGAACAAAAAACAAAAGGAGATTGAAATTATGAGAGGTCGACTGAGTTTGCTGGAAATGTGTACGAGCAAGCAATTAAAACCCGACACTAACACATATTAAAAGCTATAATTCCATTATTAAATCGAAACAAATACAAAATAGACAACGGCAAGATTTGCAGACCAATGACTACGAGCTACTTAATTCGAGTTCAGTTACGTGTTTGTGAATTTTGCAAAAAAAACAGGCGTCTCAAAATGGAAAATACGAGATGGATTTTCAGATGGCCTTAAGGCATGAGCCGACAAAAGAACACAGACATCAACGGACTGTTCTAACAAAAATAGATACTAACCAACTCTGTCGAGCATTCCATCGAACAACATGCCTGCACACCCATCCCAAGAACCCAAAACAAAAACGCGAAGAATCCGATACAGAGATACGTGCACACAGAGGAAAATATCAAGTCGTTTGCCAGCAATTTTCTCACCATGAATCCTCTACCCAGCACCAACCAGCTCAGGGAGAAGCTGATCGAAGAGGTGATCCTGCGAGTGTACCAGCAGCGGAGGTGCGCGCTTAAGTAGGCGAGCGAAGCCGCCACGGCGAGGAAGCAGTGGCTTTGAAGGCAAGCGTGGCTCGGGAGCCCCGCGGGATTGCGATCGGATGCCGGAGCCGGGGGTGTGTGTGCCCACGGCCAGTTGCTTGCCGGAGTGGGCACCTTCGGCCGTTGGTTGGTTGGTTGGTTGCTGGCGCCTGCTCACTGGCCGGTGGGCCCCACTTTATCCGTATGACAACATCGATCATCGCTTGGTGTTCTTCGTCTATCCACAGATCAAACAAGAAAATGTATTGTATGCTAATCATTTCGTTGATTTATTGCTACGATAAGACAAGGTGAAGCTGTTGTCGAGCCACTGTCTGATCATTAAACTCCTATTTATTGTTATCAGATCACCGAATTTATCAGTCGACGTGCGAGAGAGTTTTGAGAGAGGATATCATATTTTCTTTTATTTATTCGACGTTTGGAACACGAGGTTTTCTTACTAATTATTTATCGGAATTTAGCTATCATATGTGAATTTTGCTGTTTTACATGTCAGATGGCACTTAATAAATGGTGGATGCTACTCCTATGGCCTCTTATGGACATAAATGCTCAACTTGGCATTTTTTTGTCGTTGCTTAGCTCTCAACACAAGAAAGCCGCTCTTCAAGCATCCATGTGTCTTGTTGTCATGAGTCAAAGGGACATGACCACAAGAAAACAAAAATGTTAGGGAAAGATTTCAAAGGTAGCTCGATTTAAGTAGGGGAAAGAAGATTCCTTCTGCGTTATTATTACTGTTTTCAACCAATATTTTACATTTTTTAGGCATTATTAACATGTCATTTTTTTTTTGAACCAACGAGGGAGGAACCTCACCGTTTTTAATTAAGGAAGAAGGTGCGGGATACGGAGCCAAATACATGATTCGAACTCGGGCCGGCTGAGAAGCACCACCGTCCGTGCTCTAGCCACTGGGATAAGAACCCATCCGCAAAAAAATTCATTTGGTTTCTGCAACAACAGTACGCCTAAAAAAAGAGAACGAGATGTATGATTCAATCATTGACATATATAATAGGAACTTTCGGGAAACATATTCAGAAAAAAATTGAGACCATGCCTTCAACAAATAAGTGGTGCGTACAAATGCTTGTTGTTTCCATGTCCAACAAATGTGTGCCAACTAACATCTTAGAGCTCGCGAACGTGTAATCGGATAATAACATCCAACCAATGTTTTCACATGTTTATGTGGCCCACTTGTAAGTTGGCCCTACCATACCTTTGGACCTTGACAAACTTCACTACCACACTATGCAAAATGTGTACTCACGCGCCAAATCTGCTCGAATACGAAGAACACCGCAAGGTCTCACGCGCATTAGAACCGTTGGGGACACCAAAAAGAACTCCAAGGTTTGTCCAAGTCCGTAATTATGCTAGTCAAAACAAGGAGCCCAATTTGTCTTTTTTACAGGGGCCACCAAGAATTTTTTTAACACATGATATGTGTAAAAATTCTAGATTTTTTTTACAACTATAGCAATATTTTTCCAGTGCAGTATTTATTTCTTGCTATTTTATGTGTACTATATGTACAAAATTAGTGTTGTTTAGAAACACAGTACATATGCAGCTGTTCATAAACACACACGTAAGCAATCGAGGCGCACGCACGCATAATCTTGCCCCTATGAGAACCTCCGAAACTGAGTCGGCATACCTTGAAGTTGATGAAATCACCACATGTCAAATTCAAGTTATGTACACTTTATGCGGATTTTTCATATATCTTTTCCTTCAAAATCCATATGAAAGTCATCATTTGGAGAAAGAATTTTAAAATTACACACCCACAATACAGTGTAGTCGATTCATCACTAAGAGGGTATATATTTTGGTAGGTACATGTAGGCCTATCTCTCCTACACCCCAACCTAGGCCACGGACCAATGAATGAGGCATGGCAACTTTGATGCACCATGTCTTGTTGCCTGTTAGAGACAGTACTCCCTCTATCCCATATTAGGATGTGCATTAGTTTTTGTAAAATTCAAAGTTTATAAAGTTTGACTAACTATATAGAAAAATATATCAACATTATTAGTAAAAATGCCTATAATATAAATATATATTTTATGATGGTTCTAATATAACATTGAGATAATATCGTAGATATAGATAGTTTTTTCTACATAGTTTCCTTCTCATCATGGCTCACATGGAAATTACACTGCATGCGACAAGTACGAACAGAGCCTGGAGGCACTTTCGGACAATGCCCAATACCCCTATGACACGGGAAACTTGCCTTTGTGGAATCATGTAGACCCCATAGAAGGAAGTTGGTCCAAAGTTTTTTGGGGGGCAAGGGTGAAGGGCAAGTGCCCCCCCCCCCCCCCCCCCCCCCCACCACACACACACACACACAATATTTTGATTAGATATTATATGTACAAATGTATTATAATATTTTCAAAATGACGTAACACGGTATCGCTGTATTTGGGCATCTTAGGTTCAGAAAAGCAGGTTTTGATATACTATGACTCGTGCTCTATTGGGTTTGCTGAGAGAAACCTCTAGTTTTATCGAGTTGATGGACAATTGGTAGCCATGCATGCTGATAATCCTATGGTGCCTAGTCACTGCACGAAGTACAACATGATCATGAGTCAACCGATTACTGATGTTGCAGACACAGAGCACGCTCCTCTGAAAAATTTGCCGAAAGAAGGAAGGTTTTGAACGAATATGGTTGTAGGTACATGTTGTAGGCTCTTGCACAGTATTCTCACACATTGATAGATAAAGAATGTCATACATGTTGTAACTGACCTGGGTACGTTGGCAGTAGGAAGTCTGCACTATGGTGCAGCTACCGCTAAGAGCCCTACTCTTTCTTCGACATTTCACTAGGTTAGTTACATACAAGAAACAAAACTACTACTTTTACCGGAAATCCACTTTGGCTAGTGGGAGCAAATACTGTAATCGTGGAAAAAATATCAAAAAGTTCGCACACAAAGTTTTGTGGAAAAAATATTTTTTATTGTGGGCTGTGTAAAAAAGACGAAAGGTGTCTCATGAAAAGTCATTCTAGAACACCGAAACTTGTATTTTTTACACAAACCATAAAACATATCTTTTTTCGTGAAACTTTGCGTGATGTATATAAAATGTCCGGATGTAAGCCCGTATTTTGTCGGAATTTTTTGATATTTAATATTTTTAAAATGCATTTTTCTATGGGACTAGATGCTCATGTGAGACAAAACATCGTGTCCTACTTTTACATCATTCCCTTTTTTTTGTAGTAACATGCATATACTACCAACTGTATGCAGGAAAGTGAGAGGAAACAGTTTGCATCGTGGTGGGTGTTACGATGGCAGATTAGTAATAATTTTACCCTTACTCACAATCATATTTTGCTGGAAGAAGAGACGGTTTGACACGAGACTCGAGAGAAATCTTCATATCTGGTTCACATATATGCTTTGGATATGTCAATGAACAACCTCTCCATATCTTTTACCACATATGTTGCATAAACTGATCTGCTTTCTATAGCACGGAAAGGCAAATATGTGTTCAGGAGACAGTTTCAAATTTTAACATCTCAAAAGATATTTGTTTCGTGCGGAATATGCCATATGTATGTGCTTGTCTTTTGACAATTCATGCCTACAAGTCAATATGTCAATATCCTAGGTTGAAAATCTTTAATGTCCAAATGTCCTCTTGAATGTGTAGCAACGTGGCCCTGCAGGTTTGCATGTAGGTCAAAGAAAAAACTGTCTTCTCTAATTTCCTTTGGCGCGTTCGTAAGTTCATTTCCCGGGCATGTTCGCACAACTAGATTCTCGCGAATCAGCTAGCACTGTCTTCTACTTTTTATCCCCTCGTGAGCGGCGGATTTATACTCTACCCACTTTTCGTAATGTTATTTTTTTCAATGATATTTTCACCTTTACTCCTTTAGTGGGGTTCTGGACGAACGGACGTATCATTACCTAATTTCATAGTACAAAAACTCTTCTGTGTGACGATGCCACCAGCCTGGAAGGTGGAAGGAATTGCCGCCGCATTTGAAATTTGAAAAGCCTCTGTAATTATTTTTAACTCGGTCGTCGAAATTTAACCTCTCTAGCTGCAAAGTTACACATCATACGCAATTACCACAGGGATCATTGCTAGAATAGTATACGTACACGACTAGAGATATACTAGGATTATTGAGATCATCTTGTATTCTAAGTCATAGGCATTTTGCCTTCCAAGTCTTGTACTCCCTTATATACCCCATCAGGGTTAGATCAATACAACACAAAAATATTAGGGTTACTATATTTTCTACAATCATAATACGTACACATAATACTTGAGGGATCATGATGACGACGTAATGTTTAGGCCACAAAAGATTTTTTTTTCTACCTTCCGGAATATATACTAGACGTTGAAAATCGGGAATTCGGGATAAAGCACTCCACGTTCACGTTGCTAGTTATTCGATTACCTGAAAAAGAAGATTGCTACTCCCTCCGTTCCAATTTAATTGAACTGCAATTCACCAAACGCAGATGTATCTAGACATGTTTCTGTATTTGATGAATATCAAATCAATTAAATTGGAACGAAGGAAGTCAGTTAAATTGGAACGGAGAAAGTATTTTGGTTGCGTATTCGCGAGTGGAAGCCTAGCTATAGCTATAGATAGGCGGAGGACGAGACCATCTAGCTCATCGGTCGTGGCGAAAAGATCGACCATGCTCGCCGCTCGCGTGGTCCCGCTCTCCATCGTGCGGATAATGTGCGCGTCGCCTTCTACTGCTCGCTTGCAAGCGTCGTCGCCGTCCGGCCGGAGTGGATCGAGCTAGGGCGGTAAGCATCCGGAGATGCGATCGAGTGCACGACATGTGCCGCGCGTCGCCTTCCTCTTCCTGCGTCGGCTCGCTCGCACTGTTGCCTTTGCTTGCAAGCGTCGCTCACGCCACATATCGGCGCCCTTTGCATACCTATGAATCTGAGAAATTCTAGCATACACGTTGAGGGACATACACAAGAGCATCGTTGAGATTAGCATATGTGTCATCATCGTCACTTCTAACCAAGCATGGGTCATCGTCATCCCTGTTCCCCCAACAAGCAACTCCGACTTTGCCACAACGACCACTAACCCAGTCCATATCGTAGAGGCCGTGTGAAGTCGATCCGACTTCAAAGTCCGAACTAATGTAAAGAGCTAGGCTTTATGTTTTAACACACAACGATAAATAATATGAGGCAATCCCTCCAATAAGCCGGACAAGAGCCGACTATCACAACCATTGTCGTGATCCTCCTAGCATCGTTGCCACAGATCGAAACCCCGTCAGCATCGTCGTCGTCTTCCACCTGTCGTCGCCGCTGCGGAGTGTACAAGATTGTCAAATCAATCTCGTTTTAGTCCTCTATGAACCAGACACAATTATGAAAAATGATTTCCTACGAGGAGGAGGCCCGTGGTATTTTTGATAGAAGAAGGGTGCAACATCGCCGAAATTGCAAGCATGGGGACTTGAATTCGGTGGGTGGGAAGGCATCATCCCATCCCCACTACTAGGTCATGCCTTAGTCTGCAACCAGACACAATTATGGTGTTCAGACAATTTGAGTTCTTAATAAATAAACTAGGAGACATGCCCGTGCAACGCACGGAAGACAAAGAAAATCCAAAAATAAGTTTTTATTGGTAAAGCCACGGCTTGTCGCGGAATTCAGCCAGCTTCATGGTCATGTGCAGCGCAATCGCCCAGTGATTCAAGCCGCTTGATATTTTAATTATGTATTGACTCTCTTAAGAACCATGCAACTTCCAGCCACGATTCTACAGAGATGACTGAATTCATCATTAGGAAGCACAAACTTCTAAAAATTGTTTCATCCGTTAGCGAGCCAAGTCATGCCCTCTACTATGAAAAATAATAATTGTTTGTGGCCTTGCCAACTAACATTTTGAGAACAATATAATGTGGTATATTTCAATTACACATAGGGGATAAGTTAAACTTGTGAGGGTTATTTCACATTTCCTATTTGATTATCCTACGTGGCCTTGTTTGGCTGCGGTGTCCCTTCAAGCGGGTTAATACATAAACCATGCAGCATACTACTCGAACCATGCATGTTCTTGTTCTTTTTAAGAACAACAATCATCGATCATGTGCAACCGTGCCTTGTTTGTGCAGGAGCGGCGGCAGGAGCGCCATGGTCGTGCGGGTCGGCGTGGAGTCGCCGTACTGCTGCGTGTGGGACACCCGACAACGGGCGCGGCGAGCTTGGCCTCACAGATTGCCAGGAGCTTTGGACGCTATAAAGATTGACGGGGCACATGCTGCTGGGTGCGCGCGCGGCGACGACAATCAGGAAGGTTTGATCCAATGGATCAATCGCACGGGATTCAGCTAGCTAGTATGCTGACGGAGAACGCGCAGACGTTGTCCTAGTACGGCGCCGACCGGCCGGCCCTGCCGCCCGCGCCGGCTGGCCGCCACACCCGCCTGCCTGCGTCCCACGCCGGCCCGCGCGCCTTCCACCCTCCTGCCTGTGCCCCGCACCGGTCGGCCACCTAGATACGAGCTGCTGCGCGTGGAGTGTGCCGAGGTGTGATGGCTACGTGTTGGTGAACCCCAAGAGGAAGGTTATGATGTAGACAGCAGAAGTTTTCCCTTGAATAATCTACCCAAGGTTTAATCCAGTAGGACTTGACGATCTATCGGAAGGTTGTTGATGTTGACTCCCCCTGGCGCTAGGGAGCTTGCACCAACGTGGAATCTGCACAGACACAAACCAGAACTTTGCCCAACACGAAACAGAGAGGTTGTCAATCTCTCCGGTCTTGCAGAAACAAAGAGTTAAACGTATGGTGTGGAAAACAGCAGGAAACACAGCAAGTAACAGGAAACAGATGATTGCAGCAGGTTGTGTAAACAGTATGAGGAAATTGGACCAGGGTCCACAGTTCACTAGTGGTGTCTCTCTCAGAACAGATAACTAGCATGTTGGGTAAACAAATTACAGCTGGGCAATTGACAAATAGAGAGGGCATAACAATGCAATACATGCCAAGATGTCTACTATGAAATCTAGTTGGGCATTACAACAAAGTACATAGACCGTTATTCCAACCGCATCTATGCCTAAATAATCCACCTTCAAGGCAGCATCCGCATCCTATTCAGTATTAAGTTGCTAACAACAGATTATTGCATGAAGTAAAGTGTGTAATGTAATCAATACAAGTGCCCTTGGACACTGCACCAATGTTTTATCCCTAGTAGCAACAGCACATCTACCATCTTAGACCTTTCTGTCACTGATCCAGATATCTAGAGACTGAACCCACTATCGAGCATAAATACCCCCTCTTGGAGTCACAAGCATCTACTTGGCCAAAGCATCTACTAGCAACGGAGAGCATGCAAGATCAAGAGCACATAGATAAACAACTTGAATAAACATGGTATCAATATTCATCGGATCCCAGCAAACACAACATCTAGCATTACAATAAGATGATCTTGATCATGTTAGGCAGCTCACAAGATCTAAACATGGAGGCACAAGGTAGAGAGACAACCATCTAGCTACTGCTATGGACCCGTAGTCCAGGGGTGGACTACTCACGCATCACTCCGGAGGCAGGCATGGTGATGTAGAGCCCTCCGGTGATGATCTCCCCTCCGGCAGGGTGCCGGGAAGAGCTTCAGAACTCCTCCGATCTGAGATTGACGATGACGGCCGCGACGGAACTTTTCGTGGAATATGATCGACCGTAATAGGGTTTTCGCGTCGCGGAGAATATATAGGCGAAGAGGCGGCGTCGGTGGCCGAGGGGGGCCACCACGCCATAGGGGGCGCGGGCCCACCCTGGGCCGCGCCCTAGTGTGGCGTGGCCCCCTGGTGGGTCTGCTCCGACTCCCCTTTGGACTCCGTGATCTCCTCGTGATATTATTGACGATGTCTTTTGTTTCGTCCAATTCCGAGAATATTTCCTTAATAGATTTTCTGAAACCAAAAACAGCAGAAAACAGGGAACTGGCACTGTGGCATCTTGTTAATAGGTTAGTCCCAGAAAATGCATAAAAATGATATAAAGTGTAACCAAAACATGTAGCAATTGATATAATAACAGCATGGAACATCAAAAATTATAGATACGTTTGAGACGTATCAAGCATCCCCAAGCTTAGTTCCTGCTCGTCCTCGAGTAGGTAAACGATAAAAACAGATAATTTTTGAAGTGACATGCTACCAACACAATCTTTGATCAAATAACAATGTAATGCACATGATCTGAATGAAGTGATCCAAGCCAATGGTCTATAGTTTGCAAGCAAGTAAATAAAGAGTAAACATAAGTGATCACACAAGTGCAAACTTTCATGAATAATACTATAAAACATTTAGAGATATAATAGTCTAACATAATAGTTAGCTCACAGCAGCAATAATTCTCAACATGAAAGTGTTTGTATCAACACAAAGGAAGATAATAGCTTCAGCTTTTGCTTCAACTTTCAACATGTATATCATATAGATAATGTCAATGCAAAGAATATGATCAACCAAACACAAAGTTATGTAAAAACTGTTATACTGGAGTTGACAATGATGTTTGCTTAAGTAGACAGAAAGAAGTGGGAAAACTGACTCAACATAAAAGTAAAAGAATGGCCCTTCGCAGAGGGAAGCAGGGATTAACATCATGTGCTAGAGCTGTAGTTCCCGAAGGCATATAGAGAGCATAAAATATTGTTTTGTAAGGTAATGGTGTATACAGGTGTCAACAAATCAGCAAATAGGCAATACTCTACTTCACTAGTTGATCAAACTTTACAAGAGCGGCTCCCATGAAGGACGTTATTTCTACCAGCGGGCAGATCATCCCTCTTCTCTTTTGTTTACACACTTGTGAACATTGCTTGACTGACGAATCAGGGGCAAAAAGATGTGAAGAGAATTGTTTGGTTAAAGTTGTAATTAATTGGGACTGGGCACCCCGTTGCCAGCTCTTTTTGCAAAATTATTGGATAAGCGGATGTATATGCCACTAGTCCAGGTGTGTAAAATTTGATCAACCAGGAAATAAAGACCACCTATCTACGTCCTTATGAGCTTTTCAAGTAGTGACACAAAAAGGATAATTGTTTTGAGTAGTTAGTAGATAGCACATGAAGAAATTTACTTGGAATGGTGAAAACACCACATAATAGGTAGGTATGGTGGACACAGGTGGCATGGATTTGGCTCAAGGTTTTGGATGTACAAGAAGCATTCCCTCTTAGTACAGAGTTTAGGCTAGCAAGGTTATTATAAGCAAACATCATTATCAACTGGAATAGCAAGAGTGTACATAAAACACAAGGTTTGACGAACCATAGACTCCCACTGTCTTCCTTGTTAACACATAGCCTTCATCCAAAAATTATCTAGACTACTATGGACTTCCAATTATGCAACAGATTATTATAGCAGAAAATCCTTATAGTAGTTCTTCATTAATAGCCATTACTTACATGATGCACAAGCTTAAACATTAATTACTTGACAGCTCAAAACAATTGGCAAGCATCAAATTACTCAAGACAACGATCTAAAAAGATTCATGTAAGCATTTTATACCACTACCACATGCATAGCATTTTTCTGGTCCAACCAAACACCAATCAACTTATTTGACAACTCTCCAAACAGATATAAGTGAAGCAAGAGAGTACTTTCTTCAAAAGAAACTGAAAGCTCTAACAAGAGATACATGAAAAACTGAGAGCTAACAGCAATAACAGCAACTAGACAGGAATACTCAACAAGTATAAGTGAAGCACAAGAGTATTCTAATGAAAAAGTGGAGCGTGTCTCTCTCCCAAACATGAATACTAGGATCCAACAAGTATAGCACAGCAAACAAAACAAAACAAACTGAAAACAAAAACACACTGACGCTCCAAGGAAGAGTACACTAGCATGAAGCAATAAAAATATAGCACCATTAGAGATGACCTGATAATTTGTAGATGAAGAAGGGGATGCCTTGGGCATCCCCAAGCTTAGATGCTTGAGTCTTCTTGAAATATGCTGGGGAGGTAAGCCTCCCCAAGCTTAAGCTCTTCACTCTTCTTGATCATGTAATATCATTCTCCTCTATCAACACTTGAAAACTTCCTTCACACCAAAACTTAACAGCTTTTCTCATTAGCAGGTTAGTGCACTAAAAGATAATACTTCAAAGTTCTAGCAAAGACAAAACTCACAAGCCAACTATTTTAAACATTAGCCACTGTTACTAGGCTCAAGTGGGCACTTTTACACGAAAAGAAACCACTTAAAAACTTGTAAAAGAGAGAATGCAAAATAAAAGACAGAATCTGTCAAACCAGAACAGTCTGTAATGACGAATTTTTTCGAGGCACTTACGATGCTCAGATGAAAACTTTTGAAATAATGAAAGTTGCGTAACATCATCAGGAACATGCACAAAAAGTTTCAGCATTTTTCGATTTTTTCTGATTTTCTACTGAATTAAACGGTGACGAACAGCAATCTGTCCCAATGCAGTCCCGAAAATAAAAACCAACTTTGCATTAGTAACTCTCCTTGGCACAACAAAACAGCAAATAAAAGATACAAAGGAGTTGCTACAGAGGTAAACAAGCATCCTTGACTAATACTGAAAATAAAATATAATGGGTTGCCTCCCAAAAGCGCTTTCTTTTAATGCCTTTTAGCTAGGCTAGAAGATTTTAATGATGCTCTCATAAGAATAAGAGTTGAAAAACAAAAGAGAGCATCAAGAGGCAAATATCAAACACATTTAAGTCTAACCCACTTCTATGCAAAGGAATCTTGTAACAAAATAAATTATTGAAGCATAAAGCAACTAGCATAGAAAGATGAAACAAATATACTTCAAAACTTTCAACATAAAGAGAGGTGTTTTAGTGACTTGAAAACTTTTACAACCATATTTTCCTCTCTCATAATAACTTTCAGTAGCATCATGAACAAACTCAACAATATAACTATCACATAAAGCATGCTTTTCATGATCTACAAACACATAATTTTTATTAAGCTCTAAAACAGTGGGGTTATCAAACCCACTTTTGACAATAATAGTATAATAATATCATTAGCCAATATAGGACCATCATCAAGAGCATTATCATATATAACATTAGGGAGCACATTTTTACTTTCTGCAATTTCCTTTTCTTGAGTCAAGGAGATGTTTTCAAATTTATCAAAAGAGATATTTCAATAGAATCATGACATTCAACAATATAGCATTTTTCCTCCTTAGTGGCATGGAGGGTAATCATATAATGTAAGAGTTAAAGAGTTACTATCATTAGAAGGTAGATCCTCCTTTTGTTCTTCACTCTCTCCTCTTTTTCATCCAATGAGATCAGTTTCAGCAATTTCTTCTCCATAGGTCCTGAAAGAAGCAAGTTGTTCTGGAGAATAAGTTTTCTCAAGAAATTAGTGATATAAGGATTATCATTATAATATTCAAGGCAGTAACCAAGTATAGAAAAATTCTCAGTTTATAAGGAGATCATCATTTGAATATAACCAGCAATTTCATAAGCACCCTTAAAAACAAAAATTCTTCATTGTTCAAGATTACCAAAGTCATATTTCCTTTAGCATAAGCAGCCAAGTTTCATTATCATTATAATCACATTGGAAAGGGAGGTGTTTATGCCTTCTACAACAAAAGATTCATTAAAGCAGTAGGATTCATCAAAGTAGAACACAAGTTTTTAGCAAAATAATTCAATCTACTTATTTGTTCCCATAATGTTTCCCTTTTTGAGACAAGCGGTATTCCTATAAATTATGTTGTTCCTCCGTGAACCCACTTGCCAATAATATTTAGTATCAAAGAGAGAAGACATTGATAGCAATAAACAACTAGACATAATAACAAACCGAAATAAACTAGATGCAAGAAACTAATTTTTTTTTTGGTTTTTGATTTTTAACAGCAAGCAAAACAAAACTAAAACAAGACAAAAAACAAAGTAAAGAGATTGGAACTGAGAGACTCCCCTTTCCAATAGCCTCCAAGTCCCCGGCAACGGCGCCAGAAAACAGCTTGATGGCTACGTGTTGGTGAACCCCAAGAGGAAGGTTATGATGTAGACAGCAGAAGTTTTCCCTTGAATAATCTACCCAAGGTTATCAATCCAGTAGGACTTGACGATCTATCGGAAGGTTGTTGATGTTGACTCCCCCTGGCGCTAGGGAGCTTGCACCAACGTGGAATCTGCACAGACACAAACCAGAACTTTGCCCAACACGAAACAGAGAGGTTGTCAATCTCTCCGGTCTTGCAGAAACAAAGAGTTAAACGTATGGTGTGGAAAACAGCAGGAAACAGCAAGTAACAGGAAACAGATGATTGCAGCAGGTTGTGTAAACAGTATGAGGAAATTGGACCAGGGTCCACAGTTCACTAGTGGTGTCTCTCTCAGAACAGATAACTAGCATGTTGGGTAAACAAATTACAGCTGGGCAATTGACAAATAGAGAGGGCATAACAATGCAATACATGCCAAGATGTCTACTATGAAATCTAGTTGGGCATTACAACAAAGTACATAGACCGTTATTCCAACGCATCTATGCCTAAATAATCCACCTTCAAGGCAGCATCCGCATCCTATTCAGTATTAAGTTGCTAACAACAGATTATTGCATGAAGTAAAGTGTGTAATGTAATCAATACAAGTGCCCTTGGACACTGCACCAATGTTTTATCCCTAGTAGCAACAGCACATCTACCATCTTAGACCTTTCTGTCACTGATCCAGATATCTAGAGACTGAACCCACTATCGAGCATAAATACCCCCTCTTGGAGTCACAAGCATCTACTTGGCCAAAGCATCTACTAGCAACGGAGAGCATGCAAGATCAAGAGCACATAGATAAACAACTTGAATAAACATGGTATCAATATTCATCGGATCCCAGCAAACACAACATCTAGCATTACAATAAGATGATCTTGATCATGTTAGGCAGCTCACAAGATCTAAACATGGAGGCACAAGGTAGAGAGACAACCATCTAGCTACTGCTATGGACCCGTAGTCCAGGGGTGGACTACTCACGCATCACTCCGGAGGCAGGCATGGTGATGTAGAGCCCTCCGGTGATGATCTCCCCTCCGGCAGGGTGCCGGGAAGAGCTTCAGAACTCCTCCGATCTGAGATTGACGATGACGGCCGCGACGGAACTTTTCGTGGAATATGATCGACCGTAATAGGGTTTTCGCGTCGCGGAGAATATATAGGCGAAGAGGCGGCGTCGGTGGCCGAGGGGGGCCACCACGCCATAGGGGGGCGCGGGCCCACCCTGGGCCGCGCCCTAGTGTGGCGTGGCCCCCTGGTGGGTCTGCTCCGACTCCCTTTGGACTCCGTGATCTCCTCGTGATATTATTGACGATGTCTTTTGTTTCGTCCAATTCCGAGAATATTTCCTTAATAGATTTTCTGAAACCAAAAACAGCAGAAAACAGGGAACTGGCACTGTGGCATCTTGTTAATAGGTTAGTCCCAGAAAATGCATAAAAATGATATAAAGTGTAACCAAAACATGTAGCAATTGATATAATAACAGCATGGAACATCAAAAATTATAGATACGTTTGAGACGTATCAAGGTGGCTGATACGTCTCCAACGTATCCATAATTTCTGATGTTCCATGCCTATATTATACCAATTGCTACATGTTTTATATACACTTCATATCACTTTTATGCATTTTCTGGGACTAACCTATTAACAAGATGCCGAAGTGCCAGTTCCCTGTTTTCTGCTGTTTTTCATTCCAGAAAACTACTTCTGCGAATATTCTCGGAATTGCACGAAACAAAAGGCCAAGTCCCTATTTTTCCAACACGTACACGGAGTCCGAAGGAGAGACGAAGGGGAGCCACGAGGTGGCCAAACCACCTGGCGGCGCGGCCCCCCTTCTGCCGCGCCAGCTGGTGAGGAGGCCCACCTCGGGCTCCACCGACGTTGCCCCTTCGCCTATTTATTCCCCCCGAGGCGTAAACCCTAAAGAACCAAGTCATATTTCCAGAAGAGTTCCGCAGCGCCACCGCCATCGACGACAAGTTTGGGGGGACAGAAGTCTCTGTTCCGGCACGCTGCCGGGACGGGGAATTGCCCCCGGAGCCATCTCCATCAACTCCATCGCCATCTTCATCGCCGCTGCTGACTCCCATGATGAGGAGGGAGTAGTTCTCCCCCGAGGCTGAGGGCTCTACCGGTAGCGATGTGGTTCATCTCTCTCTCCCATGGCGTGATCTTTATGTGATCGTGTGTATTGCTAGTATCGCTGAATACATTAATAATGTTTATGCTACTCAAGTGATTTTGTCTAGTTTCTGGAGTCATTGTGACAACACGGTATCAAGGTGACAGTGTGGGTACTTGTGTGACTCTATGAATAATTTAGACATTTATCATGGCTTATTCTTGGGAATTGTGGTGTTTGTTTACTCAGACTTTGAGGTGTGCTCTTGCAGCCCTACACATAGTACTCTTGCTTCATCAAGAAGGAGAATGATCCCGAGCAGTATTTACTTGTGTTCAGTTGTGCTAATCTAGTTGAATATGTAGATGTTACTCTTTATCTATTATGCACTCTATAGGTTACTTTAATATGAACTCCGGTACTCTCCACGGTGTAACGGTGACAGTGTGTGCACCGTGTGTGACTCCTTTATGACGTTGTGGCGCTTGTTTACTCCGGCTTGAGGTGTGCTTTTGTAGCCCTACACAATGAATGGTGTTTGTTATCCAACAAGAGAGTGTTTAAGAGTAGCATTTATTTATTCAATTATGAGATCATTGTTGAGAGTGTCCACTAGTGAAAGTATGATCCCTAGGCCTTGTTTCTAAGCATTGAAACACCATTTACAACAAGTTCTGCTACATGTTTGCTTGCTGCTATTTTTATTCCAGATTGCAATTACCACTTATAATCATCCATATTACTTGTATTTCACTATCTCTTCGCCGAACTAGTGCACCTATACATCTGACAAGTGTATTGGGTGTGTTGGGGACACAAGAGACTTCTTGTATCTTAATTGCAGGGTTGCTTGAGAGGGATATCTTTGACCTCTACCTCCCTGAGTTCGATAAAACTTGGGTGATCCACTTAAGGGAAACTTGCTGCTGTTCTACAAACCTCTGCTCTTGGAGGCCCAACACTGTCTACAAGAATAGAACCATGCGTAGACATCAGTGGCTGGCTGCTAGATCTTGAGCTCGAACGACACGCGTGGGAGCCGCTCGCCAGAAATTGGGGCTGGTCTGGCGTCGGCCGGAAAAGACCTCGTTCTTTTTTTTGTCCGAAAAGACCTCGTTCTGAATATATCTTTAGCGGAGAGGAGAAACAGAAGAACGAACCGGTACGGTGGCAATTTAGTAGTATTATGTGATTTGGTGGGAGGGTAAAACGGGAAAAATCAGACATTATTGAGTTGTCAAACATTGGAGCGATCTGGAGCGTTGATAAAATATTGAACGATACAAATTTAATGTATCCCAACATGTTTGCTCTTTTAATAGTAGTATCCCTCTACTATGAAAAATAATAATTGTTTGTGGCCTTGCCAACTAACATTTTGAGAACAATATAATGTGGTATATTTCAATTACACATAGGGGATAAGTTAAACTTGTGAGGGTTATTTCACATTTCCTATTTGATTATCCTACGTGGCCTTGTTTGGCTGCGGTGTCCCTTCAAGCGGGTTAATACATAAACCATGCAGCATACTACTCGAACCATGCATGTTCTTGTTCTCTTTAAGAACAACAATCATCGATCATGTGCAACCGTGCCTTGTTTGTGCAGGAGCGGCGGCGGGAGCGCCATGGTCGTGCGGGTCGGCGTGGAGTCGCCGTACTGCTGCGTGTGGGACACCCGACAACGGGCGCGGCGAGCTTGGCCTCACAGATTGCCAGGAGCTTTGGACGCTGTAAAGATTGACGGGGCACATGCTGCTGGGTGCGCGCGCGGCGACGACAATCAGGAAGGTTTGATCCAATGGATCAATCGCACGGGATTCAGCTAGCTAGTACGCTGACGGAGAACGCGCAGCGCGACGTTGTCCCAGTACGGCGCCGACCGGCCGGCCCTGCCTCCCGCCTGCCGCCCGCGCCGGCTGGCCGCCACACCCTCCTGCCTGCGTCCCACGCCGGCCCGCGCGCCTTCCACCCTCCTGCCTGTGCCCCGCACCGGTCGGCCGCCTAGATACGAGCTGCTGCGCGTGGAGTGTGCCGAGGTGGCTGGCTGCTAGATCTTGAGCTTGAACGACACGCGTGGGAGCCGCTCGCCAGAAATTGGGGCTGGTCTGGCGTCGGCCGGAAAAGACCTCGTTCTATTTTTTGTTCTAAAAGACCTCGTTCTGAATATATCTTTAGCGGAGAGGAGAAACAGAAGAACGAACCGGTATGGTGGCAATTTAATAGTATTATGTGATTTGGTGGGAGGGTAAAACGGGAAAAACCGGACATTGTTGAGTTGTCAAACATTGGAGCGATCTGGAGCGTTGATCAAATATTGAACGATACAAATTTAATGTATCCCAACATGTTTGCTCTTTTAATAGTAGTATCCCTCTACTATGAAAAATAATAATCGTTTGTGGCCTTGCCAACTAACATTTTGAGAACAATATAATGTGGTATATTTCAATTACACATAGGGGATAAGTTGAAACTTGTGAGGGTTATTTCACATTTCCTATTTGATTATCCTACGTGGCCTTGTTTGGCTGCGGTGTCCCTTCAAGCGGGTTAATACATAAACCATGCAGCATACTACTCGAACCATGCATGTTCTTGTTCTCTTTAAGAACAACAATCATCGATCATGTGCAACCGTGCCTTGTTTGTGCAGGAGCGGCGGCGGGAGCGCCATGGTCGTGCGGGTCGGCGTGGAGTCGCCGTACTGCTGCGTGTGGGACACCCGACAACAGGCGCGGCGAGCTTGGCCTCACAGATTGCCAGGAGCTTTGGACGCTGTAAAGATTGACGGGGCACATGCTGCTGGGTGCGCGCGCGGCGACGACAATCAGGAAGGTTTGATCCAATGGATCAATCGCACGGGATTCAGCTAGCTAGTACGCTGACGGAGAACGCGCAGCGCGACGTTGTCCTAGTATGGCGCCGACCGGCCGGCCCTGCCTCCCGCCTGCCGCCCGCGCCGGCTGGCCGCCACACCCGCCTGCCTGCGTCCCACGCCGGCCCGCGCGCCTTCCACCCTCCTGCCTGTGCCCCACCGGTCGGCCGCCTAGATACGAGCTGCTGCGCGTGGAGTGTGCCGAGGTGGCTGGCTGCTAGATCTTGAGCTCGAACGACACGCGTTGGAGCCGCTCGCCAGAAATTGGGCTGGTCTGGCGTCGGCCGGAAAAGACCTCGTTCTTTTTTTTTGTTCGAAAAGATCTCGTTCTGAATATATCTTTACCGAGAGGAGAAATAGAAGAACGAACCGGTACGGTGGCAATTTAGTAGTATTATGTGATTTGGTGGGAGGGTAAAACGGGAAAAATCGGACATTGTTGAGTTGTCAAACATTGGAGCGATCTGGAGCGTTGATCAAATATTGAACGATACAAATTTAATGTATCCCAACATGTTTGCTCTTTTAATAGTAGTACTAGTTGGCATGTACGTGCAACGCACGTTTTTTAAATTAAATGAGGCAATTTATCAGGGTTTATATGGATTACTTCTTTTACACTTTTGCATTCCTAAATTTTATATTAAAAATGAACCGTAAACATCATGTAGCACACAAATCTCGTTGCTGTAGCGAAATACGCCCTCGGGCCCTGATGGATTCTTGTGACGCTTGCTGAAGCTACACCCGCAACTTATAATACCGTAAAAATTTATGAATGACAAAAATTATGCAGATGTTTCAAGTCATGAAAAAACATCCAAAAAAATTTGTGCTCGAATTTGTTTTGCAGCAAAGGAGTATATTTGAAATTTGACCAAGTAGCTCCTCTCAAATTCCATGAAAGCACGTTTCTTACTGCAATTTCTAATCTTCAGTTTACTTCTTGCTCTCCATACTTCTACAAACATATTGGGGGAAAGTGGGGGTGCCAAACAGAGCGACCAAGTCGCTGGCCCAGCCGCACGCTGCATGACAGCGCCGCAGCGCCGCTGCTCCGGCGAGACCGGCCGCCTCCGTGCCGTAGCTCCCTCTCCTCTCTCCCTCTTCCATCCTGCTCCCCGGTTCTCACGCGCGCCCACGCGCGGGCTGCCTCCCGTCTTCTGCACTTCCATGTGCCGCGTCGCTCAGAAGCCGTAAATCTGATGCATGTGCGAGGAGAGAGCGTCGGCGGGGCTGCTCGGCTCGCTGGCAGGCATGGGCGCTACCGGCTCGTTGAGAGATTGAAGGCGAAGCTGCTTGGCTCGGTGGCCGTCGTGAGCGCTCCGGCGCGTCGCGCGGAAGGAGCCAAGGGAGAGTTCCTGGCGGGCTGGCTGCTTGATATGCGTCAGGCAGGAAGAAGAGCAAGCGCGCAAGTTCGTGGTAGCAGGGGCGCCCCGTGCGGAAGGTCAGCGGAGTGGAGGCCCGCGGTGCGGGAGGTAGGCGAGTAGAGGTGCCCGACAAGGGAGGTCGGCGTGGGCTGGACCGTGGGCGCGGTGGGGATGCCTCTCGCCGGGCGCATCGCATCTCGTCCCCGCGGCGACCGCGACAGCCAATGTTGGAACGTTCTGTAGGAGACAAACAATATTGAACCGGTACAAACAATACGGTGGCAATTTGATCGTATTATGTGATTTGGTGGGAGGATAAAACGGTCCAAAACGGACATTGTTGAGTTGTCAAACATTGGGACGATCTGGGCTGTTTGATCGGATATTGAACGGTACAGATTTAATGTATCCCAACAAGTTTGCTCTTTTAATAATAGTATAATATAGATAAATGGGCCGTGCCGTGCTGGCCTATGTGTCTCGCCACGCGGCCCAAGCACGGCCCGTATGGCATCGTTCCGGGCCAGGCCCCGCGAGCACTAGCCCGTTTGGCCTATACCCACGTCGAAAGGATCCTTTTCCTCCTCTTCTTCTCCCCTTCTCTTTCTTTCTTGCTCCAGAGGAAAGAAAAACAAAAGGCGAGCTCAACTCCCTCTGCTCCGAAGGCAAGGAAGGCGACAGCAGGGGCGCGACCGCGAGCGCAACCGAGCCATGGATGCTTCAGCTCTCAACAACCCGAGGCTGCAGGCTCTCTTACAGGTAACTCCCACCTGCTAACCCTACGCCTAGACCTAAACCCTAAACCTACCCCGCTGTCGGCGTAACAGGGGAACCCCAATCTCTTGATTCCTCCTGGTATTGCCCGTCGGCCATCGGGGTTTTGGTTGCAGTACATCGTTTTGTTATGTTTTTTTGGGGCTAATTTAGTGCGATGTAATCGTCGGAGAAAACGGGTGATCTGGCGCTCCCTTCACATCTTTGTGATGTATTTTGCGCGCAGATTTGGTACGGGTCTGTTGGAGATTTGAAACTCGCGCCGACTGATTCTCATTGTTAAGAAGATTCATGTGCGTACTATAATTTCTTGATATATAAAGCCCAAAAAAGTACTTCAATTAAAACTAGGGGGAATAGTGGTCCTGAATTTGGGGTTCAGAGTTGTGCTGCAGGCTACAATTGAGGTTGAAATTGGGGTTCGAGAGGCATCCCACCAAAGTGATTCTCATGTTCTCGTAGCTCGAAGGCTGGTCCAGTTGCTGAAAAGGTCCCGGATCCATTGTAGACAAAACTAGACCATCTGGACTCTTTCTGGTTTCACGCACCTCGTGGCTGTCTAGGGCAATTAATTATTTCTGTTGTTCTCTTTATATGGCTGTAAATCCTTTACTTTGAGGTTTTCAAACACCTAGCATGAGGTAGTTTGAAATCTTGATCCTTGGTTTTATTCCAACCTGTAGTTAATGAGTATATATGATTCATTAGGTAGTGCATCTGTAATTATAATCCTGAACCTGATTCATTGGAACTATAATAGCCCTCAACACCCAGTGCATCTGTAATTATACAAAGGGGCTACTTTTTGCAAATTTTTAATCAGTGCTCCCCTCTCTTGAACTATATTGATGCATATTACTTCCTCGAGATCATGATGCTTAGCTCACAAGTGATTTACAACCAGAATTTTCGATGGTTATAGGAGGGAAACTTGGGTATTGTTTTGCCATGTGAAACAGTTTCATATGATTGCGACATTACTTTTTGAAATAGAGATTTGAAGTAGCATCGACTTGGCATGATATAACCAAATGCAAAAAAAGTGACAGATTTAACTTGTCGCGGTAATACAGGACACTCGTATATAAGCAGCTATCCTTATGTAGAAAACTAACCTTACAAATGCAACTTGCCGTCCTATCTGGCAAGCTTCAGTTCCTGGCCAATTATGTGCAAGAAATTTGTTTCATTTGAAATAGCATCAAAATACATATTTTACACTTGCAACCCAATTTAAGAGGAAGGATATTGGATCACATGGTCGAATTTCAAGCGAACCATTCTGAGTGTGGCAAGTATTTTCATCTAGCAGGCCGCAGGGACCCTCATTAAAATGGGCAGAAGTTGGCTTGCTTGTGCTATATGCTCATTAAATTGTGTTACATTACTGACACCTATTTCCCCCTGCTCCCTGTAAAGGATTTGCAGTTAGTGAATATCTCGTTGTCTTTTGAATTCGAATCATCATCGGTGGCATTTCCAACTAAGATTTGTGCATTAGTTTCTCTATTAAAATCTCTTATTCAGGCAGTCTGCCGTGATGATTGTACTTGAGCAGCAATGTTCATCACCACATATATTTTCTCTCTCTGCAGGAGGAGCAGAGGAAGGCCCAGTTGAACGAGGTTATAGCGAAGCTGACTGACACTTGCTGGGACAAATGCATCACCGGAAGCATTGGCAACAGCTTCAGCAAGAGCGAAGCATCTTGCCTGTCCAACTGCGCAAAACGATTCGTGGAAGTTAAGATGCTCACCATGCAACAGTTTCAGAAGCAATAGGCCCATACCAAGAATCAGAATAGGACTCCCGCTGCGTCGGAATATGGAATGTACTAGAGCTGATGGTGCAAACCGAACCAGCTATCTTTTGGCACAACATGAATGGATTTTCTATGTATTTTGCTGCTGGATTATCTTCAGTGAAATTATCGCTAGGGATATTATTATATTATTACTACCATGTCTTTTGCTATGGCAAGGTTATATTTAATCAAAAATGTGTTATTGTCTTATTGAGGAAAAATGAGTTGGCCCTGCTGTTTCAGTGTAGTATCAACATGATGGTTCAAAAAAAAACATGATGGTTCAGTAACTTGAACTATATGAAATATCCACAGCTCAGCTAGCTCCTGTAGTAGGAAATTGCAGACGTTATAAAGGTCACCTCAAGGTTTTTCCAACTAAGAATGATCGCCATAATATTACTACTAGTTTTTTGCTACGGCAAGGTTGTTTTGGGGTAAAATGTGTTATTTGAGGTGAAATTAGTTGCCCCTGCTGCTCAATGTAGCATCGGCAAACAGGAAAAAGAACGCATCAAATCCACAATTAAATGGAGGCCACCACCTACCGATTGGATCAAGGTAAATATAGATGGATCTTATTTCTCTGAAACCGGAACAGGAGGTTGGGGTGTGATTGCTAGAGATGCTGAAAAGGAAGTGGTGTTTGCGGCAGCTGGTTTCCTTCCATATTTAGCTGAACCAATTCAATCTCAAGCTGAGGCCTTGCTGAATGCAATCAGACTCGCTGAACAGATGGGTATGGGGCGTGTTCTAATCAGTACAGACTGTCAAGTCCTTGCGTATGCCATCAAGTCGAATGATCACGATCTGTCGCCCTTGGGAGCCATCTACTGTGAAGCAAAGTACCAGCTACTCCCTCCGTTCACAAAAGGATGTCTCAATCTTTTCTAGATTCTAATCTAGAAAAGATTGAGACATCCTTTTGTGAACGGAGGGAGTACGTACGAGCTTTATTGCTTATGATTTGGTGTATGAACCACGTGATTGTAATAAGCCAGCGCATGTGCTGGCCGGGTTAGGTGCAGGTGGGGGTGAGAACTATAGCCAAGTTTGGTTGAATGCCCCCCTGATGCTGTAAGCCTGTAACTCTTGTTCTGTCCGGCGATCTTGCCGTTGATGTCTAATGGAATGCGAGCGTTCCATATAAAAAAAAAATCAGCGCAGCTAGGTCTTGCGGACGTCATAGAGGTTTTCCAAGTTAAAAAATAGATACAAATTGCTACCTCCGAAAGTGAAAAAAAATTGGTTTGTCTGAGCCCAGGTTCGAACTGGGGACCTTTAGTGTGTGAGACTAACGTGATAACCAACTACACCACCCAGACATCTTGTTCGAAACTGATAACGTAAACCTTTCTAAACATACCACGTTCACCTAGCAAAACTAACTACTTCAGAACGGACAGAAATATAGACGTGGCACCTCATTTCGCCAGAGAACATGTCAGAATGTCAAATAACAACAATCTACAACAGACAATAAATGATCAGTCACCAAAAATCTCCACATGAGCAACGGCCATCTCTGAAGTGATGGAACCGGGTACGGTCCCTCATGATGATCTCCCTTCCATATAGCCGGAGACGAGCTTCGTGCTCTCGTGACAATCACTGCACACCCGGAGGTTCTTGATGATCCTGATGGGCGCACCTGGAGAGGAGGCGATCAGGGCGAAGGCAATGGCGAGCCTCTCACTGTGGTAGGACAACGCGTCTGCCTTGTCCTCCTCCTCGACGTTGAACAGCACCGCCGTGGTGCTCGGCCGGTGCCCGCACTCATTTAATCTAGCCTCAATCTCATGAACCATGGCGTATATATCCTTTGAGGCAGGGTGTGTCTTGTCACCCATCAAGAACTCATGGAGAACACCATCGATGTCAAGAAGGCTTGACCCGGGCTCTTGTCAATGCCCATGGCCTTCATCTCCTTCCTCGCCTTCTTGGCGTCCTCCCACAGTCTCATTCTCGCGTAGAAGTTGGACATCAGGACATAATTTCCACTCTGCTCTGGCTCGAGCCGCATCAGCTCTTCGATCATCTTCTCCCCAAGCTCTAGCTTGCCATGAATCCCACA
This sequence comes from Poa pratensis, assembly GCA_947311845.1. Classification (NCBI taxonomy): domain Eukaryota; kingdom Viridiplantae; phylum Streptophyta; class Magnoliopsida; order Poales; family Poaceae; genus Poa; species Poa pratensis. Next base: position 55,921,522 of record CAMZMU010000049.1, on the reverse strand, counting down.
AGCCCGTATCAAAGACCTGTACACCGCGGCGTTCGGCGGAATGTCCATCCCTCGGATGAGCTTCTCGGCATCATCAAGCCGACCAGCTCGGCCCAGCATGTCAACCATGCACCCGTAATGCTCAATCCTCGGTGTGACCCCAAACTGAATCTCCATTTTGTCGAAGAGCCACTGCCCTTCATCGACCAACCCAGCATGGGCACACGCACACATCACTGCCAGCACTGTAATACTATCAACCGGGAAGCCCTCGGCACGCATCCTTCCAAACAACGTGAGGGCAGCATGGCCATGCCCGTGGAATGCCAAACCCTGGAGCATGGCGTTGTAGCAGCGTGTGTCCATGTCGGCAACGCGAGCTAACACCTGCTCAGCCAGGTCCATTCTCCCGCACCTGGTGTACATCTCCACGAGCGCGGTTGCCACGAAACGGTTCATGGCGAGCTTGCGCCTGAGAGCATACGCATGCGCCCAAAGGCCATGCCCAAGAGCGCCGAGCTCCCCGCAGGCGCCAACGACAGCGACGAGCGTGATCTCGTTTGGGTAGACTGTCGATGACACCATACGCCCAAATAGATCAAGAATCTCCGAGGCCTCTCCGGCGCACGAAGAATCACTGGCCCGGCACGCATAGGCGGTGAGCAGCGCGTTCCAGGCCGGCAGGTCCGGCTCGACAATCCTGTCGAACACCCGGCGGCAGGACACGATCCTGCCGCAGCGGGCGAAGGCGTCGAGCAGCGCGGCCCCGAGTACAGGGTCGCGGGATGCGGCCCCGGGGCCGAGGAATTTGAGCGAATGGGTAGCGAGCGCGAGCGCTGCGCGGGGTGGGGAGGCGCGGAGGAGGGCCGGATAGGTGAACTCGTTGGGGCGGAGGAGCGGTGGTGAGGCGGCGCCGCCGAGGAAGAGAGAGAGTAGAGAGGGAGCGCGTAGGGGAGGTGCGCGAGGAGGAGGGAGTTGGCGAGGAAAGCGGTGGGCGGCAGCGGGGAGCAGATGAGGAGCTGGAGGCGGTGGGAGAGGGAGGGGACGGAGGAGGAGGCGAGGCGGAGGAGGAGTGCGAAGTTCGGGGAGTGGAGCGCGAGGCCGGTGGTGAGGAGCAGCGCGTGGAGCTGCCCGAAGACGCGCGGCGCGGCGGCGCGGAGGCGGCGGAGCGCCGGCAGTGGGTCCGCGGCGAGACCATGGCGGGACGGAGCCGCGTCAGGGCTCATTTGCGCCATGGGCTTATCGGAAATTATTTGCCTTTATGGCACTGAGTAAAACCAATTTTTAGGCCCGTCCAGGACAATTAAGTGGACTTGGTGTTTTGACTCATTTGAATCTGAATGCACCTGTTGTGAAAACTGCATTTGGAATACATTTCAAAATGTCAAAAAATTCCGTGTACATTCAGACATTCTATGTTTGCACATAAATTTCGTTTTTTTTGTAGGCTACATAAAAAGACAAAAACATGTCTCGTGAAAAGTCATTTTGGAGCATCTGAACTTGTCTTTTTAAACATGCCACAAAAATATCTTTTTTCGTGAAACATTACGCGCAAACATAGAATGTACGGATGTACTCTTGAATTATTTTTTTGAATTTTTTTTGAGATTTTGAAATGCGATTTTGGGTAGTGAGTGCATGTAGCCAAACCAAATTTCCCGAATTAATCACTTGCTGATGATTTGCTTATTATCGCCACTAATCTAAAAGGCCTAGAGCATGCTGATACAGCCGTACGATCGCCTGCACCTACGTTTCAGAATTGTCCAATAATGTATACGTGTTGTCGTGTTGATGATTGCTTATTACCTCTGTGCCTCCTTGGGAGAACTTGGATAGTTCTATTTAGAAGCAGGTTTCTCTAGAAGCCATTCAGAGATCAAAGAACTCGCAAAGCATGGTAGAATGTGTTCCATTGTAAAAGTAGACCGTAGACAGATTAGGGCAGGGCACTGTCTTGCAAACTTTGCAAGGTCAGAGCATCGTACCTTTGTATGGTTTGGATCAGGTCCTGATTGCTTGCTTCAGGAGATTAAAACTGAACTTATTGTAGCCCCTACTGTTTAATAAAGGTCTGGTTTTACCCGCAAAAAAAAAAAGCCATTCGGAGGTGTCCACTGATTTTATTTTTTTAGAAATGGGGATAACTCCGGCCTCTGCATCAAAATGACGCACACAACCTAACTTGCTAGAGTGTAGAAACTAGGTACTTGAGCTTAATTCAGTGACACAAGGGTACCCAATTACACAGCTCAAGCGGGAGAACGTGCAAAGAATATTAGAGTTCCTCAACCCTACGTTGACTGACCGACATAGCAAGGAGAAAAGCAGAAGTTACAACTACACGTGAAATTGCATGGATGATAAAATCAAAGGTGAAATGTGGATCCTCGCAAGGACTGACTGCCTATGAGCATGGAATCGGCTCCCTTCCTTGGCATGTGTTAACCTCCTCATCTGTAGTTTTGGTCCTAATTTCCATTTGTACCTGCTCGGCGCTTTCAGCATCTTCCATTTGGCTTGTTTGATCGTTCACCTCGCAAGATCCAGTGGAGTTCAGCTGCGCTGCCTCTTCCTCTTTGCTGGAGGGAAAGAAGTTGCTTCCCTCGCCATCATCGGCTATTTTGCTCACTTCGTGCCATTCTAGCCTTCTTAGGAAACCTTCTTCGATATCATTAAGTGATAGATCCTCCTCGTCGTCATTGCTGATGTAAGGCAAACGAAACTCAAACGAGGCGTGCCTCCTGGACGAACCAATTAACTGTTCACTGTCCACTCTTAGCTCCTCGGTCTTGTCAACATTGTTTGGGCTTTCACTACTGTCATCTTCATATTTCTCAATCCCACTCTCATTGTCATCATCTTGATGGTCCTCACTGTCCACCTCATCAAGTTCATCGCGTAAAGATGATGATGAAAATGTCGAATATGTCCCCTCCTCATCATCACGTTCTCTGAGTGTTTTGAGAACCAAGGTTTTGAGCAAGTTCATGACTTGAACGGCATGCATCAGAGCAGTAAGAGGGTCTGACATCTAATTGCAGAGCATACACTATGTTAGCAGCTGTGTTAACAAAAGAATCATGTCCGAGTAAGATAACTGCAGCAAGAAAATTAGTACCTGTGTCATATTGGGTGCAAAAACCATGGCAATATTCCGGGCGTTCATCTTATTTGAGTCCTCTTCTTCGGCTACATCGGCCATGAGCTCTACAACCCAGCTAAGAAGTGCAGCCTGTGTTGAAGGAAGAAGCTTTACGAGCTCGACACATTGTTCGTCTGTGTTGCAGTGAAGGACTTGCTCTGGTGAAAGGCTATCAAGCACACCTTCAGGTAGTTCCCTGAACCAGGCCTGATTCAAATTGCACAACATAATTAACATCTATGATTTTGCCATGTGGACTCACCAAATGTGTGAAAATTAAAAAAAAAACAATTTGTAAACTATTTCTTCACCATCTTCTAGTAGCATTTTATTGTCAGAAAGCTATTTAATTAGACAGTAGAGTAGAACATTTTAGGGCAGAACAGTATTATCAATTTATCATACAGTGAAGGATGTTCATAGAGAATTTCCATGTGCATACAAACAAAAAGAACAGAAAACATGAGTGTAAGAAAGCTAAAGTCATAGTTCACATCTGAACTGTACAGTCATTCAACATCAATTCAGTCATATCAAAGCAGGTTTCACATCTAATGTGATGAAGTGATGCCTCCAGAAATTTTATGACATAATTGATAGTTGAATGACTGAATATTTTCCTGGCGCGCTAATTTTATTTTCTTTATCTGAAAGCATTTGTGATGTGTATAATCAATGCAGATGTGGGGGTTAGGGCTTTTGATTTTTCCGATATGAGTAAGCAATTTTTACGAAAGGTATGCAATGTTTAATTTTCCGTTAGATTTAAATTTGGTTATCTGAAAATAGTAGCATGACGTGATTAATAGATAAATGGCTAGAGAAATCTACTGAGATAATCTTAGTTTTATGTGTTTTTAATATATTGAAACAATTAGTGTAAAAACTAAACAATCACGAGCTAATCTGTAATTACCCTCTGATTTTTATGTCCTTGTTGATTTTGTACGGTCTGATTTTGCATGCCCTTCTGAATTTCCACACACTTTCTATGTAATTAGCCTCTGATTTTGTAATTGGCATAGTAGAATATTATGCTAAGAACATTTCTATGTTTCATATTAAAATTCTTTGAAGACGTTGCCCACACATTAGTTACCTTAATTAAACTAGCAAGGCAGTGCACGTCGATGTCCTGAGGCACGACACCCCTGTTAAGCTGTTCTCTGACATGCTCCTCCTGGCTGTTCTCCGGAGTGATACGGAAGATACCTTCTGCCTACATATAATCGATCCACAAATATTGGTGAACAAACTGGCAACATAAATTTCAAAGCTACTTTCTCGGCTCCAAAAGGAAGTTTCAGCAAAGAGAAACGAGTAATGTTGCTGGTGCTACCTTGAGGCCGTCTTGCGAGTAGAGCCTCTCTTGCATGAGCAGAAGGATCTTGGGGACCGAGTTGCCCTTCTCGTCATAGCCGCACTGCATCGACTCCGGCGACACCCCGAAGACGCTCGCGCTACAGAAATTCAAGTTACGACTGTAAATCCGGCTCACATTTGAAAAAGGGACCGAGCTTCGAACTGAAAATCCGAATCAGTAACCTAGAACAGGAGCTGCTGCGCGTTCAGGTCAGTGATACTAACCTGGCGCTGGGTACTTGGCAGGGGATTTCGAGCTCGAACTCGACGGGGAGGCCGAGGAATCCCTGGAGGCGGTCGAAGGTGACGTGCGCGACGTGGCGGACGTCGGTGGGCCAGCCGATGTCCATCCCCCAGGGGACGGACGGGTCGTCGGCGTCCGCCATCTGGCACGGCAGCACCACCGACTTGCGCAGCGCGCTCAGCAGCAGCTCCAGCACCTGCCCCTGCTGCTGCTCCGCCTTCTTCTCTCCCCCGCCTCCGCAGCCATTGTTGGGGACGAGCGCCACCTCAGCCATGGCGACCTGGCCTGGCATCTCTTCCTAGCGGTGGTGCTTGCTTGCTGGTTCTTGAGCTGGGGGCGGTGCTACGATTTTAAATGGCGTCAGGGGGGACGGGTAGGGCCCTTTTGGCTTTGTGTTCGTCTTTGCGATCTCGAATTCGAATTGGGGGGAAAGCACGTGGGGCCTGGAGCCCGGACAAGATCTCCAACGGCTGCCAAATTCGAATACTAGGCAGCTCTGTAGCGCGCGGTAGACATCTTCACAGCAGTGCTTTGCCCGCATCCCTCAAAACAAAAAAGCGTGCTTCCCCGTACCAAAAAAAAAAACATGAAAGCAGTGCTTATTTCCAATCACATTTTTCCAGAAGAAGATTACACGGCCTGCATGCATCGATTGGTGCACGAGACAATATGTTATTCATTATTTTAAATCCAGTAATCGAACAAAATCTATCCAGGAAAAACCTAAAGCCGTTTGTCTCGCGACATAACTCCACCATCCACCAGGTAACCGCTAACACTAACTCTATGGTAAAAGACTAAAACAAACCCAAAAAAAGTGCACAAACTTGTAGGTTAAGCCTTCGAGAGAAAAACGTGGCACATGTTTCGATGATGATGAGTCTCACCATAGGTCGATCTCTAAAAGTTCATCCCCAAACTCGAAGTTCGACTCACCACTTTCAGCAAGGACATGACGAATGCACGCGTCGACATTGGCTCATGAGGGGTTCATGTGTTTCCACCAGAGTGTGCATACTCGACGTTAAAGCAGCATCTACCATCATCATGTATTCACATGTCCAGCTACTGACACCTCGCTAGACAGACTCCGTTGGAGAAGATACCAGAAGACAGAGACGTCCCATGCTGCCTCGCCGGCAGTAAGTATTGCAGCATCCTCGATCCAGCAACATCAGGCATAGGCATGACTTAACGTCTCCGCAAGAGGTATCGTGTGTAGCACATGCCGGCAAAGGGCATGACCCGACGCCTCCTCTAAAACATAGTGTGTAGCACCTGCCGATGACATGCATAATTTGATGTGCATACCTTGATGTGCCTCCATAAGAAACATCGTTCATAGCACCTGCTGAGTCGGATCGGACCCAATTTGGAGGTGAAGAGGGCGCCATATATCGCTGCCATCCTAAAGATAACCATCACCAGCTCAAGAACGAGCTGCTAGGTCGTCCACACAATCACGGAGGTCGCCGCCGTCTAACAACAAAGGTCGCTGCCCCTATTGCAAAACTTCAGCGGCGCTATGGACGACACAGTGAGCAGATCGCGGACATGCCATCACTACTTGACCGACAACCAGATACCATGATGTCATGCAGCAGCAGCCACCCGTCATCACCAACATCATGTTGCAGACAACTGCCAAACCCACTGCGTAGGCCTGTTGACAGAAGAATTACGTTGTAGCGGCCTCGGCACTGATACAACTTATCATTTTACATTATTTTTATTGAACTAATCTATTAACTAATGCTACTTTTTGTTTCTACATATTTTTGCATCGCATGAAATCCCTATTTACGGAGGCCTGTAAATACGGGAAAAAATACCAAATTCAGATTCTTCGAGGCTAAGGCAGCGGCCCCACAGCCCCGGCGCGGGCCAGGGGTGCATCGACCTACCACGCCGCCTCCTAGGGCACCCCCTAACATCACCCTGATGAATAGATATTCCTTATGACCTAAAAACATCGGTGCAGAGTTATTTTACGAAGATTAGACACAGAGCCGAGACCCACCGATGATCAAATCTGAAGGCAATCTGGAGGCACTACTGGGAAATAGGCTATCTGTGGCGCACCCAAAAAAAAATCTGTGGCGCATGGTGGGTGCGCCACAGATATCTCGCCACTAAATTATTTTTCTGTGGCGCATCCGGGCGTGCACCACAGAAATCCCACGATTCTGTGGCGCACCCTCCACCATGCGCCACAGAAATATTTCTGTGGCGCACCCACCACCATGCGCCACAGATTTTTTTTTGAATTTCAAAAAAAAGGGCGGCCAGATCTAGATCTAGATCTAGATCTAGCCGCCGGAATTTCGTCGGAATTTCGTCGGAGCTCATCGGAGGCCGTGTTGCCGTGGGTGGAGGAGGGGGTCGTCGGAGGTGGGTGGGTGGAGGATGGGGGTCGCCGAAGATGGTGGAGGAGGAGAAGGATGTCGCCGGAGGAGGTCGCCGGGGTGGAGGCGGAGGTCGCCGAAGGTCGCCAGAGGTGGAGGTAGAGGTCGCCGGAGGTGGAGTTGGAGGTGGAAGAGGAGGAGGAGGTCACCGGGGTGGTGGAGGAGGTCGCCGGAGGTGGAGGTGGAGGAGGAGGAAGAGAGAAGAAGTGGAGGAGAGGAGAGGAGAGGAGAAGGAGGAGGGAGGAGAAGGGGAGAGGAGAAGTGGAGGAGAGGAGAAGTGGAGGAGAGGAGAAGGGGAGAGGAGAAATAGAGGAGAAGTGGAGGAGAGGAGAAGGGGAGAGGAGAAGTGGAGGAGAAGTGCAGGAGAGAAGGGGAAAAGAGAGGGAGAAGGGGGTGCCGGCGGGATTCAAATTTGAATCCCGCCCAACAATTTCTATTTTTTTGAATTTTTTGATTTTGTAGAAAAAATCTTCTTTTTGAAATAACTTTTTTTTTCCTTTTAGAATTTCCCGAATCTAAGAAAAGTTCAACGGGTAAACCCTGGTGAAATCGAGCTCCAATTTTTCTCTAGTTTTTTTTGATATATTAAACGTATTTTTTCGACGTCGTTTGCAAAAGTTATGGCGGTTCTATTTTTTTTCTGTTTTTTGCAAAAAAAAAAGGTCAAAATTCATATTTCAAAATTTCTATACCAACTAGACACTAAAACCTAACTATATCTCAAAGGATTTTATTTATTCAATTTTTTATAATTTTCTTTTCTTGTTTGCAAAACTAAAAAGGCGATCCACGCGGGGGGGGGGGGTGGGGGGGTGGGTGGGATCCGTTTTCAACAATTCAACAGAAATGACTCTTTCTGTGGCGCATGGGTCTTCCGTGCGCCACAGAATTCCAAATTTTCTGTGGCGCATCTAGCCCCATGCGCCACAGAAAGGGCACCCACTCAATCATTGGTGGCGGGGCCCACCATATTTCTGTGGCGCATGGGTCTAGATGCGCCACCGAAATGTGGCTTTCTGTGGCGCATCTAGACCCATGCGCCACAGAAAGGGCACCCACCCAATCATTGGTGGCGGGGCCCACCATATTTCTGTGGCGCGTGGGTCTAGATGCGCCACAGAAATATGTCTTTCTGTGGCGCATGGGGCTTCCGTGCACCACAGAATTCCAAATTTTCTGTGGCGCATGCAAAACAATGCGCCACAGAAAATATTTCTGTGGCGCATGGCTATTTGGTGCGCCGCAAAAAGTGATTCTGTCTATAGCTTGTTTCCTAGTAGTGAGGGCGGTTCCGGTACTTTGCCGGAGGGGGAATCCATCACTCGAGGATTCATTATCAACCTTAACTTGCTGGCTCCATGATAATGTGAGAGTAGTCCACCCTTAGATTATAGATCCATAGCAATAGTTAGATGACATCTTCTCTCCCTTATTTTTCAATACAAAAGTCTCGTGAGATTTAATAGTTGTTGTGTTTGTTGGGATATGTGCCCTAAGTAGTCCACTGATAACCCACAAGTATAGGGGATCGCGTGTAGCCTTTTCGATAAGTAAGAGTGTCGAACCCAACGAGGAGCTAAAGGTAGGATAAGTATTCTCTCAAGTTCTATCAACCACTGATACAACTCTACGCACACTAAACGTTTACTTTATCTAGAAAATAATACTAGAGTAATAATACGGGTATGAGAGATAGCTTTGCAAGATAATAAATGCAAGAAGTAAATGTTAGTGCTGCAGCAATAAAGTATACTAAGTAATCATAAACTAACAGTACCATGAGTGTGGAAAAGTGGTGGTAATTGTGATGGCTTTGTCCAAGATTAATTAGTGAAGATATCGGGTTCATTGTCTTCGATGCAGTTTTCTATGTGGGAGAGGCTAAATATACATGCACTACACTACTTGGGATTACAAGTATATATGATTGGATTGTTAGCAAACATCCGTATAAACTAACAATGCATTAAGGTTTCCCCAACCATAGCTTAAGTTTATGGTCCTCTTACTCCCATACGTGTAACTAACCGGTTCGCGTTCTCAGGTTTCTGTCACTCCGGCAGAACTCCCCCCTTCGTTTACAAATATTACCAACCCCGTGATGTTTATCCATGCGCGCACAAGTATAATGGACACCAAAGGACAGTACCATATCAACATATAACTCTAATGAACCAAAGACATTCAACCAAGCAATCAAAAGACAAATAAACTACGCAAACATGACATAGATCATAGGATAATAACTTATAGCATCAAACACCATGTTTACATAGAGCGGTACAGAGGTTTGTGGGAGGATGAACCACTGTATACAAGGAGGAGTTGGCGGTGGAGATGGTGGTGAAGACGGCGGAGAGGGCAGCGAGAGGCGCAGGGCGGCGCCGGCGCGGCGGTGGCGCGGGAATCTCCTCCCGCGCCACCGGCAACAAGGGGGAGTGCCGCCCCTTAGCCCTCTTCCTTCATGGCTTCTTGGGAGCCCTCCCCCATGGAGATGGGATCCATGGGGAGGCAAAAACGTGGCTTTGGTGGCTGGAAATTCGTGGGTATGGGGTGTTGGTCACGACCTAGGTTTTCTCCCTTTATATAGCTTCTCGGATTCTCGTCATCCCATCTAGGGTTGCAGTGGGACGGCGATATCTGGAGCGTCCGGACTCGGATTGGGCCGAATTTTATGTCCAGATCATTAGGAGAAAATTCCCTGCAACTTTCGCGACTAACTTTTTCCGTTTGACGTCGTCTTCTGTCCGGTACGTGACAATCTTCAAAAAGAGTTTTCAGACAGATTTCAGGAAAGTCCCAATTCGACTCCAACAAGGTTTCCTCTTGTATTTTTGATAATTCCTACACATCAAAGAGTAAAACAAGAACATTGTGCACTTTTGCAACTATTAATAGGTTAGTCCAAATAAATCATAAACTTAATATAAAAACAAGTGTCAAAGGCATAATATTAACATGAAACAATCAAAAATTATAGATACGTTTTGGACGTATCAACATCCCCAAGCTTAATTCCTGCTCGTCCTCGAGTAGGTAAATGATAAAAAATAATTTTTGATTGTAAATGCTATGATCAGGTCTTTAACAATTGCATGATATGGATAATAAAACTTAGCAATCATGTTACCTAATGAAAAGTATCAACGAACTAAGAGCTTATAACATGAAATTTATAAACATCAACAAGATTGTAATGATCATAATAAAGCATGATAGAGTGGTATCTCGCTTGCCCTTAATTGTGGAGCAAAACATAAATGCCAAGGCACCTCTGAAGTTCAAGTGAAGACTAGATGTAAAGATATCAAAGGTAAAAGCATCATAGTTATACCGCAGATAACCGTATTCTGGGACAAGCACATTACACTAAGAATGACAGTTATGCTCTCGAGAAGTGCTCAAAGAAAGGATGATGACTCAACATTAAAATAAAAGATTGGCCCTTCGCAGAGGGAAGCAGGGATTAACATGTGCTAGAGCTTTTTATTTTTAAAACAGAAATAAAATGTTTTGAGAGGTGGTTGTTCCTGTCAACGAATCAGCAATAGAGTTCTTGTTATCTTCCATACTAAACAAGTTGAGAGCGGTTCCGAGTTATTGATATTAGGCATTTATAGCATGCACTTTTATATAGTATGACACTCCTCCCAACCTTTGCTTTCACAAACCATGGCTAACCGAATCCTCGGGTGCCTGCCAACAATCTCATACCATGGAGGAGTGCCTATTTTATTTTACTTTTTAGATGTTATAATGGTCTAACCAGCTCTTTGCAAAATTAGTGACGAGCAGATGAAGCATGCAAGTCGGACTTAATTTAGTATGGAAGATAACAAACCCAACTACTACGTCCTCATGAGCTAAAAACAGTGTCACAAAATGAGAAGTATTTTGAAGGTTTTAAAGGTAGCACATGAAAATTTACTTGGAATGGTTTGAAATACCATGCATAGGAATTTATAGTGGACTCTTTGGGATAACTTGGTTTTAAGGATTTTGGATGCACGAGCAGCATTCCCGCTCAGTACAGTGAAGGCTAGCAATAGACTGGGAAGCGACAATCAAGAGAGCAATAACCGTCATAATCATACTTGCGACAGAATAAAATTAACGGAGGCATAAAAATGATACTAAAACTCTGAGGCAAAATAGATCATCAAGGCTTAATTGACTTTTATTTTTCAGTCATGAACATGTGTGAGCATGTGCCAAGTCGATTCAAGTAAATCATTCAGAGGAGGATACCACAATTCCATACCATCTTATGAACAGGACAATGCATGTTAATATCAAAATAACATAATATGCACTATTAGCTAGTTGAGACTAACCATAAGAAAACATAAACTACTAAACAGTATTATTCACACATCATTTTTAAGTTTCAACAATAATCCATTAACCAAGTAAACATTGAAAACAGAGGATAAATAAAATATGTGACGATCAACTTATTAATGTAACCGGTGTTTGATGCTAAGATAAATAAATAATAAGATACAGACGCTCCAAGAACACACATATGATGTGAAAGAATTAAAATATAGTTTCACTAGAGATGACCTGATAATTTTGACGATGAAGAAGGGGATGCCTTGGGCATCCCCAAGCTTAGACGCTTGAGTCTTCTTGAAATATGCTGGGGAGATCCATGGGAGCCTCCCCAAGCTTAAGCTCTTCACTCTTCTTAATCCTATTATATCACTCTTGACCCTTGAAAACTTCCGCCACACCAAACTCAAAGTAAATCTCATTAGAGGGTTAGTGCACAATCAAAAACTCACATGTTCTGTAAGGACGCAATATGACCGTTACTTTAAACATTAGCTACAGCCACTGATGTTACGTGAAGCTCTTCCACCCAAAAAAGAATTCCACTCAACACTAGTAAAAGAGAGAATGCAAAATAAATGACATAATCTGTCTAAAACAGAACAGTCCGCAAAGACGAATTTTTTCGAGGCACTTACGTTACTCAGATCGAAAAACTTTGAACTAACGAAAGATGCATACATATATCAGGATTACGCACAAAAATTTCAGATTTAATTCACAATCTGGTGATTTTATGAATTTCGTACAGTGAACAGCAAAATCTGTTCCTGCGCAGCAATCAAAATTTTAGCAACATCTTATCATTAGAGACTACTCTTGGCACAACAATGAAAAAGTAAAGATACAAAGGAGTTGCTACAGAAGTAAACAAATTCCTTGACTCAAAAAAAAAAATTGCAGAAATAAAAATAATGGGTTGCCTCCCATAAGCGCTTTTCTTTAACGCCTTTTAGCTAGGCACTTATTGCAATACATAATATTTCCAAAGTGCTGCTATTAAACCAAATCAAATTTTGTTTTTAAGTTACAGAAAGGTTGCTTAAATGGCCAACTTCTAAATGAAAGGTAAGAACCATTAATAATCAAATGAAAACGCAAAGAGGCCACTCTTGCAACAAAAGTCAAATCTGTCCAGAAAAACAGCAGCTGGCAAACGTAATTTTTAGGTGCTCTAAAACATGTCCGAAATTTTAGCCAATTTTTGTGCATGCAGAGGATTCGGTGATACAACATCAGTAATTTTACGTGATTTTTAGAGTTTCCAGTAAAATATGAAAAATCGCGCAATGAGCAGTAGATACCGAAAACAGAAAATCACTTTTTACATATGTATCAACTAAGCTAAATGGGTAAAACTTGGTACTTTATTTTTGATAAACTAAGAGACCAGAGGCTAAGCAAGACCTAAACATGCTAGCTACACAAGGAAAACTCTAAATAAAAATGAAAGTAAAACCTATATAGAATAAAGAAAGAACAAATAAGCAAAAGAAAAGAAAATATTTTTGTTGTTTTGAATTTATAAGTGAAAGTAAAGAAGCAATAAAAACCAAATAAAGAGCCTAATAAAACTAAAGAAGGTAAAACCAAGACATATAAAAGCAATTATAATACAAGTTAAGACAATACATATCATGTGGACGGGTAATATAGAGTATGAACGAGACAACCTCATGTTAGTTGATGAATAGGGGGATGACTCGGGCATCCCCAAGCTTAGATGATTGTATCTTCTTGAATATGTTCTTGGGATGCACCTACACATCCCCAAGCTTGAGCTCTTGCGTCTTCTTGTTCATCTTATATCACCATATTGATTAGATCTTATAGGCTACATCCACATAAAACTTCACAAAACTCATTAGTAGGGTTAGTACTCATTAAATAAAATCCACTCATGTTCAAGCATTGACAAGTTTTATAATCTTTACTCAACATTAGCCACTGTATATACTAAGGTGTTCATGATTTCCGTTGTCCGTCGAAAAACTAATGAAACTAATAACACCAAGTACAATATTGAATAAACAAAGAAATCTGTCAAAACTGAACAGTCCGTAAAGATGGCATTCAACGAGATAGTTAAGTAGCTCAAATCGAAAAACTTTTAACTAATGAAAGGCAGATCATAATCTCAGTTTTACGCACAAAAATTTTCAGGTCAAAATACTATTCTGAGATTTATCACGATTTTTTACAGTGAAGCACAGGAATCTGTCTAAATTGAACAGTCGGTGAAGATCGAATTTTTCGAGACAGCTACGTAACTCAAATCACAAAAAGTTAGTCTAATGAAAGAAAGATAATAAGCATTACTTTGCACTCAAGAAATTTCAGATCAAGATCACGTTCTGGTGATTTTAAACATTTATACGGTGGAGCACAGAAAATCTGTTTCTGGACAGCAAAAAAACTATCAACTTTCAATTAACTAGAGACTATAATTAGCATTTTATTTTTATGTACAGAGGTATATACACAATATTTACATGTTTTTGGATGAGAAGCTTCCATGGAAAGATTTGCTTTGGTTTCATAGGCATGAACACAAGTGTTCAAGGTCGACCCCCACTTAACCATTGCTCATCTTTCCAATCACTCTCTTTTTGAAAACGTTTTTAGATAACAAGTACAACTAATTTTTTTTATAATTCATTCCTACCCATACTAAGATAGAAAACAACTTAAAACTGAAAATAAAAATTACTTAGAGATAAAGCAAACAAGTGCACACAAGAATATTCACCACGCTATGCTCCCCGGCAACGGCGCCAGAAAAGGTCTTGATAACCCACAAGTATAGGGGATCGCGTGTAGCCTTTTCGATAAGTAAGAGTGTCGAACCCAACGAGGAGCTAAAGGTAGGATAAGTATTCTCTCAAGTTCTATCAACCACTGATACAACTCTACGCACACTAAACGTTTACTTTATCTAGGAAATAATACTAGAGTAATAATACGGGTATGAGAGATAGCTTTGCGAGATAATAAATACAAGAAGTAAATGTTAGTGCTGCAGCAATAAAGTATACTAAGTAACCATAAACTAACAGTACCATGAGTGTGGAAAAGTGGTGGTAATTGTGATGGCTTTGTCCAAGATTAATTAGTGAAGATATCGGGTTCATTGTCTTCGATGCAGTTTTCTATGTGGGAGAGGCTAAATATACATGCACTCCACTACTTGGGATTACAAGTACTATATGATTGGATTGTTAGCAAACATCCGTATAAACTAACAATGCATTAAGGTTTCCCCAACCATAGCCTTAAGTTTATGGTCCTCTTACTCCCATACGTGTAACTAACCGGTTCGCGTTCTCAGGTTTCTGTCGCTCCGGCAGACTCCCCCTTCGTTTACAAATACTACCAACCCCGTGATGTTGATCCATGCGCGCACAAGTATAATGGACACCAAAGGACAGTACCATATCAACATACAACTCTAATGAACCAAAGACATTCAACCAAGCAATCAAAAGACAAATAAACTACGCAAACATGACATAGATCATAGGATAATATTATAGCATCAAACACCATGTTTACATAGAGCGGTACAGAGGTTTGTGGGAGGATGAACCACTGTATACAAGGAGGAGTTGGCGGTGGAGATGGCGGTGAAGACGGCGGAGAGGGCAGCGAGAGGCGCAGGGCGGCGCCGGCGGCGGTGGCGCGGGAAGCTCCTCCCGCGCCGCCGGCACAAGGGGAGCGCCCCCCTTAGCCCTCTTCCTTCATGGCTTCTTGGGAGCCCTCCCCCATGGAGATGGGATCCATGGGGAGGCAAAAACGTGGCTTTGGTGGCTGGAAATTCGTGGGTATGGGGTGTTGGCCACGACCTAGGTTTTCTCCCTTTATATAGCTTCTCGGATTCCCGTCATCCCATCTAGGATTGCAGTGGGACGGCGATATCTGGAGCGTCTGGACTCGGATTGGGCCGAATTTTATGTCCAGATCCATTAGGAGAAAATTCCCTGCAACTTTCGCGACTAACTTTGTCCGTTTGACATCGTCTTCTGTCCGGTACGTGACAATCTTCAAAAAGAGATTTCAGACAGATTCAGGAAAGTCCCAATTCGACTCCAACAAGGTTTCCTCTTGTATTTTTGATAATTCCTACACAACAAAGAGTAAAACAAGAACATTGTGCACTTTTGCAACTATTAATAGGTTAGTCCAAATAAATCATAAGCTTAATATAAAAACAAGTGTCAAAGGCATAATATTAACATGAAACAATCAAAAATTATAGATACGTTTTGGACGTGTCATCCACCCTTGGATAATGTCCCCTACATGACTAGTCTACCCTTACATAATGAGCCCTACATGATTGAGATCCATTAGATGTAATAGTTGTTGTGTTTGTTGGGATATGATGATTGTCACTTTATGATCAGATTTGTTTGCACTATATATTGATATGTTTTGCTATCATGATGCATTATTTTATAGTCATATATGCTCTCCGATTTATTTGTATGCTTTGGTCCAGTTATATGTTTACATCTTTAGAGTGGGTGGTGTATGATACTTGGTTCAACTTTACATTTTCTTTTTGTCCTAGTGACATTATAGGGATACGACGCATATTGTGTTGTTGCGGCTAAAAGTAAAATAATGATTTATGTATCACACTTCGATACTTGGATGTTGTTTTTATTGTTTACATTATATCACATTACTTAAGACAATATTAATTTGTTTATTTGAACTTAATACATAGAGATGTAAACGTATAAGTGGTTTCGAAGTGGAGAAGTAGTTATAGATGTGGTTCAGTACTCGTCTGTATATTTCGCACCTATTGCCTGTTTGAAATATTGCCATGAATGATCATAGTCATGAAAATAAATATAAGTACAATTTAATCTCTGCAATTTATTCACCCAACATTGTTATGTTTATAGAGATGGCTCCAATGAGAGAAAGGTAATAATCCAAGAAACCGTAGGAAATATAGAAGATTATTACTTCATTATATGAACTATTCTAAGTAAGATTTTTTTGACTGGGTAGAGGATTCATAATTGGTATTGGATCAACTTGATATCACACATTTGGATGTAAGTATTAGACAAAAGAATTGAATAATTCATGTTGGATCATCCCGATACCACGTGTTTGGATGTCGAGTGAATCACAACAAGGAAACTTGTAGGAAATGCAAGCAATACGCATGCTAAATGTGCACGGTCGCACTCAATCCTTTGCCCCGATGGTTTTGGCTGAAATCGCACACACCCACGCTACTTACTACCCCTTCACTCCCTCCATCACTTAGTTTCAACCACCATCGGTTGGATATGGTAAACAATCATGAGTGGGAGGCCGCCAAAATCGCAACAATGACGTTTGGGTAAGCTCTTCCATCCACTATGTTCTTCCAGACCTCACCCCTATCTATCTTATCCTGACTAGCAAACTGCCCGTGCGTTGCAACGGGTGATAAAGAAAACATCTAAGTTTTGAACTAAAATTTGATTTTGGTTCTATCATCGTTTTATAGTATACCGGCTCTCTCCCATAATCCAAATCTCTTACCGGTCCTACTATACAACAATCCACACAAAAGTAAAGGAAATACTCACCACTTACATAATAATTTTCATTTACATACATTATGGGTATTCAAAACTATCTCCATATTTCATAACAAATTATTTTCCTGACCCAGAACAAAATCAATCTCAAATTAAGAAAATATAAGTGCACTCCGAGCAACCTGGAGAGATAGAAATATGAATTCAGTAAGTCACCGGGTAACTGTATTGAAGTGTTACATACTTCCATCGCCGCTGCATTGGCTAGACACATAATGGTTTTTCCAAGATTGCAATGGCACTTACAAAATTCAGCAATATCTGATTTCCTTGTCAGTTATCAAAATTGTGAAGCTAAGTGTCTAAGAGAAAAAAACCTTAACTCGGTCAGAACCAATAGACCACGCTTGCATCTCTCACTAAATTAGCTCAACAAGACTGTTCATTGAACTTCAACCCAGCAGTTTGAAGCAACGTTCCAGTGATTTCAATGGATTTGTTGTTGACGTATTACAAAACCTATACTATATGTCCATGTTTGAGTAGGACGTGAAGTAACCGGTGTAGAGTATACAAGTATGGAACCAACTTTGCCCATTTCCAGAGCAATAACCAGACGCAATCTTTGGGACTGAAGCTTCGGTTGCGCTGTGCAAAAGGTGAAGAGCCTGGTGATGCCCTGCGCGGCGAATCTCTCCACGAGCCGCGTTGAGATCCCAGCCTCGCGACCTCCACGTCCTCCCCCGCGGCCGTGCCTGTCTCTGAGACCGTTCCGGGCCATGGAGCAGGGGTGGTGGACCTGAATCCCAGGATCCTTGGAGCCGACTCGGTGGCTCCAGCGGCTGCGATGCGGGCGGCCGACATGGTTCAGGACGTCAGGCGACGTAGGAGAGATGAGCAGGTCCGTGAGACCGGCCGGGGCAGCGAGCAACTCGAGGCGCAGACCTTCGCGGCGGCGCCATGGCAGTCGGGCGTCGGAGGCGGCCGTGGGTGGGGAGCACGGATCGTACTCTAAGACCCGTGACGCCGCCGCATGGGGATCGTGGTCGACCCGCGCCGGAACAGTATCAGCACCGCGCCGGTGGGGCGGGCCTCTGCCGGAGGATATGGAGCCGGTGCGTACTTTGCGCAGCCTCCCGGCCGGCAATGGTGAAGAATTTGGGGATTCTTATCCTTCGGTAAGTTTACAATTCAGCCCTGTATGTGGATTGCGGGCTAATTACCTAGAAACGTGAGGGTCAAAATGCAAAACACGCGACGTACCACGTAACACTGCCACGGTCGTTTAAGGATATTATATAGTAGAGATTTCACCCCCTTCGCTCTTCATTCCCATGCTATCCCGTCCCCACTTTCTTCTCCTCTAGTTGCACTCCTTCCACTCCCCATGCACTACCAATGGCATATAAATTCTAGATATGACATTCGCGCTCCCATCCCATGACACCCCTCCCTTCCTCCTAAAACCTAGAGCATGAGGAAAAGTTCAAAATTTCGGATGCTAGATTTCACTGAGTTTGCAGGACAATACGAGATGTTCGCAACTATAGCCTATGCCCTACTCCTACACATAGATAGAGCTCGTAACCAAGGGGCATCTGGCTATCGACCTAACATAGGACCAAAGACTAAGTACCACTTTCTCGTGCATGAGTAACTTATTTGTCCTTTTACCTTTCAATTCTGGAATTGTTTAGTAACATTTTTGTGCATCATATGTTTGAAAGGAAGCACAACATATCAGC
This sequence comes from Poa pratensis, assembly GCA_947311845.1. Classification (NCBI taxonomy): domain Eukaryota; kingdom Viridiplantae; phylum Streptophyta; class Magnoliopsida; order Poales; family Poaceae; genus Poa; species Poa pratensis. The sequence goes on along the minus strand of CAMZMU010000049.1, from coordinate 55,902,758 downwards.
AATCAGGAAAGAAAAATGATAGAGAAGTGTGGTGAGAGCGCACATGTCATATATAGCACATATATGCCATTTGTTTACATCAGGCACGTATAGCACTTCAAATGTTGGCAAGCCGCGTAAAGTTTTCATTTACTAGAGCTACATTTCTAAGAAAAACAATGTATAAACTTCAAAAGAGCAACGGAATTCTTCCTTGAAGAAAAAAAATTAGCCCCTTGTTTTTCTCTGAATGATTTAATTTAAATGATCCAAACTTTACAATTTGAAAAATGCATGACTTGAATATGATTCTAGAAGATTTTTGTTTCACTATTTTAATTTGGACGCCAAATGGAAATAAAAGTTATTCATTCCATATTTTCTATTTAAATTTTGATAGTTGTGCTCACACAAGAAAATTTGCTCGACAACAACTCAATTGGATAAGCATTGTCCACATGTCATGGAGTTACTTTTAAATTTTTGGGTGGCCAAACCATACAAGTATGTCCTATGCATGATGTCGTCAAACTTCCATATTAAAAAAAATCACCCTCATGTTCACACAATAAAATTAGCAAATTTTTTTTTTTTAATTTGACGGGCATTTTTAATGTGTCGAGAACCAACTTTGGGCTTATTGGCTGATCAATCGGTGCAAAATGGTCACATGTACATGTATAGGTGACATGCGCAAACTCTGATATTTAAATTTTCAACATCATGTTCATACTATAAACTTAACACAAAATTATCTACAATATTAGGAGATAAATTGATGCAAAGAGGGGGAACTTTGCACATCTTTTAGGAACATAGTGCATGTACCTGGTATGAGCATCTGACACCCATGAATTCTATTTGATTCTTTGGTGATAATATGAAATTGGTTTAGTCATACTCTAACTCCCACATATTAATTTTGGATGCAATTCATGTCATCATCAAATGCGCCTATTTTTGGAATCTAATTATAATTCTATAATTCTAGTCCCAGTTCATAGAAGATAAAAAAGTGTAAGGATACTTATCTTCTGTTTACATGACGAATATCTCTCTTAATGTCGCTGACCTACCTGAAGACCAAGCTCATAACCAATATATGATTAAGTATTGACCTACCATAGGACAAATCACTTATGAGACTATCTACAACCCAAGTATTTATAGGTAGCAAGCGTTTCTCGAAGAAAACAGTGATAGCTTACTTCTCTTTCTTCCTCCCATATCTTGTAATTCTCCCAATCCCATTTGGTTCATTATTTGTCATGTTTGTACACATCTGCGATATGAATTTGATACATAATAGGAATAGAAGGCATCAGGAGTTTGCGATATCTCCCAAAAAGTATCGCTCCCCCTCGGCATAATGGGCCAACACGATTCTGACTAATTGGTAACCCTTTCCCCTTTTCATCCAATAGTTTGTTTTTTGCCACATGAAGCTTGCCAGAACATCCAAGTAAATAATATATGGAGTCCGCTCGTGCTTCTAGTTAGCTCAAGAATACTATGTTAACACGGATGCATTAGAGCCTATGCGTTTTTATGACCACATTAAATCAAATAATTATTATTTCATATATTAGCAAATCAAATCCAAATGGCGGGAATCCTTGATTCACGTGTGCTGTGGTAAGTAAAATCACAGAATATTGATTTTAATTGTGTAATAATGAAAATCACAATGAAAATCACAGGACAATTTAAATGCCAATTAGAACAGAAGAAGCAAATCTAGACCGCGTCAAAGACGGCACGGGCTCCTTTGTCGTTACAAGAAACAGCGTTGGGATATGGAATTATGTGGCCCCGGCTGCACGACGGCACTCTCCGACACATGGGAACAAAACAACCATTAGATGCAACCGATGGCACTCTTCAACGAAGGGGAGGCCATCTACGACCACGATACAACCATGGTCTTCGGCTTTGGGCGAGTCCTCACGTCGCGGAGGCCGCTCCCACCAGAATCCAGATACCTTGTCGCGTGCACGCCAAGTCGCCAACACCATACATGACACTCGCGTGTAATTGGCTATGCATGTTCATGGATGGAATGGATCAGCGCTACCCGAACCCATGTGACATCCCAACAGTAACTACACCAACCAATCCCTTGGATTACACTGTTTTTGCTCATAGCAATCATCAACCAATAACAACTCTATGGGTTTACTAATATCTTGATTACTTGTGGGGATTAATTTTCAAATTACTACATTGGTAAACTATCTTGTAATAACTTTGTCTCTCTTTCATTCATTCACCCACTCGCTACACCCTCAATCGGTCCAGTGCACCAACTTTTGTTTATATCCACCATTTTTTAATTTTCGCTTTTTGTATTTGTTGGACTCCAATAAGTCTATGTCCACCGTCCACACAATGGATATATGGTAAAATGCGTGATGGAATTTTTTTGTCTGATCGTGAAGACCACAAATGCATGCGAGCAAGTGCAGAATTACAAATGAAGTGCAGAATATCGTTTTCTCTTTGTGGATCATGTTTGGATATTTAAAAAAGTACCGTGGGTTCCTCGACTTTGAACTGATGCGATGTTGCTCTATCGGGTGTCATTTACTCCAGTTAACAACCTCTTTTCTCACTGAGGATGAAATGATAATTGTTTGGCTTTATCTTGACGAACTATAAAATAGTGAATTCTCTTTGAGTTATCACATCATCTTGAACTTAATACATATTTCAGAAGAACAATGCAATTCCTCCTTCCAAAACTAAGAGAGGTAACCATTATTAAAGGAGATAAAAGCGCTCATAAACAATGACCTAAATCTTAGCTATTTATGTCATTGCCTCTACCTGTAAATCATTAATAAAGGAGCAATGCTTCCCAAAAAATCATCTTAATTTTACTTTTTCTTTTCTAAATTGTCCAAACACATTTTATTTTTTGGTCCTCTAGGCTATGAATGGGATATCTATGTAAGCAATGACAAACAGTGAAATACCTGAATGTGTGTAAACCAAAGAGAAAGAGGGATGATCTGCCTTGCTGGTAGAAATAACGTCCTTCATGTGAGCCGCTCTTAAAAGTCCGTTTGACAGGTAGAATACTGTTCTGACCCGCTACCATTCGTTGACAATTAACAAACACCTCTCAAAAATAGATACTCCTCCATGGTATGTGATTGATGGAAGGCACCCGAGGATTCGGTTAGCCATGGCTTGTGTTAGCAAGGTTGGAAGGAGTATCAAATATTTTATACAATCTCTATATGCTTTCAAAAACCTAAAAGCGCTAGCACATGACTTAATCCCTGCTTCCCTCTGCGAAGGGCCTTTCTTTTACTTTTATGTTGAGTCAGTTTTCCTATTCTTTCTGTCTTCCACAAGCAAACACTAGTGTCAACTTTGTTACAACATGCGTTATATGCAATGTATTGAACTTGTTATACTACTTTGTGTTGATAATATCCATGAGATAAATATGTTGAAAGTTGAATCAAATGCTGAAACTAAATTCTTTCTTTGTGTTGATTGAATACCTTTTATTAGAAACTATTGCTTTATGAGTTAACACTTATGCAAAACTGTTTGATGCTTGTCTCGAAAGTACTATTCATGAAAACGTTTAGCTTGTGTGATTCATTGTTTACTCATTATCTATTTGGTAGCAAATTATAGACCATTGACTTGGATCACTTCATTCATTTACATGTGCCTTGCAATATTATATGATCAAGATTATGATGGTAGCATGTCACCTAAAAAATTATTTTGTTTTTATCGTTTACCTACTCGAGGACGAGTAGGAGCTAAGCTTGGGGATGCTGATACGTCTCAAACGTATCTATAATTTTTGATGTTCCATGCTTGTTTTATACCAATTGCTACATGTTTTGCATCTACTTTATATCACTTTTATACATTTTTTGGGACTAACCTATTAACAAGATGCCGAAGTGCCAGTTCCTGTTTTCTGCTATTTTTGTATTCCAGAAAAGCTAGTCTGGAAATATTCTCGGAATTGGACGAAACTACACGAGGGTGCCTATTTTTCCAGAACACGCCTGACGGAGCGAAGGAGCAACAGAGGAGGGTCACCAGGAGGCCACACGCACCTAGGGCGCGGCCCCCCCTCTGCCGCGCCCTAGGGTGGTGTGGGCCCCTCGGGGGTCCGCAGCCGCCGCCCTTTCGCCTACTTATTCCCCCCGACGCGAAAACCCTAAGTACCTGAGAAAATATCCACGAAAAGTTCTAGAGACGCCGCCGCCGTCAACCCTAGCTCGGGAGGGGTCAGAACCTCTTCCCGGCACCCTGCCGGAGAGGGGAATCGTCACCGGAGGCTTCTACATCGCCATGCCTGCCTCCGGAGTGATGCGTGAGTAGTTCATCATTGGACTACGGGTCCATAGCAGTAGCTAGATGGTTGTCTCTCCACTTTGTGCCATCATGTTTAGATCTTGTGAGCTGCCCTACATGATCAAGATCATATTATTGTAATGCTACATGTTGTGTTTGCTGGGATCCGATGAATATTGAATACTATGTCAAGTTGATTATCAATTTATCTTATATGTTATTTAAGATCTTGCATGCTTTCCGTTACTCGTAGATGCTTTGGCCAAGTAGATGCTTGTAACTCCAAGAGAGAGTATTTATGCTAGATAGTGGGTTCATGCCTCCGTTTAACCTGGGATAGTGACAGAAAGTTCTAAGGTTGTGGATGTGTTGTTGCCACTAGGGATAACCTAACGATGCTATGTCCACGGGCATATGTGTTTGTTTACATTACGCGCTTTACTTAATGCAATTATCCGTTGCTTGCAACTTAATACCAACGGGGGACTCGGATGACAACCCGGCGGTGGATTATTAGTCATAGATGCTGTTGGATGACGGTCTATGTATCTTGTCGTAATGCCCAATTAAATATCATAGTAGTCAACATGTCATATATATGCATTGTCATGCGCTCACTATTTGTCAATTGCCCAGCTGTAATTTGTTCACCCAATATGTCAGTTATCTTTTATGGAGAGACACCACTAGTGAACTGTGGACCCCGGTCCATTCTTTTACACTGATTAAACAACCACAAACTGCAAACTGTTCCTTTTTCATTCTCTGCAATTTAATACTCATTTTCCACACGAGACGTTTAATCCTTTGTTTTCAGCAAGCCGGTGAGATTGACAACCTCACTGTTTCGTTGGGGCAAAGTAGTTTGATTGTGTTGTGTGCAGGTTCCACGTTGGTGATCGTGTTGCGCCGTGCGGCCACCAACAACCTTCTGAAGAGTTGCTGCTCCTACTGGTTCGATAACCTTGGTTTCTTTCTGAGGGAAAACTTGCTGCTGAACTGCATCATACCTTCCTCTTGGGGTCTCCCAACGAGCGTGTGATTCACGCCATCACAGAGATTGGCACGTAAGAGGATCCATGTCCGAGAAAGGTATGACATAACCTCGGTTTTTGCAAGTGGATAATGTTTGGATAGGAAGAAATACGTTATGGGTTTCATCAATGTTGAATTATTGGGATGCTACTCTACTAGGCGACTCTTCTTAGCTCATTCTTTTATCCGAGGAACGAATGACGACAATCATCAGACTTTACTTTAATGAACTAACTTTATAATATTGAAGTGTGTTCACTATCTGCAACATCTTGGTCTTCTGGAATAGTTCAGCGGAGGAAAACAAAACTCCTTTTAAGTAGAAAAGAAGAAGAAACCAAGTAAATTCATCATTTGTGTAATGTGTTGATATTTAAAATCCTAACATACCGGAGGACATGGCTCATAAGAGCATCTCCAACCACGATGGGCAAATTTGGCCCCCAAACTGTCCGCGGACACGTCCGGACGTGTCCGCGGACAATGACTGGACCGCCCCTAAAAGTGGTCGCCTCCAACCGTGTCCCCCAAAGCCTCCCCAAATTGTGGAGTCATTTGCATGTGATTGGTGGAGAAGGAGAGAGAAGAGTCAATGAAGGGTAAAAGAAAGAAAAACAAAAGAAAGTGGACGCGACCGCGCGTCCGGTCGCCCCCAAACTCTCCCCACATATGGGGTGAGTTTGGGGTGTGCCGGACAGCCCGGACGTATGGGGAGAGTTTGGGGGAGACGGTTGGATGCACAATTTTACTCTCTCTCCTGTCCGGACGGCTGTCCGGACGTCCGTCCGGACGTTTGGGGAGGATTTGGCAACCGTGACTGGAGATGCTCTAACAAAGCGATTATTAGCAATAGGGCCACCATAGGTCTGCAACCCAAGTCTTCTACAACGCTTAAGGATCAATCCTTCAAATGCAAATATCTTATATTCTTATTGCTTATTATACGTATCTTGAAATTCTCTCATCTCATTTATTTGTTACGTCTCTACATATAAAGTAAATAGTTTTGTTAGATATGGGCATGGAGTACACCATGCATTGCCCATGTAAAAGCATGTGCTACCAGCAAGAAAAAATGGCAGAGGAGCACGAGGGAAGCATATGTATGTTGTGTTTGTATTAACTACAGAGCGGTTATAGCCGCTGGCCTACCCACGGGCTAGGGTCATAACCAAGGGATTTTTGCCATGGACCTATCATGGACAAATGACTTCACGTCAGCGACAACCATCCAAGTTCTTATAAGGATCATGGCATTCCAAGGAAATCGAAAATAGACTGGTTTCTCACTTCTCTTTTTCATGTTAGAATCCCAGTCCCATTATTTATTGCGTCCCTATACAATATGGATAAGAATTTGAATAAACTAGAAGAATACCCCGCGCGTTGCAGCGGGAATTCTATAAATGAAATTGGTATAACATACATGAAATATTCAATTGTCATGATTTAGTTGATCACAATAGTCGAGACACTAAATTAATTCGTGTGAAATTTATTGAATATTTGATGAATAAATATTAGTGAAATGGATAATTATATGGATGGAAAAACATTGCATGGATAGCTTGCATGTAAACAATTATTAATTATTGCTAGTGGAGATGACATGGACAATTGATTGGCCAAAATAGTGGATGATGTGGATAGTTTGCATGTGGAGATAGAAAAATATTAATTACACTTAGTGGGGTTTTGCTTTATAAGAAGTACTAGAACGATACCCCGCGCGTTGCAGCGGGTATCTCTTAAGAAACCTAGTAAAACATATAAACTCCTGAAGTTGTACCTCGCGCGTGGCAGCGGGTATCTCTTAAGAAACCTAGTAAAACATATAAACTCCTGAAGTTGTACCCCGCGTGGCAGCGGGTATCTTTTAAGAAACCTAGTAAAACATATAAACTCTTGAAGTTGAGAGGCTAAATATAATTTAATAGACATGAAATGTATGAGTAATTAATATTTCAAATTTCGTTATGGTTCAGGGTGTACCTGATTGATGTTGATTGATGTAGATAAAGTGAAATCAGCGGGTTGAAGAAACTGATGATGTGGATGGCTTGCATGAAGATGTCATGTAAATTGCCGCATAATATGTCTAAAAAACTTTTTGAGCGGTTACATGTAGAAGAGCACATAGTTTCGAATGATGGTTCTACGATTTTCATTATTGAAAATCTTGGCAAAATAATCACTTGATGTAGACATCTTGATGGTCAAAGAAAATGATGATGTGGATACTTGCATGTAGATATAGACAATAAGTAATGATGTTAGTGGGATGATGTGGACAATTGATTGGCTAAAAGAGAAAGTGATGTGGATGGCTTGCATGTTGAGATAGAAAAATATTAATTGCACTTAGTGGGGTTTTGCTTTATAAGAAGTATAGATAGATATAGGCATAGAAGACAACAAGAATTTCAATGGAGCTTGAAAATTTCAACCGGCGCTTGCACTTCTTGTTTTCCATCGGTGCTGCGACAGGATTGCATGAAGCATTCATAGTCAGCAAAGGAAACATGATAGATGAGCACAAAAAAGGTTCCGTCCTCGTAGTAGCAACTCAACGTGTTGGTTACTTTCCTAGTTAATCAAGGAATTTCTCCCTTATGTAGTAGAAAAGATCACCTTGTTAGTAACCAGCAACCACATGTGTTCTAACCGACAGCGCTATTCCAAATACAAAGTGTCGGTAGGGCACTTCCAGCCGTTACGCTCGATCCCAGTCTTTAGTCAATTCCTGATTTTGCACCGAGGACTTGAGTTTTTTAAATAGCACAAATCTGATGTGTAGCCAGTCTTTAGTCAAGATTAACACCCAGTGTTGAGGAGAGAACGCTTAGATAACTTATCAATCTCCTATATTATTTTTTGGAAAATCTATATCCTTACGCGTTCTCTTTCTTCTTTTAGCGCTTTGCATTGGGGACAGAACTTTTTTTGGTTTTCTCTTTCCCGTCGAGATCTGAAACGCGGCCAACCAATTTTTCACGGACGTGAAAATAATTCCACAGCCTCCAAGAGTCGAACCTGTGAGCTCGGGTGCGCATTTTAGGGTAAAAATGTGATAGCCAGCCCGTCAAAGGGTCCCTTTGAGGAGTAAATAGTTCACATGATGATGGTGATGTTATCAAGATGTCGTGTAAGTACTCACCACTATGATGACAATGTAGTTATCAAGGTGTTGAGTATATAGTTACCACTTTAGTGATGCTGAAATTATCAAGATGCTGAGTTATCAGGGTGTTGTGTAAAAAATTACCAACATGGTGTCGATGTAGTTATCACAGTGTTGATTAGGTAGTTACCAAGCAAACATTGATGTAGTTATCATGGTGGTGCTAACATAGTTATCACGGTCTTTACTTAGTAGTTATCAACGTGGTGCCGATGTGTTACCAACATGGCGCTGGTATAGCCAATTACCAATATGTTGAGTAAATAGTTACCAGGGTGGCGTTGATTTAGTTATCAAGGTGTTGAGCCAACATGGTGTTGTATAGCTATCAGAGTGTGAAGTTGGTTATTAACAAGGTGCCGATATTTTCTTTAAAAAAACAAGGTGTTGATATTGTTACCAACATGATCTTCGTATAGTACCAATGTTTAAATGGCATGATCATTTTGTCCTCTAGTGCATGCACACATGTGCATGTGGTGAGAAGGTTTGGGGAACCGTTTTTATGCCCGATAATTTCTGTGTAGACAACACGGTAACATATATAGCATATGCCGAGTAAGTTATATGTTGCAGCTTGGTAACTTTTGATCCAAAAAAATATCGTCTAAATATACCAACATCGAATCTAGTTTTGAATGTCTCATCACTCTGAATTTAAAGGTGAAAAATGATTTTGAATCAGGCCGATGGTTTTGACCTATAGAACATTTTGAATTTCCAGAATGGAAAGAATTTAGGTTGGCATTGGTATTTTATCTTCTAGTGCATGGACACATATGCATGTGGGGAGAAAGTTGGAGAATCGTCCCGATATCTTCTGTGTAAATCCTATCATAAGTTACGTACCACAAGCTGGATAAATTATGTGCCAAAGCCTGGTAACTTTTTACCCAAAAAAAATCGTTGAAACATACCAACATCCGTAGGTCCAACTGCCCCACGCCCCCACCAAATTTTGGTCTTAAGGGATTTGAAGTAATAGATGATGCTAAGTCCCAGTTGGAAGCTAAATGCGTTGGATAGTGATTGTGCTGAAATAGTGAGTATATAACTGCGCAAGTGTTTGCCATTTTTATTCAAAAGTGATAAATGATTTGTTCATTGTACATTTTGTCCGATTGTAAGGCCAGTGGGCCAAGCTGGACAGTACCTCTAGGATGAAAAACAAAAATATTAGCAGTTTCAGATGCCAACATGTCACCATCTTCCGCCGATCCCGTGCCCTCCCTTCAGCGGCAAAAGTTTGCAGCAAAAGGGCTAACTGACCCTCAAACTAGAATGCTATTATACAAGATTTTTTCTGTTCAAGATAATTCTTTTGTGAATAAGTTGGTTAAACCTTGGTTGTCGCCCACCATCACACGCAAATTTTACAGAAACCAAAATATTCACACCATGTGCCCGCCGAAAAGCCATTTCATGCTACAGAGGAGCAACACCGAGCTTTCTGCTCCGCATTGTAGACCACCAAGTAGCATGAGATAAAAATGGGAAACATAAGCGCTCGCAAGCTCTGCTTATATACACATGGAAGTTACAATATGTCAGAACAAAGAATCACCGGGGCGACGTAGAGTCGCAGACACGCTATCCACCTAGTCCAATTAAATCTTGGTCATCCACCTCTATAATCATTTCAGCTTTACGGTGATAGGATCTACATGTGCATATATTGCTAGGTTAGAGCATCTCCAACCGGCTTCCCCAAACCAGCCCTATACGTCCGAGCGGACAGCCCGGACACACTTTGGGCCAAAACCCAGCACCCAACCTCCGTGTCTTCCCTGTGTCTATTGCCCAGTATATACATGTCAACATTTTGATAGTAGAAAGGAGCCTTTTGTGTTATTTGCGATCGGCAATAAACAACGATGAAAACAAGATCAAACACTGGGGACAAAAGATTTTAACATGGTAAAACCCATCTAATAAGAAGGATAAAAAACTGTGGGCAACAGCTAGCAAAAATTTCACTATTTCGAGAGAGGTTACAACGCCGGAGATTTACAACTGGTTCGACTTATACCGTGTGGCGGCTTACAAGAGGTACATATAACAGGCGTACCAACATCGGTACTGATCCGTACCGAGGGTGGCCAGCGGGAGCGTATGCTTCGCTTCCCTCCCCAGAAGTTAACCTCTTATCTGCAGAATCTTCAAACTACGATGCGACCAGCTCTCCTGTTACACTAATCTCAATACTAGAACAATATCTTCTTGGCTTGCTTTTTTGATTTTTATTTATAGAAAGCTAATAAATTGTGATGGCCACTACAGTTGTACAGAAGATGGGTGACGTGGGCAGAGCTGTTCAGGTCCCTCTCTTTCCCTTTGTTTATCATACCTGGTTGTCAATCTATCTAGCAAGCATTCATTCATACAGCTTTCCATGATACCCCACAGCGAGCACATGATGATGCTCCTCCATCATCATCATATTTACCATACGCATGGGAAGAAGATGTCAATCAAGTGTGCTCTGGTAACTACGGACTTACCGAGTATCTGTAAATTCAGTTTGGGTGCTGAAATCCAGATGGCACGTTTGACCAGTTTCTTGCGGGGGGAAATGTAGTGGTACTCTTTCGAGCTAATAATCTACTTACGAGATAAGACAGAAAACGCAAGCGTAATCAGGGCTGGTCAGAACTCAGAAGATGGGCGGTGCTGTCTGGAAGAAGCTAATGAGGTGAGGTGAGCACGACGGCTAAAGAAAAAGCCGACCAAAGCAAGAATCCTAGAAGAAAAAAGCGCGGGGAGGCAGGCAGAGGCAGCGCAGCGCCCTGTCTCCGACCTGTCACCGTCCTTTGGGTTTCCTTGCTTTCCCCTTCCGGCCTTCCACCCTCACCTCCTTCAAGCTGCTGGGGGTTTCGGACTTCCGGGTTCTTGTCGTCGCCTCGCCATCGCCGTCGCCGCCGCCAGCTCTCCGCTGCCGCTGCCGGAGGTGAGTACTTCTTGCTGAGCTCTGCAGCTAACATGTTCTTGGGCCAAAGTGCCATTGCTCCCTTACCTTGGTTGTCGATCGGCTCTTCACTTCTTCCTTCTCAACCATCTGTAGATTCTCTAAGCCATTGGTTCTGCCATCAGAGTAACTTAGCTTCTTTGTTGTTTCCCCCTCTCTTTTGGGGGCTAAAATTGCAGCTGACAGATAGTAGTGGATTCAGAAATTTCTGAGCAAATTAGTACTTGTTGAATTTTACACGATTAGAGATGAATTTTACACGACCAAATAAACGTGTTACTTTTCTTGATCTGTAGGTAAAATAGTGCTGGCAAGTGGCATGATTACCTTGTTTGGGCATTTAGATTCGCCTTGACATGCTTCAACTAGCGCTTCTGAATAATCACCACAGTATCATAGAAATGACCTGCTTCTCACATTCCTGTTACCAGGCCAGGCTTGTGTCTCGGTGCTAGATCCAAGGAGATAAAACCATGGCTTCTGATACCAAAAATCCTGTTCTGCACATCAGAAGACTAGTGCGTTCTTCGATCAGATTTGTGTATCATTGTGCTTGCGACAATCCTGAAGTACTCGCTGCCGCAATTGTGTTGCTGCTTCTACATGTACTGTGTCCTACTCTGTTCGCTTTCATGCTGTCTTCGTCTCCTGTCATCGGTTTAACCGCGTTTCTTCTCGGAGCACTTTTGAGTTATGGTGAAGGTACTGTACCCTTGAATGGAGTGGTGACACTAGAGGAGAATAAAAAAAATCCCCTTAAATCCAACATTTATATTAGTGACGGTTTAATCAAAGAGGCAGAGAATGTTGCTGTCAAGGTTCAGTTAGAGAAGAGAACTGAGAATGACAGTGCTGAAGTATATGTCAGGGAGAGAGGTTCCGATGATTGTACAAGCGAAGATAAAAATGTGGCATACATTGCCCCTGATGCTGCTGTTCTTAGTGGAGAAGCATATGCTGAGGAGTACAGAACTCCTGGTGATAATTTGCATGGTACTCACTGTGAAGAGAAAAATGGGACATTTGTGGCAGCTGATACTGTTCTAAGTACAGAGCCTTGTAACAACACCAAGATCAATGCCGCCTTGAAATGCAAAGTGCGCGCCAAAGAAATCGACGAGAAGGCGGAGATGCAAGAACTTGAAAGCACCTGTACTGGAAACTGTAACAGTGGAGTACACGGTCAGTATCAGTTTGGTGAATTCATGAGATCATGTTGGCAACCTATCATAAGGCAGGATCTTCCTTGCTCTGACTCTGAATCTGATCTTACCGACGAGAGCTCTTCTCCTGACGCGTCCATGTCCGACATTATCCCAATGCTTGAGGACCTGCAGTCACTGATAAACATAGAAACTGGTCAGCTTTCCTTGGCCTCCAGAGACATCTTGGATTCCTCATCAGAGGATAATGAAGATGACCTTGAGGAAGAGGAAGACGATGTTAGCTCAGATGATGAAGAAGGAGCAGAATTGCAGCAAGATGGCAAAAATAGTTGGAAGGATGTTGTTCATATAGATTGTTTTGATATGGAACAAAATGGTAAGTTCGAGAATCTGATGGAGCTTCAAAGAGCAAAGAACATTTTGAAGTTTGAGCTTGACATGAGGTCAATTGACCTGCAAGCTTCTGATGCAACTCGGACACTGAAGGATGCATCAAGCTTCCATGTTCAGGTCCCTTCCATTTCCACACCAAGACATAACCCATTCGATCCTGAGATATCCCGGATTCCTGGTTCAGCACCATCCGTTCTTCTTCCACGGCGAAACATGTTTGATCTCCCATTCGACCGAGTGATGGGACGTCGCAGTCGATTTGAAGAAACTTGGAGTCCTCGCTCGCACTTTCGATCGGCACAAAATATGAAGCACAGGAACTCATATGGACAAGATCACTCTACTTGTCTGCAACATCACAATGGTGAATTCGGTGAGAGTCACTCGGACGACGATGCTAGGCGAGAAGGGGATAGCAAGTTATTTGGTTCACTGGAAGCACATTTAGGTGAAGAGATGAAAATTCTAAGCGCCGCAATTTCAGATGTGGGCATGTTAGGAGAGGTAAATCATGGAACAGAAGAAGGCAACAAAACTACTAATGTCAGAGATGATACAAGTTCTTTATCCGGAGTAAATAATTCTGAGATACATGTTGTGGAAGCAGATTCCATGAGCCAAGTAAACTCGCTGTTCAAGTGCCGTATGGAGGAGGTGCTGGTGCAGTCCATTTCAGAGCGCAGTGTTTGTCAGCCCTTGGAAGTTAAACCTGAAGACATACTGAGTGTCTCGTTATCTTCAGACTCATGGATGCATGCCAATGGAGCAAGTCCAGACGAGGATCTGAATTTTCAGTTTGGACGACTCGACGAAGAAGCACGGAGCTGTGCTGCTTCTGACCTCAACGGTCACGGCGATTCGATTCGAGACCGATCGAGTGAAGCACTACGTGTGGTAGACGAGAAGAGTTCACAGCCGCCAATTGGTTTAGATGGGTGCTGGGAGCTGTCGGCTGCAGGTATTTCTGAACCAAATAAGCCAGTGACTGCTTACGCTGATCTTCCTGTCCTAGAAGCAAGCTCAGTCCAGGAGATGAACCCGCTGTTCGAGCAACTCGAAGAAGCGGTGCAGCTGAGCAATGGCCGTAGCAAGATCAACATCCCTCAACATCGATTATGTGAACCGGAGGTGGATCCAGTGGAGCTTAACTCCAGATCATGGGTAGTTGATGCTGAAATTATGAATGGTGCATCCGACAGTGGTTTAAACGCAACTGAGCTAAATTGGTCCGCTGAACAGGCTGAAGCTACTGCTGTTGCAGGGAATGCGACTGAACGCAACTGAGTTTGCACGACAGAATTTAATCGTTCATTCAGCTAGTGCCTACTTGTAAAAAAATGCTATGGGGAGGTTTCACAAAGCTTTGATTTGAGACACTGCGCTGAGACAAGTCTCTAGCAGTATCAGAAAGTATTTGCAGCAGAAACAATGGATGTACATGGGCATGTTCTTTGTGTTTACGTGGTTCCTATTTCCTACTGTTGATTACTTTATTTGTTGCGTAATTCCAGGTGTCTGTTTGTAGTAGTGTCTTGGAGACTACTGCATTTTTTCCCTGAAAGGATGAACTTTTTTTTACGGATTAGGCTGATAGATTAGTGGATTCGTCCTTGCTGATTGGATTGCCCGATGGGAGTATTGAAAACTCCAGACCAACTTAGGGCATGGGCGCTAACCCCTTCCGGTTTTTTTTTTTTTTCGAAACACAGTACAACGCAAACGTTCACATACACGTGCACACACTCACCCCTATGAACGCACGCACGCACATCATACCCCTATGAGCACCTCCGAAAGACTGAGTCGGCGGTCGGGTCTTGAGATTGACGAAGTCACCACAGACGCCTCGCTGTCGACGGGAACGTCGCCTCCCATTGAAGAATATTCCGCCTAAATGAGAAACACCAATGTCAAATCTGAGATTTGAACTCTGGTGGACTGGGGGTACAACCACCCTCCTAACCATCCTACCACAGGCAGGTTCTCACCCCTTCCGGTTCTCGCTCGCAGTCTAGCTAGGTATTCTTTTGCCAGTGTGTCAAGGTCGGTGTGTGAACGTTCCATGATTCCCTCCTCCTTGCCAAACATAAGAGAAGAAGAATAAAGCTTTTTAAATTTTAATTACATAGTTGACCATGTTTGTATATGACTTTTGCATACCTGCCCACAGCGTATCATGCATGCATGTTGCTTTAATTTGTTCCAAAAGCTGAGCCTGACGGTTTCCTGTGACGTCAAAGGCAGGCATGCTCAACGAGGATTCTACAATCGATTAAACACCAAGACATGTGTACCAAATTAACATGCGCGCGTGTGTATATACAGGACCCGGATGCATGTTTGGTGCAACGTACTCCACATAGTCAAATACGCCATCGATCGACCGTAAAAACAATTGTAGCATGCATATGCACTCGCACACGGTTTTCCTACTTGCCCCCTTTGATTTGGAAGCTAACCTGCACACAAGACAAGGACCTACAACATTGTCTACCGATAGTCAGGGTGGTTGGTTCCTTCGCTACGCACAAAATTCCTCATAAGTTCGGAAAATTCCAGGATATATATGAGCACGACGATCGATCATACTCTGTTACATCTCTCAACTTGTCCCCGCTCTCTAGGCGGTAAATCCTAACAACGAGAGTTCTAGGCTCTGGATCGAAGATGGGCCTAGAGAAGGGTGATAATTGCGGATAAATAAGGTGTGACTAAAATAAATTAGATGAACAATCCAATATGATGCGATACACAATACAATTAAGTAAAGTAAGGATTGAAATAACCGCAAATGGAGACGAAGACTCGACCGAAGTTTGAACCCATGGGAGGACCCTGCTCTCTGTTGGCGAGGCCGTGACAAACAAAGTCCCAACGATAGCTTCCCGGATCTAGCCTTCTTCATAGGGTAATAGTTGTCCCTTTAGTCTAACGACCGCCGTCCTGAGTCGGAGCAACCATGGAATAGGAGGGGGCGCCACCCCGCCACTACACGCCAGGCAGGACCCGGAGCTCCAAGCCGGTGAAGGGGCACCAAGAGGAAGAATTTGGATCTCCGCCCATATATAGCCTCGCACGCTGCGGCCGCTAGGAAGCACTGGAGACGTACAGAGGTTGCCAGGTCGGCACATGACGCCATGCTAGCCGTTGAACACCGGGGCCGAGCCTTGCATCCAGCCAAGGACGTCGAGCTCGAAAAGGGTCCCCTCGTCCTCCGTAATGATCTGTTGGCAATGAGGGGAGGGTAGAGCGGGAGGGGGTGGTGGGGCGGGCCTAGGGTTCTTCCGAGCCCCCCAGGGACGACAAAGGTGTCAAATCCTTTGCAAAAATCTCGCTTCCGAGTGTCTGAGTGCTGTCTTAGCCTTGTTGAACTATTTATGGTTGGTTGTTGCCGATATTATCTCGTATGATTGTGAAATTTTGAATATGGTTGCGGGTTGTTATGTTTTTAGCAATGTGATGGTGATTTTTCTTAAAATTTTCTCATAGTGTTTGAGTCGGTAAACTGAGGTTTGCAATTATTTTCCATCGTTGTGTAATGTTAAAATTGGTTAGAACCATTTCTAATCTAACGATTAACCCATCGTCTACATGAAATGGTTCAATAGGTGAGTCCAGTTTTTATTCCTTTACAAGATGTTACGACAAGCATTACAAAACAAGATGACACATAGAGTAGAGTAGAGGCACCGTTGCACACTAGTAAAATCACTTTACATTTTGGAACTTTGATCAAATTCCCTCTGAATATTCAGGTCTCTGTCCGGCTACAAAAGCTTACCCAAACAAAATCCATGTTTTCGGACGCTTTCTTCCACGACGACTAGATTAAGCTTTCAAGCGGCGCAAGTTAAACGGCGAAGTTCTTCCCCGAAACGCGCGCCAGAAAAATGGATTTAAGAACTAAATCTAACGGCGCCACGCCGCCAACTCCTACTTTCCGTCGTCTCAAAAGCAACACGAAGAAGAAATTAGAATAACAGCGTCAGGTTTGAAGAAGAGCGCGAGGCGACCGTTTCCCACGTGTCCCTTTCGATCACGCGCTCTCATCTCCTACCTATATACATAGCTGGACCGAGCAAGCAGCTTGATCAGCGCACACTCCCATCTACTCCTCGAGCTCACAGCGACCGACCCAGCTCTCCACCCATGGCGGACCGCGTCCACCCCGCGCCGCTGCTTCCACTCACCACCACACCTGCCCCTCCACGGGACAGCAGCCACGACGCGCCCGCGGAGACCGCGCCACTGCGGCCGCCGCCGGGCACGTCGTACATCGTGCACGTGCCCAAGGACCAGGTGCTCCGCGTCCCGCCCCCGGACCGCGCGCGCATGTACAGCAAGCTCGCGGCACGCCCGGCGCGGCGCCGACGCCTCCGCCGCGCCTGCTGCGGCGCGTGCTGCGCGTTCTTCGTCCTGCTCGTCCTCGCCGCGGCGTTCGTCGGCGCGGCCTACCTCGTCTTCCGCCCCAGGGCGCCCTCCTTCTCCGTCGCCTCCCTCTCCATCGACGCCCGCAGCCTCCTCCCCGGCGCCGACGCGGCGGCCTCCTCCACCCCGGTGCGGATCGACGCCGCCGTGCGCGCCGACAACGGCGCGAACCGTAAGGTCGGCGTCGACTACCGCCGCGGCGGCGAGGTCACCGTCTCATATTCCGGCGTCCAGCTCGCCGCAGGCCGGTGGCCGGCCTTCTACCAGGCGCCGCGGAACGTGACGTTGGTGTCGATGCCGCTGACGGGCGGGGAGAACACGCTGCTCACGGACGAGCAGAGGGGGAGCCTGGCGGCGGAGGCGGCTGCGGGCGCCGTGCCGCTGACGGTGGAGGCGCGGGTGCCGGTGCGGGTGAGGCTCGGGAAGGTGCTGCGGACGTGGACGGTGGACGTGTGGGCGCGGTGCGAGGTGACGGTCGATAGGCTCGCCGGCCAGGCGGCGGCGGCCAACAAGGGGTGCACTGTCAAGGTCAAGCCGCTCTGGTGGTGGTGGTGAACTGGCTCAGTGCCTGGCGATCGAACACCCGAGGATGTGAATTGAATTGGTTCGTGTGATCTGGAAAATGTATTTGAGTTGTACAGAAAAATCATCAGATAGCAGAGCATTCCGATCAGTTAAAGATGTATGTGACCTGTAAAATTTATATTCCGATCAGCTACGGGATGTATGTGACCTGTGATATTTAAATTGCATAGTATCCTGCATAAGAAATAGAAAATAAAATCTGATCGGATGTTTTTGTGTCAGGAACTCTGGATGGCTTCATGTAACATGGGTAGCTGAAACTTCTAACATTTGTTTGTTACTAGTACTCCCTCCGTCCCAAAATAAGTGTCTCAAAGTTGTACAAAAGTGAATGTATCTATACTTGTTTTATGTCTAGATACATCTACTTTTTGACAAATCTAAGACAGTTATTTTGAGACGGAGGGAGTAGTTAAAACCTCTTTCTGACGGCTTAAACCTCACCTCACCAACGCCGCGGAAAACTGACTACTCTATTTGTTCCACTGATGGAAAATAGTGGAGCCCGGCTAGGTTTGGTCGTATGCAAGAATTTAACAGAGCATCGCTGTTAACCATGGTCCGTGTCTGTATCACCTGACATCACTCACCCGCTGGTTTCTCAAGTCTAAATAGGCTAAACGCGTGTGCAGCTGTATACATGCGAGTACCAATTCAGACACTACAGGAAACATAGGCTATGCCGACGGCCTTTGCCGTCGGCACAGAGAGGATAGCCGTCGGCACAGGGTCGTCGGCGTAGGTCCCCGTAGGCATAGATTATCTGGCCGTCGACACAGATTTTTGCTGTCGGCACAGGCTCTCCCGACGGCCAAGAAGTGGCCGTCGGCACACTATTCGTCGGCACAGGTTGGACACGTGGCAGGAACTGGAGCGTCCAGGCGGGAGGCTGTGCCGACGGCAGCACAGGTTGGACACGTGGCAGGAACTGGAGAGTCCATGCAAGAGGCTGTGCCGACGGCAATGCCGTCGGCACATGTTTACAGCAATGCCGTCGGCACAGCTTTCCCTGATTTTTTTGAAAATTTGTTCCAGGAGCTCATTTTGCCAGCAAAAATGGCAGGAAATAAAATCAAAAAACATGACAATATCATCACAAACAAGATCACACATAGGCTCCATACATCATCCAAGCAATATCATCAAGCAAAATACTATATCATCAAGTAGATATACACATAGGACCATCAACATACGTAGATAAATGTCTAGCGGCCGAAAGCCCTACATCTATTGCGGCGACGGGGTGTTTTCCTTGCCTTGGCTCATATTGTTCAATCAACTGCATTGAGAAAGAGAAAACAAGTAAGTATAAAGACATAATAAAATGTAAACACTAAGCATAAAGACGTAATGCAATGAAGAAGCATGTTGAAAAATAAATACTAAAGCATAAAGACATAATAACATGTAGACACCAAGCATAAAGACGTAATGCAATTAAGAAGCATGATGAAAAATAAATACTAAGCATAGAGACATAAAAGACCGTCACCTCGAATCATCACTCTCATAATCACGTTGGTTCTCATTAAGTTGGTTATCATTCTCACTATCACTATCACGTGAGTAGTAGGTTGGAGGCTCATCGCACGGTGGAGGCTCGTCATCGTCGCCATTGTCCGCATGTAACTTCGAGAGCATATTTATGTCCTTTAGATCCACCACTGCCTCACCACGAGTGTGTGCATCGTTCTCGAGGTCCTCAAGACCACCTGCTTGTAAGGCAAAGTCCCCGAAGTCCTCTTGCTCTTGATAGAAAATTCCCTCGTATGTTTTAGGGTCAATGTTGTTGTAATCGTCGGTGGAGGGCATGGGTAGCTTACCATGTGGCGATACCCGGAACACGACTTCCCAGCCCTTGAGATTCTCTTTCTGGCATGGATAGGACAAATAATAAACTTGCTTTGCTTGGTGAGCCACAACAAAGACATCGGCTCCACTATAGGTGGTTGAAGGCTTAACTTCAACTAACCCAATGGAAGGGTCACTTCTCTGTCCACCGTGTGGTCCAGTGCTTGGGTCGAACCAGTGGCACTGGAGCACAACGAGCTTGAGTTGTATGTTCATACGATTGAACGTCAGCTCGTATACCTTTTCTAACCTTCCGTAGTAATCTACGTAATTGGCTCCATCGGCTCCTCTGGATCATTTGGTGAAGACCCTAGTATTTACAGTTTTTGCATTCGGCCGAGTATTCTGGTGATACTCTGTATGGAAGCGGAACCCATTCACATCATACTTCTCATACTTCATGACGGTACGGTTAAAACCTTGGAAAACACATCTCAACTCATCTGTCATCTCAACGTTGGGATCAACTCCCTACAAGTACGGTTCAAAATGTTTTGTGCATTAGTTACGTGTAATAAGAGGGACAAGTCACAGATTGCAAGGTAAGAGAGACAGGTTAGAAATTACTTTTTCCATGAACCAAGACACAATTTTTTTTCCTCCGTGAGCACCCTCTTTCAGAAGGGTGTCCAGCTCCGCGGGAGAGGGATCCGCCGTTCCCGACCACTGTTCATCTTGGAATTGGCTGAAAGGAGAAAATACGTATTAGACCGAAACCGAGTTACTAGTTGCAAAGTAATTTGTTCACCATTTTACCTGATGAAATGGACTACTTCCGTCATGTTCGTAAGCACATAGAGCATTATGCAATCCTTCTCTTCCTTGGTCAACTTAAATTTTACACCGGCACCGGTCTTGCCACCGGGACATTGGAAGAGGAGGAGCTTGGGGTCATGCTTGGGCTCGTCGACATTGTACCGAGAGACCGGGTTATGCATAGTGGGAACTTCATCTGGATAGAACGTTGTCACGGCGTCTGCCATCTCCCGGAGTATTGTTGCATTAGCTATGCATGCTTCGATCTTAGCTTTGTTTCCAGTTATATTTTGAATATACTTAAACTCTCTCTCAATACAAAATTGCCAGCGAAACTGCACCGGACCACCCAAGAGTGCCTCGTTCGCGAGATGCACAACGAGATGTGCCATCGGAACAAAGAAGCCTGGCGGAAAGATAGCCTCTAACTTGCATAGCAACTCCGGCACAAGATCACGTAGCTTCCCAATAATCACGGGACATATCTGCTTCGCACAGAGCGTGCTATGGGGAGGTTTCATAAAGCTTTGATTTGAGACACTGCACTGAGACAAGTCTCTAGCAGTCTCACAAGTATTTGCAGCAGAAACAATGGATGTACATGGGCATGTTCTTTGCGTTTACGTGGTTCCTATTTTCTACAGTTGATTACTTTATTTGTTGCGTAATTCCAAGTGTCTGTTTGTAGTAGTGTCCTGGAGACTACTGCCTTTTTTCCCTGAAAGGATGATTTTTTTTTTACGGATTAGGCTGACAGATTAGTGGATTCGTCCTTGCTGATTGCCAGTGGCGGAGGACGAAAAAAATTAGAGGTAGGACAAACTTCAAAAAAGATGCGAAGAAAGAAATAATGCCGAAATATTAACACCGTATATGTCTTATAATTATTTAATAAAATAGACATAAAAATATTAAATATAACTAAAACCTAAACATACTAATGGCAAAGATCTACTCATTTTTTATTTTTTTTCCGTATTTTTTCAACCAGGACTTTCGAATACTCCATGTAGCACATCATCAAATCATCAGTAAGCCATCACAACTCGGTCTTGATGATCTTTGTCACTCATAAGTCTCTGTCAACTACGAAGATAACTCATCTAAACGATAGTCAAAATCCGTGGTAATATAGTCTAAGCAATATAGAAGGTGTCCATACTGTAAAAATAATCAATGGTGACATGATGTTTTACCTTCTTAAATACCACACATAGGACATTGTTTAGAATCGTATTTTGTTAGATTGAGAATTAGCTATTGTATAGAAAAAGTCGGTTCCAATTAGACTAGATCGAGTCCTAGTTTTGATTATGGAATTGGTTATGCGCAGTGTTCACTAAAATAAACACAACTTTTTAATATGGAGTCCGTTTTTTACGCACAACCACTCAAATCGTGCACATAAATATGTTTACCAAAAATCAAGGTAGGGCTGCCCTAAGGAAAACATAACTTTCTAATCTGGTTTTTTACGTATAACCACTCAAATCGTTTAGCAAAAACACGTGCACATGAATATGTTTGTCAAAAATCAAGGTAGGACGGCTGCCCTACCTTGACCTAAGGGAGCTCCGCCCTGTGATTACCCGATGGGAGTATTGAAAACTCCAGACCAACTTAGGGCATGAGCGCTAACCCCTTCCGGTTCTCGCTCGCAGTCTAGCTAGGTATTCTTTTGCCAGTGTGTCAAGGTCGGTGTGTGAACGTTCCATGATTCCCTCCTCCCTGCCAAACATAAGAGAAGAAGAATAAAGCTTTTTAAATTTTAATTACATAGTTAATTACAGCGTATCATGCGTGCATGTTGCTTTCATTTGTTCCAAAAGCTGAGCCCGACGGTTTCCTGTGACGTCAAAGGCAGGCATGCTCAACGAGGATTCTACAATCGATTAAACATCAAGACATGTGTACAAAACATGCGCGCGTGTGTATAGACAGGACCCGGATGCATGTTTGGTGCAACGTACTCCACATAGTCAAATACACCATCGATCGACCATCCTACGGGTAAAACCAATTGTACCATGCATCTGTACCCGCACACGGTTTTCCTACTTGCCCCCCTTTGATTTGGAAGCTAACCTGCATACAAGACAAGGACCTGCAACATTGTCTACCGATAGTCAGGGTGGTTGGTTCCTTCGCTACGTACAAAATTCCTCATAAGTTCGGAAAATTCCAGGATATATATGAGCACGACGATCGATCATACTCTGTTACATCTCTCAACTTGTCCCCGCTCTCTAGGCGGTAAATCCTAACAACGAGAGTTCTAGGCTCTGGATCGAAGATGGGCCTAGAGAAGGGTGATAATTGTGGATAAATAAGGTGTGACTAAAATAAATTAGATGAACAATCCAATATGATGCGATAAACAATACAATTAAGTAAAGTAAGGATTGAAATAACCGCAAATGGAGACGAAGACTCGACCGAAGTTTGAACCCATGGGAGGACCCTGCTCTCTGTTGGCGAGGCCGTGACAAACAAAGTCCCAACGATAAAAAAGCTTCCCGGATCTAGCCTTCTTCATAGGGTAATAGTTGTCCCTTTAGTCTAACGACCGCCGTCCTGAGTCGGAGCAACCATGGAATAGGAGGGGGCGCCACCTCGCCACTACACGCCAGGCAGGACCCGGAGCTCCAAGCCGGTGAAGCGGCACCAAGAGGAAGAATTTGGATCTCCGCCCATATATAGCCTCGCACGCTGCGGCCGCTAGGAAGCACTGGAGACGTACAGAGGTTGCCAGGTCGGCACATGACGCCATGCTAGCCGTTGAACACCGGGGCCGAGCCTTGCATCCAGCCAAGGACGTCGAGCTCGAAAAGGGTCCCCTCGTCCTCCGTAATGATCTGTTGGCAATGAGGGGAGGGTAGAGCGGGAGGGGGTGGTGGGGGCGGGCCTAGGGTTCTTCCGAGCCCCCCAGGGACGACAAAGGTGTCAAATCCTTTGCAAAAATCTCGCTTCCGAGTGTCTGAGTGCTGTCTTAGCCTTGTTGAACTATTTATGGTTGGTTGTTGCCGATATTATCTCATATGATTGTGAAATTTTGAATATGGTTGCGGGTTGTTATGTTTTTAGCAATGTGATGGTGATTTTTCTTAAAATTTTCTCATAGTGTTTGAGTCGGTAAACTGAGGTTTGCAATTATTTTCCATCGTTGTGTAATGTCAAAATTGGTTAGAACCATTTCTAATCTAACGATTAACCCATCGTCTACATGAAATGGTTCAATAGGTGAGTCCAGTTTTTATTCGTTTACAAGATGTTACGACAAGCATTACAAAACAAGATGACACATAGAGTAGAGTAGAGGCACCGTTGCACACTAGTAAAATCACTTTACATTTTGGAACTTTGATCAAATTCCCTCTGAATATTCAGGGCTCTGTCCGGGCTACAAAAGCTTACCCAAACAAAATCCATGTTTTCGGACGCTTTCTTCCACGACGACTAGATTAAGCTTTCAAGCGGCGCAAGTTAAACGGCGAAGTTCTTCCCCGAAACGCGCGCCAGAAAAATGGATTTAAGAACTAAATCTAACGGCGCCACGCCGCCAACTCCTACTTTCCGTCGTCTCAAAAGCAACACGAAGAAGAAATTAGAATAACAGCGTCAGGTTTGAAGAAGAGCGCGAGGCG
Organism: Poa pratensis; assembly: GCA_947311845.1. Lineage (NCBI taxonomy): Eukaryota > Viridiplantae > Streptophyta > Magnoliopsida > Poales > Poaceae > Poa > Poa pratensis. Next base: position 55,878,443 of record CAMZMU010000049.1, on the reverse strand, counting down.
ACCGTTTCCCACGTGTCCCTTTCCATCACGCGCTCTCATCTCCTACCTATATACATACCTGGACCGAGCAAGCAGCTTGATCAGCGCACACTCCCATCTACTCCTCGAGCTCACTGCGACCGACCCAGCTCTCCACCCATGGCGGACCGCGTCCACCCCGCGCCGCTGCTTCCACTCACCACCACACCTGCCCCTCCACGGGACAGCAGCCACGACGCGCCCGCGGAGACCGCGCCACTGCGGCCGCCGCCGGGCACGTCGTACATCGTGCACGTGCCCAAGGACCAGGTTCTCTTCGTCCCGCCCCCGGACCGCGCGCGCATGTACAGCAAGCTCGCGGCACGCCCGGCGCGGCGCCGACGCCTCCGCCGCGCCTGCTGCGGCGCGTGCTGCGCGTTCTTCGTCCTGCTCGTCCTCGCCGCGGCGTTCGTCGGCGCGGCCTACCTCGTCTTCCGCCCCAGGGCGCCCTCCTTCTCCGTCGCTTCCCTCTCCATCGACGCCCGCAGCCTCCTCCCCGGCGCCGACGCGGCGGCCTCCTCCACCCCGGTGCGGATCGACGCCGCCGTGCGCGCCGACAACGCGCGAACCGTAAGGTCGGCGTCGACTACCGCCGCGGCGGCGAGGTCACCGTCTCCTATTCCGGCGTCCAGCTCGCCGCAGGCCGGTGGCCGGCCTTCTACCAGGCGCCGCGGAACGTGACGTTGGTGTCGATGCCGCTGACGGGCGGGGAGAACACGCTGCTCACGGACGAGCAGAGGGGGAGCCTGGCGGCGGAGGCGGCTGCGGGCGCCGTGCCGCTGACGGTGGAGGCGCGGGTGCCGGTGCGGGTGAGGCTCGGGAAGGTGCTGCGGACGTGGACGGTGGACGAGTGGGCGCGGTGCGAGGTGACGGTCGACAAGCTCGCTGGCCAGGCGGTGGCGGCCAACAAGGAGTGCACCGTCAAGGTCAAGCCGCTCTGGTGGTGGTGGTGAACTGGCTCATGCCTGGCGATCGAACGCCCATTCGCCGGCGCGGCATCGATCGCGCCATGCACCGAGGTTTGAGCGATCGTTACCACTACTCCGTGTGAATGTGAATTGGCTCGTGTGATCTGGAATGTATTTGAGTTGTACAGAAAAATCATCAGATAGCAGAGCATTCCGATCAGTTAAAGATGTATGTGACCTGTAAAATTTATATTCCGATCAGCTACGGGATGTATGTGACCTGTGATATTTAAATTGCATAGTATCCTGCATAAGAAATAGAAAATAAAATCTGATCGGTTGTTTTTGTGTCAGGAACTCTGGATGGCTTCATGTAACATGGGTAGCTGAAACTTCTAACATTTGTTTGTTACTAGTAGTTAAAAGAGTAAAACGTCCCTGGAGTCTATCAAGTTGCGGAGTTGGAGCGTATTGTTCACCTACTGGAAAAATGCTAAATTTTGGTCACGAAGTTGTGTGTACGAGCCCCGTTCGTCACTCCGTCAAAACAGACGTTAAGTCGCTGACGTGACACTTTGTTTTTTTATAAAATACACCCTATAGTTTTTCTTGTTCGCATCTATTTGTTCTATTACAAAATTTTGGGTCTGGCATTCTGCCAAACAGGTGATGGCCGGCGAGCTCGGGGGCGCGGCCGGCGAGCCCACAACTTTCTTGTCCCTGGCCGCCACCATCCCGAACACGGCCACCCAGAGCGCCTGTAACGCCAGCACCATGCATGTGGGGAGCAGGTTCGACAGGCTCGCCGTGGAGGTTCAGCGCCTGGTACGCCGCCGGGGAGGGCCCTCCTACTTCCTGCTCCCCTCCTCCTCATCCTCCCGCCGGCCGCGGCGCCGCCCGCCGCCGAAGAGCGCCGCCAGGAAGGACCGCCTCCGGTGGACGACACGGAGCGCTTCCCGCGCGAGGGCAAGCTGCTGCCAACTGCGGCACCAGCCCTGTCGCGCTCGGCGGCGAGCACGAGGAAGGACGCGCGGGGTAAAGTCCAGCGCCTCGTCGGCGCTGAGGCCACGGACGTGCTGCTGCCCCGCGAGGCTCGCCAGCTGAACGGCGAAGCTGCCCACGCCACCCGAGGCCACGGTGACCAGCACGTTCTGGACGGGGGCGTCGCCAGCGTCGAGGCCGACCCCGGCCGTCCTGAGCGCGACGAGCGCGGTCGCCGCCGCGATGGGTATGCACGCGCCTTGGATGGCTGACACCTCCGGCGGCCGCAACGACACGTTCGACTAGCGTGCGCCACCAAGCTCGGCGGACGCGTGCGCCACCAAGATAGAACCACGCCTGGTCCGGGGAGTTGGAGAAATTCATGGCCTTGACACCCATGCGGAAGAGGCAGCAGAGCAGCAGCATCGCGCGCTGCGACTTGCTCGCGAGGGCTACACCTACAGTGCCAGCGGCGACCTAAGCGATCGGGCCGCGAGAAGAAGCACGCGAGCTTCACGTTGGCGTACACGATCTCACGCTCCCGCAAGTACCAGACCATCTAGTCATGGGGCGGTGATGTAAGAGGTTCGGAGGATCTTCCCGTGGCGAGGTGGTGTGGCGCAGTGGCGCCGTTATTAAATGTCTCTGAGAATTTCACCTACATGGACTAATAGATGAGAAGAGACAAAAATGTGGGGTGTATTATGCAAAAAACCTACATGGACTAGCCACGTCAGCATCTTAACAGACGTCATGACGGATTGACGAATCTGCAACATTGGCACAACTTCTTGACCAATAGTTAGCAATTTTTTAGTTGGTGACCAATACGCTCATGCGGTGCAACTTCGTAGACCACGGGGGCGTTTTACTCTAGTTAAAACCTCTTTCTGACGGCTTAAACCTCACCTCACCAACGCCGCGGAAAACTGACTACTCTATTTGTCCACTGATGGAAAATAGTGGAGCCCGGCTAGGTTTGGTCGTATGCAAGAATTTAACAGAGCATCGCTGTTAACCATGGCCCGTGTCTGTATCACCTGACATCACTCACCCGCTGGTTTCTCAAGTCTAAATAGGCTAAACGCGTGTGCAGCTGTATACATGCGAGTACCAATTCAGATTTTGTGGGCGAATGCAGCAATCCTTTTGGTTAAAGATGGAAGAAAAATACTCTCTCTCCCTCGATCGGAGTTCGAACTGTGTAAAACGATGCGTATACTGGAGCTCCGTTTTAATGATGCAGTCCTTTTCTTGATTTGTCAACAACCACCAAACTTTAGACTTCTAAAACTTGCTGCCGCATCAGACACGGGCAAGTAGAAAAGGCCAAAGCTAGTCCAGCGAGGTCACCTCCATTACGTACTCCGGTGGCGTATTGGAATATTTACTTAACAATTTACCTAATCTCTCACTAGGGTCAGCTCACCCCAATGTCATATCACTAGCCATGTTTTCCTCATCGTCGCCAATCAAGTAATACCCGCTAGAATTAGCTAAGGTTGATTTTCCCTTCATCGAAAAAGCTGAGATTGGTTTTATAGTAGATGATGACGGTGTGACGCACATCATGGTGTTCTTTTTTTTCTTCTTTTTTTATCATGGTGTTCTTTGTCGGTTTTGCTAATTCTTAGTCGCCCTATTTAGCCGTTGGATTTGCGCCACGATTTCATGCAATTAGTGAGGTGCATGCCTAGGAATTAACTAAATCTTAGTCGTCTTCTTAGCCGTTGGATTTGCGTCGCGATTCATTTGTAGTTGCACATGTTTTACTACTGAGACGAACATATCCAAATCATTGAATTTGCGAGACGGAGACTGCGATTTTTTTCCTAGACCATATAGAGAGAGATTTCGGCTAGCCGATGAGCTGGGCAAAAGAGATTTTCGTTTTAGTTGGGCCGCATAAACTGTTTTCACTTGGGCCGTTGGGTAGATATTGTTTACTGTTTATTTCCGAACGAACGAACACTCACCATGTGTGGTTGACCAGCGCAGGCGCCGCCGTCCACACATCACAACGGCACCATTGCCGTGTGCCCCCCTGTTTCTTTTCACGGCGGTGGTGTCCTCTCGCTCCGCCTCTGCCATGTACGCACTGGCGCCGCCGCACCGCGCGCCCACCGGATCGCCCGTCGCGGCGGCGTCCTCTGTTCGCCCACACGTCCTCCACCGCCTCCGGCGCGAAACCATCCGTCGCCGAGGCGCCGACCTGCGCTGTCGCCGGCGCCTCCTCAGCGCGCGGGGCGAGCGTCCGTCTCCGGATGACGAAGATGACGAGGAGGAGGAGCCGGCTGGGTTCGACGCGGCGGTGGCGCTGTTCAACGGCGGGGAGTACCACGCGTGCCACGACGTGGTGGAGGAGCTCTGGTACAGTGCCGAGGACCCCGTTCGGACGCTCCTCCACGGCATCCTCCAATGCGCCGTCGGCTTCCACCACCTCTTCAACAAGAACCACCGCGGCGCCATGATGGAGCTCGGGGAAGGCCTCTGCAAGCTCCGCCGCCTGCGCCTCGAGGACGACGGCGGCCACGACCAAGGCCCCTTCTCCCGCTTCCGGGACGAGGTCGCCGCCGTGCTCAGCTTCCTCTACCGCACCCAAAAGGAGATCGCCGCATGTACGCCACACTCATCCACCACGAACTTAACCTGAAATCATGAATTCTTCCTAGTTCTGAAGCTCCCTGGCGCACCTGAATGTTTTCAGGCACCGACGAGATGTGCTTGGCCATGGACGGGTCCGCGACCTCGTACCAGCTGCTCGGCGACTTCGCCGCCGGACAGAGGCTGTACATGCTGGGAGTCGACGCAGACGGCGTTCCGAGCATCTTCTTCTCCGGCGGCGCGTCCATCGATCAGAGCACTCCGCAGGCCGCCGCGGTACTCTCTCCTCCGAGCACGGTGAAACTTCCGGCGTTGCATGCCACGGAGCAGCATGTCGCGGCGCTGCAGCGCGCGCACGAATACTCGTAGCGAGTGCGAGTCAGACGCAGCAAACTGTAATTGGAATCAGTTCGATGAAAATTTGTAGACGAATTTGATAACTTCATAGTTTCTCTTAGATGGACTAGATTAAGCCACGTGGCCGCTTCTTCCATCGCCTCCCTTAATCAGTTAATCTATGCTTATCGCCTCCAAGCTTTTATATTTTCGAAGGGCTTTATATTCGATGTTCCATAAACTCGAATGTGGTCAGCACCTCAATGACCATAATATAGGCCGGTACAAATCCATAATTCATTTCGAATAACGTGGCCACAACGTGGCATGTAACCTACATACTCCCTTTGTTTACTAATGTAAGGTTTTCTAGTTTTTTCCCTTAATTCGTATGTATCTAAAACATCTTATATTAAAAACGGAGGGAGTATGTATCTAAACGCACATTACTATTTATGTTCACTCATTTTAATATGTATATAGTCAATATTTAAATATCTACTCCGTAAAAGTTTTTACATTAGTGAACGGATGGAGAAGTCGAGATTGTTTGGTTGGGCTTATCTTTTGCTTTTGGAGTTTGGCTTATAAGACACAAAAGTATCTAAATATGTGCTTTTACCTTTTGACTGGACATTGTTGATATAACCCAAAAGCTAAAATCAAAATCACCTATTTAGTTACTTTTATGCTTATAAGCCAAAAGCTAAAATAAAGCCAAAGTAAAGTGCTCCTTGTGTGAAGGTGCACCGTTGTTTCTTCTACGCCTTTCAGAAATTCCAATCTTCGTTAGGATATGATTTTAATGGAAGTGTGAAAATATGTTAAGCCGAAGTTATTTGTCGTTCAATGGACCATCTACTCAATTATTGTCGCGTGTTATTGTTGCGTGTAAAACATGTACAGTATATGTTAGGTTGCAAGTCGAAATACACCAACATAAGGTCCATTTGGTGGATTTGGAAAACTTCTTTGAAGTGCTAGCATGTTTTCTAAGCATTGAAATATTAATCTTCAGAGTTTTTCCGAAGTGCCACATGTTTCGTAGTTCACGAGGCCAATAACACGCAATAGTCGTTTTACATGTCTTAGAGCAACAAGATTTTAGATCTACAGTACCATTTCTATATCTGTGAAAAATAATTACTGAATTTTTATACTCGTGGCCTGAATTCCAATAGGCAGCTTCAGCAACCACAGAGAAAAAAATAAAGAAAAAAGGAACACAGAAAAGAGCACCCCCAAAACCAGAGGAAACCCTCTCGTGTTCCCTCCGCCCTCTTCCCCTTCCCCTTCCCCTCCCTCGCCGGCGGCGAATTCAAGCTCAGCTGCTCGCAACTCGGGTATCCGCCTCTCCCCTGGAATCTCCGAGCTCCAGTCTTCCACCGCAACCCCCCAAATTCCTGATATATTTCTTCGATTTTTTTCTTCGATTTTTCCGCGACGAGAATGTTTGAACCGTAAATTTCTCTAGGGTTTCAGTGGGACAGCGAGGGAGCGGGGCTAGGCGAAGCCTTCGCGATGGCGGGCACGAAGACGGATGCGAAGGCGGAGACCAGCGGCGGCGGCGGCGCGTTCAGCGAGAAGGGGCTTGCGGAGAAGCTGAATAAACTCAACAGCTCCGCGGCGAGCATCCAGAGTATCCTTGTTTCCGTTTTGTTTATTTATTGCGCGCCTGCAAACTTGATAGCCTAGCGTGTTTTTGTTCCTTGGGTTGGTGTAGTACCGTGGCGAGTAAAGCCCTAAACTGCAATGTGGATGAGTAGAACGGACCCGCGAGATCCGATTGGGGCTTGATAAGCTGTCTTGTCCGCCTTGTTCTACTTCTCACGGTGCCTGTTGTTTGTACCCTGTTGCCTTTGGTCCAGACGAGTAGCCTGCTTCTTGTAGTTAACTTATTGATGCATAAGTGTATAAGTATAACTGTATTCAGACTAATACTTCTGCAGCTTGTGGATTTCTCTTTTGGTTGTATGTATTTCGTGCTCTAAAGTTAGGACTACATGTCGGAGTGCAGTAAAGTATCCTGTAAGCTTTCTAGGTTTCTTGGTTGTTGGGATAGAATTTTTCTCATGCTCAATTCAGCAAATTGAGGGACTAGATTTTTTTTCGAGGAAGAGTGAACAGAACGAATTATGTGTCACATCCTTTTAGACCGAACTAAATACGACATGTGGTTTCAACTATGAAATCATTTCCTTCTGATTGTTGCAGTTAGGGTACTGTTATGGTATGGTAGTACTCATATTTTTGTGACTTCATTGGTTGTTTGAATGATCTTAGTGGGGTTGCTATTCTGATGGTATTTATCTTGTCTATTACCGAGCTTGTATTCGTTAATCAACTTAACTTTTGGACTTCGTGACCATATCCTCGTCTTTAGTCACTTAATCAGATAGGTAGACCGTATGTCCATATCATACACTATCATCACTTAATCTATGCACAAGTGGCAACTGACATGTGCTACGAGGGGAACTTAATGAATTTTAGAAAGACATAAGCATTCAGCATTCGGATGCTTTCCTATATTTACCATGAAAAGGGCAGATTACATGTCTGTTTTCATTTCTTTGAGCTTCCATCTTATGTGAGGAAGTCTAGGCCTGAAATATTATATGATATACTACAACTTAAACTTGTAAGGGTGTCTTGGCACATCATTTGAAGCCACATCTTTCACTGCTAATTAATTATAACTATTTAAATTTGTTGGATAACAATACCGGTTGATCTGTCATGAAAATAATTTCACATTATATATGTTTTTATGATTATTTTCTTAGATATCCAACAAAAATTAACGGTCAATGTTTCTCACTGAAGGCTGCAAAATCTGTTGTGACATCTATTTTGGTACATAGGAAGTAATATACAAGAACATTAATTATCAAAGTAGAACGAGATGACTGGAAGTGTGCCAGTATGGGCCATCTTTTAATGAGTATCTAAAATAGTTTGTTTCTTTCTAGATGAGAATCAAACCTATGTTAAATGGGGATAGTTTGACCAAGGATTTGAAGAAAAACAGATTCCAACAAGGCTGGTACCTGGTAGTTGTTCACCAGCCAATTACCGGTCTGTTCTGGTTTGCTATATTTCCATTATGCATGCATGTATTCTCCTCGAAGTATTGTGTTTCACTGGTGTTCCATGAGCATCATACCATGGTTACATTTTATAGTTGAAAAAGTACACCTCTTTCCGAACCAATATTCTTTGTACTGGCAACTGCCGTTTTTTTAAATTGAGTATGACCCATTTTCTGTTTCTCTTTTTATGACTGTTTTTAGTTCTGCGGTTTATTTTACCTGTGTACTTTTTTTGTCAATCCTATTTTTGTAGAGTATCAAATATTCAATGGCAGCTGCAGATCTATATTTATTTATTTTGTCATTTGTTTTTACCCAATACACTATTTCAGCAGCATACTTTCCCCTTTCAATCCATATTGCATATTGCAGTAGCTTATCTTTTGTATTCCTGAACTCAAGTAGCACTTTCACATTGGTGTGTTTTTCACCGGAAGAGAGCCAGAAGAATTGTCGACACATGGGAGAAGCAGTTTAATAATGCGACAAAGGATAAGAAAGTATCATTCCTGTATCTATCAAATGACATCCTGCAAAATAGCAAACGCAAAGGTGGAGAGTTTGTGAATGAGTTCTGGAGGGTTCTTCCCGGATCACTGAAAGATGTCTATAATAATGGGGGAGAACATGCAAAGAAAGTGGTCGCAAGATTAGTAAGTTGTCTTTATTTATTACCCGCCTATAATGTGTATTTTGAGTGTGTACAACAATTAATGTTGTTATGAAACCAAGACTTAGAGAGGAGAAAATTACCGGGCTATCCTTATATAAATGCAAGTGTTAGATGTTATAAGTCAGAACTATGAACAACAAAGAAAAACGTCAATAAGTTCGCATGCACGTCTTGTATTGTGAAATGAAATGGTACCTTTTAATACACCATATAAAAAGAAAAGTAGGCAGTGCATGTTTAATTGTTAATGATCAGGAGTCAACAAACTCCTTTTTCTCTTTAGTGATGCTAGTGTTTTGTGCCCTCAAATAACACAGGAGGGATCTAAATATGTCGCTGCTATCATGGTACTATTGCATCATAGAATTAAGGATCTGTCGTTCATAATTAATCTAGCAAACTCTTGGGCACATATTCTGTTGCTGCTGCTATCCAGCTCTTCCCGGTATATTATTATTCTCCAGATTCAAGATATTTGTTGTTGATGTGTCTTTTGAAGGTATGGTTATGCATTCATGCGCCAGTTGCATTTACATGACATGTATATAAGTTGTAGGCACACACCATACACGGTTTGACTAAAACTATGTCCAAAACGTCATCCTTTTAAAGACTGGATGAATTAGAGAGTAAATAATAGTTATGGATCTGCTAAAAATTCGGTTGATTCGTATTCATCATGTGCACATATAGGAACCACATTGCATTATTACCATTGATATATGCACACATACGGTGAATTTAACAAGTTTCTTAACTGTTTGACCGCAAGGCCAAAATTGAAATACCAAAGTTTAATATTGTTGCTGTAAACTACAGATAGGGATTTGGGATGAGCGCAAGGTTTTTGGAACTCGTATTGAGAGCCTAAAAGTTGAAATCCTTGGTGAGAACCCTCCTAACAACGATAATAGTTCAAGTCCTAGTCCTAATCCCTCTTCAGATCTCAAAGCTGCTCGGAAGGATTCCCGTACATTTATAAAAGTATGTTTCCAGTTCCTGTCTGTTGTTTTCTCCTCTCTCCTACTCTTGTACTTGAGATGGATTGGTAAATTGGGATGAATTTGAGAGAAATCTCATTGCTGTAGGAGCTGACTGTTGGCGGGATACCTGAAAATATCGCAACTGCATATCAATCTGTAGTTGATCAATATTTGGATGAAGACACAGCTTTAAACAATTGCAAGACTACTGCTAATGTTTTGGAAAAGATGGACAAAGATGTAGATAATGCTTGTACCCATGGTAAAGATTTTTCTTGCTTCACTAGTTCTAAAAGTGTTATGGATATCTGCCACTGCACATGCAGAATGTTTAGCACTATTCTTCTTTCTTGGCCTGTCTTGTGACATGGTTGTACCAAAACTATTTAACATCCAGTTCGATCATGCACTAAGATTTTGGTTGCAATGTCAAGGCAATGAACATTAAAAACCCGTCTGTTGATGATTTCAGTGTTTCTTCTTGAACATTTTTATCTTGTTACTCTATGTACTATCTCTTCTAGAACATAATCTTTGAATCAACCATTCAAGCCAAACCACAGTACCTGCTTTGTTTTTTAAAATGGAGAAAGTTATGAGCTCAATAAATAGTACAAAAGTAATTCAACTTACAAATGGTTTCTGCATTCATTAACCATGACTTGTTAGTTAAATGCTGCGGGATTTACTGCATAGCGTCATCTGATTCATAGTTTTAGTATGACTTATAATGTTAACAGCATGCTCCAGTGCTTTTGTTTTTGTTACCTTGATATCTTATTGTTGTAACTCTCAGAATATTAACAGCATGCTCCAGTGTCATGTCATGTTCGATGTGATGTTTGCATAATCTTCCAGCTTACAGTATCCGTCAGATGCATAATCGCTGCATGTCGATAGCATCGATTGCTAGCGAATAATTTGATTATGCCTTGTAATTGTATCATGGTTTTGGCACAATGAATGGAAGAAAATAATTTGCAAGTGGTGATTCATGCATCTGTATTCTTTTTGGTAGCACACCCGGATGCTTAGCATGTGTTTTACATGAGATAATTCCTCTTTCGTGTCAACTGTGCCACAATTGTGGTTTGTACACCATATCAAATTAGATATATGTCTTTCATGAGTTTGAGTGAAAAATACTACTTCCTCCGTTTCCGAACTATAAGAGGTTTTAGCTTTTTTGGGGAATCACATGTATCTAGACATATTTTGGTGTGTAGGTTCACCCATTTCAGTCCGTATGTAGTCACAATTGAAATATCCAAAACATCTTATTATTCAGAACGGAGGGGGTATAGTTCCTATCAAAATGCTGCCTGTCTATGGAGTTTTCGACTTCTTCACCTACTATAATCTGAAACCCGTAATTACGCCGTCTTGATTGGTGAATTAAAATAATGTACATGAAACCCATATAACGCTTGACATTGACTTTCATTTCATCGCTTGATCATAATTCATAAGATGTAATAATAATCGACATATTTTTTTCCATAGGTATTCCACAAGCATCTTCATTGATTACCGACCTTCAAGAACATGAAGCAATCCTCAAAAAGTGCATCGATCAACTTGAAAGTGCTGACAAGGCTAGGATAAACGTGATTAATCAACTAAAAGTAGCCCTCAGTGAACAGGTCTCCAGTACCTTTTTCTGTTTTCTTCCAAATGTTTTACCCTGATGGCATATTATCTTGCTTACAGTGGGAAAATCCCTTATACAAGAGTGGGTGCTTCTACTATGTCAACCACTGAGTGCACATTGCTTTCTGTGTACATTCTCTCGCCCATGTTACAATAACTGTATGGTGGGTGTATGTAGACAAATCGCAAGGCACATCGATGGTTGCGATAGTGGAAGAACCCACTTGTACAAGCACAAAGACTTTCTCTCGCTTGCAATTTACTGAGCTTTATGTTTTTTATTGTCTATACATTGTAACAGGAAGCAAAGTCGGAGCTTCTGCGCACTCAGTTGCAAGTAAGATTTTTTTCTCTTGTATCCTCGTACATGATGTCGCCAATTCGTCATAATCATTACTATGGGGATCTTCCTGCAAAATCATGTAGAAGACCATTTCTGGTGCTTTTGGCTGTTGTAACCCAATTAAAAGAGTCTTGTTTGGTCAAATTTCATGATTGTGTTGTCCGTTCTCTTGGATTCATTAGCTTGTTACGTATTTGTGATACATGTTTGCCTTGTTTCAGCTGTTCTGTCTGTGTTATGTAGATTTGGGAACCATTTTGGATAATTGATTCTGCCTGAGACGCCCCATGACAGGCATAGCTGTAGTTTTGCTTTGTTATTGACATCCTTGGTGAAGTTGTGCCGACATGTTCACGATGAATAATTTGATGAAAGAAAGAAAAGACCTTGTGACTTATGAACGCATGCAGACACACATCACATGCACAATATTGCTTAAGCTCTCTAATAGGATGGGAAATAACTACTGTACCTGTGGTGAAATTCAGCTTTGTGTTGAAAAATTGAAAGGCAGTATGGCAACCATGGTCTGCTTGGCTAATGTGCAGACAGGTTCAGCGATTAATTTAGCATCGCATCATGGTTTTTGAGTCGCTGACTAATCACCAATCGTTTTGTAGAAATCAGGGCGACTAGCGACTAAACTGCGACTATACGTCGACGTTCGTCGACTAATCTCTGAGCCGCAGGGCTGCTGACTCGATTGGCTCGGTGACTCAAAAATCTTGCATCGCGCTTGAAGCCCAGTTCTATCCCTTAACTGCTCCCATTATACATCAAGCCCACTTCCCACTTAGACTGCTCCCTGGTTCCAACTTAGGCCTAACAATGATGTATGCTCTCTACACCTGTTTCAAGAGAATGCCATTGTACAGCACCTTGGGAGGTCTGTTCCATCTTTGAGGGTGTGGCAGCTATACAGGCTATAGATTTTTACCTATCTTGGATTAAGGTGGCCTCTGCATAACCCTGTGCGATCGCGTATGCTTATAGAATAATGTGCCCATGGTTGATGGGCCCATGCACATGTGTTGTTTCTAATTGCAGATTCTTATGAAGCTTGTATGAGAAATTAAGGGTTGGGGGTCAGGGATAGGTTTGGTAGATGTTTATATAGGGTAATGGACCACATAGGTGTCAGCCCAAACATATGCTGTTGGTGAAGTTAAGTTGAAATTTTTTTTTTAGACAAGAGGCTCGAGAGCCCAGCTTTGAATTAACGAAGCCACATACGGCATAAAGAAAACAAGTCGCAGCTCAAGCAACTACACAAGACAGGGCTCATGCCACCAACGACCAGCACCAGGAGAAACACGAAGAAGCCCCTACCCCTACTGCCTTCCATTGTGCGCGTTGTGCATCGACACCCGAAGCTCTTGGAGAAAGTCGCTCAGGAGCAGACTAGGACGATGAAAGCCGCCTGCTTCTGGAGGGATGAACTGAAGTTGCACAAGCTAACCAAACCGCCAAGCACACCGACGAAGGAGCAACCAGCGCCGCCGGGAAAATCCGGGCAGTGGTGCCACCCTTGCACATGCTACCTCCGGAAGGGACCCCAATCCCTTGCCCAGGTTCGAGGGCACCGAACCGCCGGCAAGTAGCGAGGCAAGGGAACGCCGCCGCCACCAGAAACTACCTGCAAACCGCGAGCCGAAGAACTTCATCCGGAGCCTCGACAGAGGCTTGCCTTGCGCCGCTGCGAAGCCGAAGACCACCTCATCTTGCTTTCGAGCACCTTGTCCCAAGACCGCGTCTCCAAGAAGCCCGCGACGCCGAGGCGCCGCCACAGCCCGGTCCAGAGGACCTAGGTTTTCACCCGGGACACAAGGTGGGGCAGAGGTCACCATGACGCCTCCAAGGAGGTCAAACGGCGCCCGTAGGCGTCGCCGTCATGGGGAATAGCAACTCCATCCCGAGCTTTCGCTCGACCTGCACCGCCCGCAGCTCTGAAAACAGCCACCTTTGGCCGGAGTGGAGGCAGCAAGGGGCTGACCTCCCAAATCCGGCGTGGGGATCGAGAAGAGGGGCGGAAGGGCGCAGCCTCCAGATCTGGCGGCCGGCCGACCCAGCCGCCACCCGCCGTTCCACTCCCGCCCAAGCGGTCGAGGAGAACGGCCAGCACCACGGCCGCCGCTCGCCGCCGAGCCGACGCCGCCAACTTGGACCGGAGCCGCCGCCCCGGCGTCCTCCACCTCTCGCGCCCAACACAGCACCACAGCCCCGCTCGCCAGGCGCCGTCAGGAGCGACCACCGTGCCCTCCGCCTTTGGCGGGCAGGGCGCCGCGCCGCCGCCGCCGGCGGCAGCGGCCAGGGGAGTCGAATTTGGGGACTTTTCGCTAGGGTTTGGGGAGCCTCCGGAGTCGCCCGAGCGGGAGCGACCCGGGAGGCGTGGGGGGACCCGTAAGTTGAAAGTTTTCAAACACATATTTACTTTTATGTAGTACCTGTTTCTGTTAACTTGCTAGGTTTTTATGGAGGCACATTTTACTTTATTTAACATTGCTAGCTATGATAGAGAAGATTGTACTGTCTTTCTGCTGCTGTAGTGGCATTTTGGCCGTTATCCGCAGAATGACTAGTGATTTAATACTAATCCCTTGGTTAATTGACAAACAGGTTGCTCGAGCAGAGGCAGAACATGCCATGCAACTGAGACAACGACTTGATGGTGCTCCTATTGCAAATGGTGCAGGATCTAGTTCTAGTCCACCCATGATTACATTTCCATCAGAGCAAACAACTGCTGTGACGCAGAATTCAGCAGCAAGGCCAATATCTCCACAGTTTCAAACACTGCATCCGGCTACCTCACTTCCCACCATGACCAGTGCTACAGATGATGAAGCCAAGAAAACAGCAGCAGCTATGGCAGATAAGCTTGCATCTTTGTCATCTCGCGAGCAAGTGCTGTCCTCCATTTTCTCATCTCTTGCTGCTGAACAAGCTGCTTCCCTAAATGGAGGCTCGCCTTCTGGAGAACTCTGTCCAGGGCCCCCAGGCTTCGAGAGGCCAAAGAGGCCTAGAATTGAACAGCAGGCTGGTGATACGGGTGGTCTCCCTTTCTTTGCACAAGTACCACAAGTGCAACAGCAGATTGGAGGAGCACCTACTTCTCTTGGAAGCACACAGTCACCAGCACAAGCTAACCAAGCACCAGGTTCATTTCCATTTCCTTCACCTCCATTGCAACCTATGGTGTCGCCACTTATGCAGCAATTTAGTCAAAATACTGGAGGACCTGGAGGAATGTTCGGGATGATACCTTTTGGGATGATGGCCGGCTCTTTGCCACCTCCGCTTCCATTGTTGCCAGCAGGTTTTGCAATGCCAAGTGGACCACCCCCTCCACCTCCACTGCCACCAGCTCAGAACCAGCAGCAGCAGCAGTCTCCACAGGCACCACAACAGTCTCCAACATCAACCGGATTCTTCCCAGCGTCAGGCACTGGGTTCTTCCCTCCAGTGCAGGTGCAGCAATCTCCATCCGTCCAGCGGCAATGATGTTCAGTTACAAACGTCGGGGTATAAAGGCAGCACCTTGTGCTATCTTTGTACATTAACAATAATCCCCGAGTATTATGCGGTTAGTTTACAGGTCCTGCAGGCGAAACAGGACTTGATGCCTACGAAAATAGGCGTATGGCTTGTGCGATGTATAACTGTTCCTTTTGGTCTGAGGAGTTTGTTTGATACTTCCTGACCATATTGAAGTAGTTAACTTTTTCTTTGGATAGCTCATTAATTAGCGCAGATACAAACAAATGGGTGACTCTTACATCGTTGTTTAATAGTTGTCGCCCAATGTTATTACATTTTAGGCCTCCTCAAATGTTGAAATTTACCAATAGATGGGATCTGAACTGTAACTATTTTTCATTACTCATTGCCGTTAAAGTTTATTTGTTACCATTTTATTATGCTTATCTGTAACTTCCATTTTTTTCTTTCTTATTCGATTTAACCATAACGCCACTAGTGATGGTTTCCTGTGGTTTTTTTCCCGAAATCTAGTGGGGTAAGACGAGTTCCGATGTATCCTTGAGAAAAATGAAATCATGAGGCAGCCCAGTTCAGGTGAATCAGATTCACCGGTGATGGCTTTGAGTACAAAGGTAATTGTGACATAAAATGGATGACCTGTACGAGGTCATCAGAAATGGAGCAAAAATTGAGCTTCCTCTTCTCAGTTGCATCTTGTCATGGAAAACTAGCTAGCTAGCTACTGTAGGAGCTAACTAACTGATACACGCTTAACTATATTCCTGCTAATAGAACATTTACACGGAGTATCTTCCTAAGACCGGTCAGTCTTTCTCAACAAGTGAGAATGATACAGTATTTATCTGCAAAAAGAGATTACAGCTCAAGAGAAGGAGATTGCCAACTGATTAATTATGCTTGCGGTTTGAGTCTCTGTTTGGGATGCGCTTCCAGCCGGCGTTGAACCCCTCCCCGGCCAGCTTGCCGTTGGCCGGACGGCGAACGCCCTCGACGTGGAACTCGTTGGTATCCTTGCCCACCGTGCTGCCAGGCTGCGCCGCCAGCAGCAGCCTCCTCGCCGCATGACCAGGACGGCGCTGCCACCACGACGACCCTCGTCCTGTCGCGGCAGAGGCAGCATTGCCGTCGTCGAGAGACACGGCGGCCGTTATCGACGTTGACACCGCCACGGCACCCGTGAGCAAGAGAAGCAGGAGCACGGCGACCGTGCCGGCGCTCCGGCGGCGGGCTAGAACCAGCTTGGTCTGCATGTGGTTGCTGCTACTCTCTCGATCGGATCGTAAAGTGTTGGTGGTGGTTGGACCGGAGTACGTCAGAGCTGGAGGTCGCCTGGGACTTATATAACGCCATGCTCGACGTGCAGCTTCCTCTAGTGGAGTGCGTGGGAACATGGAGTGACCATGTTACTGCGTGAGTTCTGTGTGTGTGGAATGGAAGGGGAGCCATGCCACGCATGCATAGAGTAGTCTAGCGTATGTGCAAGCTGTGACGAGGACATGCCACCCTGAGATCTGGATCCATTTCCTGTTTCAGTTGTTTTCGGGTCTTCAGGGAACGAGCGAGATTGAAGTTTACTGATTAACCAAGAGATAGCAGCCTTAAAAATTTACGACCAAATGTATCCCCCATTCCAAATTATAAAGTGTTTTGGATATTTTAATGCGGACTATGTACGGACTGAAATGAGTGAAGAAAAACACTAAAATGCGTTTATAAACATACGATTCAGATTTATTTAGAACATCTTATACTCCCTCCGTTCGGAAAAGGATGTTCATTTTTGTGACATCCTTTTCCGAACGGAGGGAGTAATTTAGAACAACGGAGGGAGTAGGAAATAGTGTAACACACAAATAGATGCTTTCGGTCGGTACCACATTGACAGTTTACCATCGAGTTGGATTGGCGTAGGCCTGTTTGGTTCGCATGATTCTAAAAACACATGAATAGGAAAAACGCAGGAAAATGATAGGAATGCAAGTGTAAAACAGAAGATTCAAAAACACATGCAATTTATAAAATTGGTTTTTTGGTTCACATGAATAGAAAAATATAGGATTACTAATAAACATGGTCAAATCAAAATCAACCATTTGAGAAGGTATAATTAGCATTTTACAATGCCAGGATAGACATCAGTCTCGTTTTCGTGCATAGGATTTAAAAAAGAGCTCCACGTGGATTGTAAAATTTCTGCGTTTTTCCTTTGAAACCTACATCAAAGGAAAAATTTCCTGCATTTTTCCTTTACTCAGTTCCTTTGAACTAAACAGATGAATAGTGTCCCCATATAAAAATTTCCTATTCCTACATTATTCCTCCACTTTTTCTTTGAACCAAAGCCCGTAGATAGGTCTGGAGTTCGGACTTGCGCGGACGCTGACCATGTGATGCTATCTTTGACTACTCCCTCCGATCCATATTAATGGTCTCAACATTGTCTAGATACGGATGCATCTAGTCTAAACACTTAACTAGATGCATTCGTATCTAGATAAAGTTGAGTCCATTAATATGGATCGGAGGTTGTAATATTTTCTGCCGTCCGGCCGTAAGTGCCACTACCTACTTTTTTCTTTTCTTTTCCTTTTGCCGTGTCATGTGATCAGATCAGACATTCATCATACAGTTTATTTTTTATAGCACCCTAAGCATAATCAAGAATCTACAGTATAACAATGCATCAGATTCAGATCGGCTGGCCGGAGCAGCCAGTCTAGCAATTTGCAAAGTAAATTTGGTCGTGGAGAGGTACGGCCAACCGGTCAGTTACCAACGTATCTTACAGACATGCACTGTTCTCGGGTCCGTAGCCGCCGCAGCTGTCTGGTCTGGACTACCTGTGGATTAAATTTGACCAAATCCACATCAAATCCAGTGCTGTAGTTAATTTACTGTCATGCTGGGCATACATGCACCAAGTGAAAATGCCATGGCTTCATTGCCCATCAATGCCGTCGTCTCCAATCACTTGCGAGGGCGATACATGATTTCTTCCACAACCTGTTGGGTACTACTCCCTTTGTCCCATATTATAAAACATTTTGGCAAGGTGTTTTAGCTTGGCAAAACGTTTTACAATATGGGACAAAGTGATACACCGCAACGAGAGTTCCATCCGTTGACATCCCAAACCTGGAGACAAACTCCACCGAGGAGGAAATCTGGAACTGGAAAGTGTTCCAGTCTCAGAACAAGACAAATCACCCCCTCGTTGGCAAATAATCAAAGGGATACGCTCGACGCGTTCCGTTTATGAGCCGGCACCCCTGAATTTGGGGTAGTTCACAAGGCGGCGATCTCTCTCCTACCCAAACATGCTGGTGCTGCCGAAGTGCGAGAGTTCCATCTATGCCTTGTTCTATAGTAGTGATGTGGTCATGGACCCATCTTCCCAGCGGGGTTTGTAGAATATATATATAATGGGATAACAAAGAGTTCCAATGTGATGATAAAACTTATTATCATCACATTGGAGGTCATGTCCCTCCACGTGGAGGTGTGTTGTCAAACAAGTCCAACATGTGTGAACCGTATCACAGTTTGCATCCACAGTTGTGTTGCTTTCTTGTGAAAGGAGTGTAGAAGAAAATGCTAGCCATCACTCTTAGTGGCCGTGAGCAAGCAAGGGAGAGAAGTCATAATGTGGCTGCTGAGAGAGAGAATGCGAGAACACATAAGAAAATCACAACAAGTGAGAAGAGAGAGAAAATGAGACCTACGGTGGAGGATCTCGTGGCATTTAATTAAGACGAATGGTGCAACACCACCAAAATTGCGAGTAAGAGGACTCCAACTCGGGTGGGTGGGAAGGAATCAACCCCTCCCCACTACTAGGCTATGCCTTAGTTTGCCAAGTGAGAAGAGAGGAAGAAGGACATATGTAGACTGGTGATTACTGGCCATTCTGTTTTTAAGCTGGTGTTTGGAGCCTCAAACGTGTTTGGATTGGCTCCAAACTTAGTGAGCTTGTTCCTTAATTTGAGCAATTTGATCTGGTTAATAGTTTGAGATTTGGGCCAGTGGAGTATCATATTTGAGAGGGGTTTTGTCAGTTCGGTATGCTGCAGCTTTAGCACAAAGCAATTTGGTAAGCGAACAATTTGGCTGGTGAAATGATCGAATAAGTCGAATAGAGGGGATGGGGGGGAGTGGGAATAGGCGACTACAAATTTTACTTTACTTTTAACAAATTAGGGGTAACTAAAAAATAGATTCTATTCATTGTGCAACCTATGTGATGATCAAGATACAAGTTAGCGTACATGATACACAAGTAAGCAATACTAGCAACAAGTAAATAAAGGGGTTGAGGGATAACCACACGGTAGACACCGAGATTTATTCCGAAGTTCACTTCACAAGAGAACTAGTCTCCGTCGGAAGGTGTGGAGTCATAAGGATCCCCAAATAGCCCTAAGGCTCCCATTATTCTCCATGTGCCTCCACCAAGGCGGAGTGCCACGATCTAATATGTGTTCCTTTGAAGGCGACAACCAAAACCTTTACAAACAAGGTGACGGCTTGCTCTACAACTTAATTAATTGGAGGCTCCCAAGATCCCAGTGTTCCTCACCACCAAGGAAAGCTCCAAGACAATGACTTATGTCTAGGGTTTGAAGAAACTCAAGAGTAACAAAATCCACCAAGGATTGTAGGGGGAATTCAAATAGATTTGATGTAACCCTAAATGTGGATCTTCTCTCTCACTCCTCAAAGAATCAAAACGATTGGTGCAAGGAAGTAGGAGATCTTAAATTTTTGAGCTCTAGAACAATGGAGGAGAGAGATGGAAGAAGGTCCCTCCCTCTAGGGGAAGAAGGGGGCAACAACTGAAGGCGTTTCAGACAGAGCCCAGGCCAGTCCGGTCATCCAAACATGGGAGTCTAGACTAGATAGCCCGCCTCCGAGACGAATTAACCTGCATGCCCGGACCAGCCGATTGTTGTTCGGGCCCAAGTCCATTACGCATAATAGCATACCCGAACTGAGGCCAAAATAGGCCCGTATTTGTTCGATTGCCCGGAGGAAGTGCCAGACAGTCTGGCTAGGTGGTCGACCGTCCTGGTTCCACACACAAAAATATATTGGCAAGGAGGCAAAGGCTTATGGTGGGTTGATAGCATTTAAAGCTCTGATTCCTCCATAAAACTCCTTTGTGCATTCCCTCTAGATATTATGGGAAACTAGCTACAAAGCCGAACAAAAAACAACGTCTTCCCGCTCTTTTTTGATTTAAAATTTATGGGTCCACGTTTCCATTTGGTTCATCTTTAAAATAATCTAGGTTATTTGAAGCAAACGATTAGACACCCTATTGTTGTCATTAAACATCAAAACACATTTAGGGGACAAAAGGTCCTTTCAATCTCCTCCTTTTGGTGTTTGATGAAAACACAATGATTTGCAACATAAATATATGATAATATGAGCAAACCAAAATGAACCATAAAATATAGACATTCTTCCCCTAGTGCATCATTAAATCTTACATTTGAATACAAGATGCACACCTACTAGGATCAACACCCCCCCCCCCCCCCCCCCCTAGATTTTATAAACCATACAACTAGTGCAATATAAGGATATATCAACAAGTATTGCAATTGCACTAAAACATACACTTGAGGCAACATATAGGGCACACAATAATCATAGGCTAAATAATATTACTAGTAAGACATGGCATCACTTAAGAAAAACTAGCACTAGATATACGATAGGTCACCATAGTCTTGATAACCGGCGGATCATATGTACCAACATGAACATAAGGTAGCGAAGTCCACAAATTCTCAAACACACAATGTGAGTAGTTCTATGATAAAACAAGGCAAATGGGAAGAAACAAATAAGATGCAAACCGCCCATTGACAACCCTAATATACCTCTCTCTCCCTTTGGCATCAATATACCAAAAAGGAAGAGAGCGACGCTAACACGGAGCTAGATCATGCGGCAGGGTTGTTGGGGGCATCCTCGTCATCTCGTTGGCTGAAAGGATTGAAATGTGAGTTTGGTTTTAAATAAGACAAGTATGTGCTATTTTGTCACAACGAGAGTGCCATCCACCTAAGTAATAATGCAAGTTTGATTCAAGGTCGAAGCATATTGAGGTATGCCATCATTGATTCGAGATGTGCTGAATTGGTAGCAAATGAAAATCGAGAAGGTTTTCACAAATATCAATTGGGATGATGTTGACCAAGGTGGTGACTAGATAGAAGCTCGGTATATGCCGACGACTCACTGGCATGACTGCCGGTAGGCAATCAGACCCTTCAAGATGTCGGGAGGGAGAGTTTGTTAGGCCATGTATCTCCACATGGAGGAATGTTGGCAGAAAGACTTTAGCCCAAGAAGTTCAACACGTGTGAACAGTTGATCGCAGTTTGCATCCAATAATTGTGTTTTCTCCTTGGCATAGAGTGTAGAAGAAAATGCTAGCCACTAGAGTGGTGGACTGGTCTGTCTTTAAACTGGTGTTTCGAGGATCAAAATAGTTTGGATTAATTGGCTCCGAACTTGGTGAGATTGTCTCTTACTTGGACCACTTTGATCTGGTTATCAGGTTTGAGATTTCTTTCAGTGGAGCATCATATTCGAGAAAGGTTTTGCCAGTTCAGACTGATGCAGCTTGAGTACAGAGCAGTTTTGGTATGCAAACAAATTAGATAGGAAAATGGTATACAATTGTGCTTAAACTTGGTGAGCAAGTTGGGAACACATAAGTCCACTGGTATACCAAGTTTCGTGCACTTTGTATTTGTGGTTTAACAACGACATGATTACCGAAGGGGACAAAAACTGTGATATTTCCACTTTGCTGAAATCTTGCCTCTTGTTGTTGATATTTCCGCTTTGCTGAAATCTTGTCTGTAGAGGTTCTAGAGAAGACTTTGTACCCAGATTGCATAGTGAAATTTGCATGAATCAGGTGGTTCATAGCCGTGTTTTTTACTCCTCGCACCGAGGAGGTTTTGAAAGGACAAGGATGTCGCCTAGAGGGGGGGGGGGGGTGATTAGGCGATTAAAACTTTTCCAGATTAGGCTTGATAATTGCGGAATAAAACTATGTGTTTAAATTAACAAGCCAACAAGCTAAATAAACTAGGCTCACCTATGTGCACCAACAACTTATGCTAAGCAAGACAAGCAACAAGGTGATAGCAATGTAGAATACTTCAAGCACGAAGGCTATCACAATGTAAAGTGCATAAGTAAAGAGCTCGGGTATAGAAATAACCGAGGCACGCAGAGACGAGGATGTATTCCTGAGTTCCTCCTTTTTAGGGGAGTACGTCTCGTTGGAGAGGTGTGAACCAACACAATGGTTCAACAACCACAAAGGTTTCACCTTCTTCTCCGATGAACCGCACCACAAAGGTTTGGTTCACCTTCCACTATCGGAATCCTTCGAGGCGGAAATCCGGAGCCTTTTAACAACGATCCGGGGCACAACCCACAACGGGATTGGGGGCTCCCGAACAGCTACAAGTGACCACACAAGGGTCTCAACCACCACACGGGCGTCTAGGGTCCAAAGACCCGAGAGTAACAAGTTCACAAGCTTTCAACTTCCACGAATCCTCGTGGAGAGCACAAACCGATGCAACGAAGCAATGGCAAGAGCACAAGTGCTCAAGTCCTTCAGTCTCAAATCCCACCACAAGCAACTAATGCTTATGGGGGGAGAAGAGAGGAAGAACAAAGAAGGAGAAACACCAAGAACCCCAAGACCAAGATCTACTAGGTTCCCCTCACTTAGAGGAGAGATGGATAGGTGGAAATGTAGATCTAGATCTCCTCTCTCAAATCCCTCAAAGATATGCAAGAATCATGGGAGGAATTGGGAGAGGGCAAGCTTTCCAAGGTCAACAATGGAGGAGAGAGAGGGGGAAAAACGTGCTTGGAAGAGCTAGCTGGCTGGAGGTAGGTGGAGGGGTACTTATACCCCTCCCAGAAAAAGATCCGTTGCATCCAACTTAGACCGGAGTTTCCGGTCAGGGAGGCCGGAGACTCCGGCCCGGGCGGAGACTCCGGACGCAGAAAGGGCAGAAAAATAGCCGACGCAGGAAACTTGCACCGGAGACTCCGGACCACGAAGGTCGGAGACTCCGGCCAGGGCGGAGACTCCGGGGTTACTCCGGACCAACTCCGGACCCCTATACCGCACGCGCCGACGCCTGGATCAGAGAAACTTCGAAAGCAAGGGACCGGAGAGTCCGGACAGGAAACCACGGAGACTCCGGACCCAGAGGTGCGGAGACTCCGGTCCTGGCACCGGAGACTCCGGCCAGGAAAACCAGCAAAACAGCAAATGCTGAAATGCAATAACTTTTGCAAGGAAGCTCCAAACGAGATGAAACCAACGAGGTTGGAAAGGTAGCGACAAGAGCTTTCCTACAAAAAGATCTAGGAGGACCGGTAATATTTCCAACACCGAGAACGCAACAAGTTTTCCAGCCGGACTCCGTTTTCAATGATCTTGGGCTTGCTCCGAAGATAATCACAAGCACTTCAAGATCATGCATATACACATCATAGTCCATCATGTGAGGAGGATAACACAAGAGGAGAGATTGACCTCTCTACAAGAGACGAACCGGTAAAACCTCCAACATAAAAAACACCACAAGATATTCAAATGAAATCCGTTTTTGATGAACTAGAGCTTGGTATGGAGATGAACACAAGCTTTAAATTCTCACATGGATAAAAGCCAAATACGAACCAAGAAAGATGATATGCCAAATATGCAAAGGTTTGAGCTCTCCACAAAGATGCGATCAATTTACTCACTTGAGAGCCCCTCTTGATAGTACGCCGTCTATCCTATAACCCGGTCTCCAAACTAACAACATGAGACCGGTAAAAAAGAAACCCTATCAAGATCATACATTTTTCTTGCGCATTCCACTTGAGCTAGATGATGACGATCTTGACTCTCTCAAGTTGGAACACCTTTCTTGATTGTGCTTGCTAGCACATGCTTGATGAATACTTCTCCAAATGCTCCCCCATACTCCATTATGGGAGAGCCTCGCTAAGCTCCGTCTTCATGTAACAACTTGCGCTTCATATTCTTCTCTTGATATAGATGATGGCTTGGAGATAAACATGAAGTTCACTCAATCTTCTTTTCCAAGCCATGCTTGCAATAAGCTCAACTCTTCACATGACCATTCTTCATATAAACCCTTGGATGGAACCTTGGTCATCATGTAATCTTCTAGAGTCCAACACATGAACTCCAATCTTTTCCTATGGACAAGATCTATAAGAATATCTCAAAGCAAACATTAGTCCATAAGGATTGTCATTAATTACCAAAACCACGCATGGGGCAACACATGCACTTTCAGTTTTTTCACATAAATCTTTGTGTCATTTGTGCATGTGATTGTGTTTATTCCGCTGCATATCTGCTGGTTAAAACTATTCTCGAAGTTTATTCAGCCTGGTGGGGTTGTGTATTTTCTCCTCTCACTACCAACACACTGTGGGTACAAATATAGTTGTGGCACAAAATATATGACGTGGACGGATCATTTATCCGAAAATGATTACGGGCCACTCAGAACTTATTTTTTTTGTGAAAACACTTTTTATTATTTTTTACAAGTACACACAAATGATAATTATGTACCTGCAAAATAATAAATTTGTTATTTTTCTGCTACACAAGTAGGAGGATCTATGACATATGTACTTTTGGTAAAATTGTATATCCACACAATTTTTTTGATGTAGCACGCAAATAAACATAAAATTTGTTATTTTTCTGCTACACAAAAAAGCAGTATGGCACATCTTGATGTATATGTGGGATTTTTTTAGTTCGTTCTGAAACTTGGAAATATGATTTTTCGTTTATTTATTTATTTTGAAAATGTCGAGCTCTTATAGATCTAGACCCAAACCACCGCATTCAGAGATTGGAGGCCATATCCGAAGATAACAGAAATGGAGCAAAAATTGAGCATCCTCTTCAGTTGCATCTTGCCAGGAAAGCTAACTATCTAGGAGCGATACAGATGAATTATTTTCTTGCTACTAGAACACTAAAAATATCTTCCTAAGATTGGCCAGTGTTTAATCTCTTCAAGTGAGAGTGATATCTGCAAAAGGAGATTAATTACATGCTATATTGTTGCTAATACTCCGGTTGGTAATCAAATCAAACAAGAAATCGAAGTAGAGAAATTCTGGGAGAGAAGAGCTTTGGACATAGAACTGGAGCTCAGAACTGGAGCCTTCTCCATCGTTCCCCACTCCTTTTATTTTATTTCTCCACTCTTTTCTAATTTACATTTACACCCTCCTAACATTTTACATATTAACAACAAGTACTCAGCACAGTTACACAATTACAATCTTAACTATGGTATTTAACTCTTAATCTCTAACACTCCCCTCAAGATGGGGCAAATGCATCATATAGCCCCATCTTGCAACATAGACTAGAGAAAACCCTTTCAGATAAACCTTTCGTTAGAATATCCGCTAACTGATTTGATGAGCTCACGAATGACATACAGATTATTCCCTTTTCCAGCTTCTCTTTAATAAAATGTCGATCGATTTTAATGTGTTTTGTTTGACTATATTGCACCGGGTTATGAGCAATATCTAGTGCTGCTTTGTTATCACAGTACAACATTAATGGTTTTGCTTTGAATAAACCCAGTTCCAACAAAATGATCTTCAACCATAGTACCTCACATATCCCATGAGCCATGGACCTGAACTCTGCCTCAGCAGAAGACCTAGAAACAACACTTTGTTTTTTACTACGCCAGGTGACTAGATTTCCTCCAACAAATGTGCAATACCCAGATGTGGACCTTCTATCGTCAGTGAACCTGCCCAATCAGCATCGGTATAACATTCAACTTGCAAGTGTCCATTTGATTTATATAGGAGTCCACGACCTGGACAACTCTTAAGATAGCGAATAATTCGCATTACTGCCTCCATGTGCTGACTCTTAGGGTCATGCATAAACTGACTAACCAAGCTAACAGCAAAGGCAATATCTGGACGTGTGTGTGACAGATAGATCAACCTACCAACTAGTCTTTGATATTCTCTCTGTCTACTGCTTCTCCTGATTCACTAGAGAGTTTATGGTTCGGTTCTGTTGGAGTTGATGCTGGGCGACAGGCTGACATACCAGTCTCCGCCAACAAATCTAACACATACTTCCTTTGAGATAAATAAATACCTTTTGGGCTTCGGGAGACTTCGATTCCAAGGAAGTATCTTAGTTGTCCTAGATCTTTGACTTCAAACTCTCTGTTAATTGCTTCTTCAAATTCTCTATACCCATATCATCATCACCGGTAATAACGATGTCATCTACATACACAATCAGTATGGTTAGTTTACCCATATTCCTTTTATAAAACAGAGTATGGTCACCATTACTCTGGTTGTAGCCTAATTGCATCACAGCCCTCCTAAACCGATCAAACCATGCACGGGGAGATTGCTTCAAACCATATAAAGACCTATAAAGCCTCAAGACCTTGCCTTCAGTTTGTGCAGTGTTAAAGCCAGGTGGAATACGCATGTAGATTTCTTCTTGAAGATCCCATGCAAGAACGCATTTTTAACATCTAATTGGTGCAAATTCCAGCCAAGATTAGCTGCACAAGATATTAACATCCTTATTGTATTCATCTTAGCTACCGGTGCAAACGTTTCCTCGTAGTCCACTCCATATGTTTGTGTATACCCTTTAGCTACCAAACGAGCCTTGTACCTTTCGATATTACCTTCAGGATTGTGTTTAATAGTATACACCCATTTGCACCCAACTGGCTCCTTGCCCTTTGGCCATTCCACCAGCTTCCATGTATTGTTTTTCTCTAGTGCCTCCATTTCTTCTAGCATAGCTGCCTTCCATTTAGGGTCGTTTACTGCATCTCTCCAATCTGTGGGTACAAATGTAGAGTCTAAAGAAACAATAAAATTCCTAAATGAGGAGCTACATCTTTCATAAGATACAACTTTGCAAGGTCATGTTTGTATCCTACACAATCCTTGAGTCGTGCAGGTATATCTACGTTTCTCTTTGGTTTCCTGAAGGCAATTGATTCCTCTCTTACTGGAATATTAGAGGGTAAAGTAGAAATCTCAGTACCTCTTGCTTCTTGTGACATAGTTTCTTCCAGTATTGGAAGCTGATCAGCAGTGTCCTCATTAGTTCTATAAAGTATAGACTCATCAAATGGTATTCCAGAATTCATAGATGGCGACATATTAGTTTCCATAACTGGTTGACCTGGAGAATTATTGCATACCTCATGGTCATGGACAGTTGTACCATCGCCTTCCTTATTTGCATCCATCTCCCCCTCTATTTCACTTTCCGATCGTATGGTTTCCACCATGGGTACAAACACCGAGCCCATGGTATTATGCTCATTGCTAAAATTCTCCCCCTTGCTACCTGTATAATCCTCATTAACTTTCAAAGAATAGAATGGCTCCCTTTCATGAAAAGTGACATCCATGCTTACAAAGAATTTCTTCTCGGTAGGACACCAGCAGCGATAGCCCTTTTTGTTGGGAGCATACCCCACGAAGATACATTTGATGGCCCGTGGATCAAGTTTTCCTGCTGAACTCCTGTAATCATGAACAAAACATGTGCATCCAAATATTTTTGGTGGCACAATGAAAGAATTAGTGCCATGCAAGCATTCAACGGAGTTTTATACTCCAGTACCCTTGAAGGCATACGATTTATTAGATAGGCTGCAGTCTTAACGGCTTCACCCCATAGAAACTTGGCACATTCATCATAAACATAAGCGATCTTGCAACCTCCAGTAAATGCCTATTTTTTCTCTCCGCAACTCCATTCTGTTCTGAAGTGTTTACACATGTAGTTTGATGTATAATACCATGAGAAGACAAGAAGGCACCAAATTCATTATTAATATACTCAGTGCCATTGTCTGAGCGAAGTGTCTTCACATTAACACGAACTGATTACGCACCATATTATAGAAATCTTTAAAGGCCGACAAAACATCAGACTTATGTTTAAGAAGATATAACCAAGTGCATCTACTGAAACCATCTATGAAAGTCACATAATACCTCTCTCCTAGAAGAGAGATTACAGCAGACGGGCCCCAGACATCTGAGTGCACCACATCAAAAGGTACCTTACTTCTCTCACCACTAATAGGATAGTTTGTCCTTGTGTGCTTAGCTAGTTCACACACATCACAGACAAGTTTCTCCTTACAACAACCTTTAAATTGTAACGGGAACATACGACTTAGGGACTGAAATGAAAGGTGGCCTAGTCTATAATGCATTAACAAGAACTCATCAGTAGATGAGATACTTTTCATACTGAGCGCATATGGAGTTGTGACATTGTTGAGGTAGTAAAGACCATCACGCTCAGTCCCAGTCCCAAGAATTCTTCCTGACTTCAGATCCTGAAATGTACATGAGTAGGGATCAAACCATGCCCCACAGTTAAGTGACTTTGTAATTGAACTAACTGATAAAAGATTCACTGGGAAATTAGGGACATGTAAAACTTGATTCAAGGATAGGATGGAGTACAACTAATGTTTCCACATCCCATTATTGGGGCTGAGGATCCATCAGCTATGCGCACCCTATCCTTTCCGGAGCGAGGAGCATATGATGAAAAACATTTAGATGAGCCTGTCATATGGTTTGTGGCCCCAGAATCAATAATCCAGGAAGTCAATAAATCATTCACACCTTGAGATATATTTGCACTTGCTGTAGTCTCGGGAACTTCTCCAGCTGACATGATTTTAGCCTTGAACTCCTCCACAGCCCGCGCAGCAACAGCAGTAGGCGGTTCCCCTATAGCTGTAGTCAAATGACCACGCTCTGGATTCTTCTCACAATTACCTTCATTCACAAAGCGATTAAGTTGCCTTCTTTGCCATCCTGGAGGATAACCCACTAACTCAAAGCATTTCTCTTCAAGTGTCCAGGTTTCCCGCAATGGTCACATATGACTCTAGTCTTCCTTCGAAAATCAGGCTTCATAGTGTTTGCCTGATCAAATTTTGTAACTTCAGGTGGATGCGGCTGAGTGTGAGAAGACAGGGCAGCTCGAGTATCAGCTATATTGGGAATTGAAGTCTGGTTGGACAATTTGTTTCCTCCTCGAGAATACTAGCTATTGTTTGATCCAATGTGGGCCAGTCCGATGTTGCTAGGATCAATTGGAACGTAAATGAAATTCTGGGTTCAGACCTTCAAGGAATGCTTGTATTAGCAGTGGCTCAAACCACTCTCGAAGAAGAGGTACATCTCTTGGATCGTGTGCTTTGAAGGGTCTGAAAAACTCCAAGTCCCTGAAGAGTTTTTTAATCTCTCCTGCATACTCAGTTACAGTTTTTTGCTCTTGCCTAATATGCCTCATTTCATGAAGTATTCGACAGACTTGCATTTTATTTGACTTCCCGGAGAACTGCTTCTCAATGTTTGTCCAAACTTCTGCTGCAGTTTGGAAATTTTCCACCTGCTCCCTGACTGATCTCTCCATTGATCCAACAGCCACACCATGACACGCTTCTTGCTCTGCTCCCATTGCTCCTGAGAGATATCTCCTGGCTTCTTCTCATCCTCCTTCAGAAAAATTTCCAGGCCATGCGACTCTAAGATCAACAAAGCATTTCGATACCAACTGAAGAAATCTCCCGGACCAGTTAACTTGACGGATTTGGCTCTAGAGTTTTAAGAGCCTCAGAACTAGTACTAGTCTTTGCATGTGACTTCTCGATTAGCTCTGAGAGCATGCGCTGCATCGTCTCACACAGCTTCTCAACACCATCCTTGTCTCCCATGACTCAACACAATTCAACTAAATATGCAGCCACAACGAATCACAAAGGACTCACCGATCTGCAACTCATTGCTACAGTAACTCCAAGTGCAGCGACCTAGATCCGGTCAAATCCTCCGAACCAGCTGAAATCCAATACAAGCAAGTGTGCACCACACCTACAACAGCCGGATATGATCAGGAGTCTACCTCTAGTGGCCAAATGCTGCAACGCTGCTCTCCTTGCGCCTGCGGCCAGCGGCCGGCCGGCCACCACTTCAGGATCCAACACCACCTTCAATCTTCAACAGAACACTGGCGAGATCACCCAAGAACGACACGCTCTGATACCATGTTGCTAATACTCCGGTTGGTAATCAAATCAAACAAGAAATCGAAGTAGAGAAATTCTGGGAGAGAAGAGCTTTGGACATAGAACTGGAGCTCAGAACTGGAGCCTTCTCCATCGTTCCCCACTCCTTTTATTTTGTTTCTCCACTCTTTTCTAATTTACATTTACACCCTCCTAACATTTTACATATTAACAACAAGTACTCAGCACAGTTACACAATTACAATCTTAACTATGGTACTTAACTCTTAATCTCTAACATATATCTACACCTCATCAGAGAAGTAAGGAAGGAGATTCCCAACTAATTAATTATGATTGCGGTTTGAGCCGCTGCTTGGGATGTGCCTGCCGGCGTTGAACTCCACCTCTGACTTGCCGTTCGCCGGACGGCGAACGCCCTCTACGTGGAACTCGTTGGTGTCCTTGCCCACCATGGCCGTGCTAGCCGGCTGCACCGCCAGCAGCAACCTCCTCGCCGCCGCAGGACCACGATGTCCCTGCTGCCACAGCCACCGGAGCGACGACCCTCGTCTTGTCGCAGCAGTGGCAGCATTGACGTCGCTGGGAGACACGGCGGCCATTGTCGATGGCGACGCCGCCATGGCATCCGTGAGCAAGAGAAGCAGGAGCACGGCGCCAAGGAGGCAGTAGACGGCGACCGTGCCGGGGCTCCGGCGCCGACCACCTAGAGCCAGCTTGATTTCCATATATGGTGGCACTAGCTAGCTCGCTGAGCTTGATCCGATCGTAAAGTTGGTGGTGCTTGTGGTACGTCGGAGCTGCAGATCGCCGGCGACCCTTATATATACCGTACGTGAGGCAATGATGCAAGTGAAAGCACGCAGCTTCCACGAGTGGCGTGCGTGGGAACGTGGAGTGAGCATGTTACGGCATGCGTCTCTCCACGTGTTCTTCTATTTTTTTTCTCTTGGTGTGGAAATGGAGCCAAAGGCAGCCATGTCATGTACTTCCTGAATATGTGCAAGCAGTGGGAAGAACATGTATCCCCGAGCGGAGATCTGGATCCATTCCCCTCTATTTTTCGACTAGGGAGGACGAGAGGGTTTATTAGTCGTACTAACCAATAATTATTAATTAGTTAGTACATATCACTTCCGCTAATTTAGTTGCTTGAAGTTTTTGTAGATTTCAGTCACTTGAAAATGTACGTCACTCTGCTTATACTTGTAAGGTGTGGGATTTCTAGCAAAACGTAATAAAACTTGCCATAGGTTTATACATGGAGTGAGGCGCCATCGATGATAAAGATAGTTGGATTCCATCTAAAATCTAGAATATAACCAAGATTTAAATAAATTCAGATCAATTTATTAATCCAGTGCAGTGAGCGCATCAACACACACTCAGGGAGGAGATATTATCCGATTGTGCACAAACAAGGAAGCTTTGTTTCTCTCTCTCGCCAAAAATGTGTCACCTGTGCTTTATTTTGCAACTGGTTACTGGTATCACCTATGTTTTCAGTATCACATTGCCGGTTTGTGA
Organism: Poa pratensis; assembly: GCA_947311845.1. Taxonomy (NCBI): domain Eukaryota; kingdom Viridiplantae; phylum Streptophyta; class Magnoliopsida; order Poales; family Poaceae; genus Poa; species Poa pratensis. Next base: position 55,846,657 of record CAMZMU010000049.1, on the reverse strand, counting down.
CTTTTGTGTGGAGTTAGACCAGTATAGATGTGTCTTGTTCGGACTTGCGCGAACGCCGACCATGTGGTGCTATCTTTGACTAATATCTGCTGCCGTCCAGCCGTAATACCCACCCTACTCTTTCTCACCGTGGCATGTGATCAGGCACTCATACTATAAAGTCCATATTTTTTCTTTTTCCCATATTGCACACTTTATTAAGGATAATCAAGAACCTCCCCACAGAAAAAAAAGGATAATCAAGAACCGCAATTTTTTCTTCTTGATATAATTACTCATCCTCATCTTGGTTTGTGTCTTCAGATAAAGAATGCTCAAGATTCAGATCGGCCAGGTACAGCGAAGCTTAATCGTGGAGAGGTACGGCCAACCGGTCAGTTATAAACGCATCATACACAGATGCACTGTTCCTTGTATTTGTAACGGTAGTAGCTGTCTGGTCTGGGTTATGGAGTATGTCGACTAAATCCAGTGCTATAATATTTTATCTACCTTATGCTGAACATACCAAGTGAAAATGCCATGGTTCTAGTTAATTCCTAGTAATGAGGGTAAACAATGACTGCTCCCTCTGGTTCCCTAAATAAAATCGTCCAACACGACGTTAAAATTTACAAAATATTTGAATTGAGTTCTAGGAAAACAAGTATGTAAATTGTCTAAAAAAAAAAAAAACTTTCACAGCTACAGTTTTGTGAGCTTTTATACATTGAAATTAGGTGGTCAAGTTACATTTGGAAGAGGACACTGTCTAACAATGGCACTATTTTTCTTTGTGCATCTACGATCACCACATGGAAGAAGAGTGGCCATGGACCATCTGTCCCTTTATCAGTCCAAAGATTTGACCAGCTACTAGCTAATTAAGTTGAGTTAATTGCTCACCTCTTCAATCATTGCCACCTTCTTGGCCTCTTCTCTCTGAGACTTAACTGGATCCATAATCAACTTGCACCCAGGCAAGCTACTAGATTAGAGCATCTACATGTTAAGTCTACAGATTTGACCAGCCATTGGCCAGTGGCCCTGTTTTTCCTCTTCATGCTTCAGTATGGGACTTTTTCTTGGCATTTTCTCTTGGACCACAGTGAAAGATCGCATATGGAACATGGGGGCATTGGGAGGGGTGAAGAGCATTATTGTCTGCATTTGTCAAGTGAACACAGTATTATATGTGCTCTGTCTTCGACTTCAGATTGAACTCTGCTCGAACATTCTCCTGTCAGTAAAAACTCTGCAGCTGCAGTCAGTCCGGGGTTATGGTATTGCCCCTGGAACTGTGTTTCATGCAGAATCGAATTATGTCTTTATTATGAGTTTGATAAAAATATATGGCTTTGTGTATCAACTGTATGTTGTTAAACTCACCGATTAGTGAACAATTGAAGATAGATGTCGAGCATGCTGCACAACTGGGACGAACAACACAGAGAGTAACTATATAGTTTAATAAAGATTGCATGACAAAAGAACACAACAAGGGGATGTAGCTCAAATGGTAGAGCGCTCGCTTTGCATGCGAGAGGCACGGGGTTCGATCCCCCGCATCTCCAAACCAAACTTGATTTTGTAGTTTCCCCAAACCATTTTTTTTTTGTGCCGAACCTAGTCAGCTGGAGTTTCACAGCCACTGGCCCACTTGCAGTCAAACAAACATTTGGAATACCGCAAATCCAGAAACTGAGGAATTGGCAGGAAGACCACTCCGGAGGTAGAACTTTACGAGAACACCATGCAACAGTCTGACACCGACAGATTTTGCCGAAATTCGGAAATTGATGAACCTGCTAGAGCTTTGCTACACCATTGTTCCTTGAGTCGGTGAAATTCAGGACTCTTTGACACCATAAAGAGCAAGAACGTTACGAGTACACCAGTCTGACACCGACAGATTTTGGCGAATATTTGGAAATTGATGAACCTGCTATCTGAAATTTGGAACTTCCCAGAAACAAAATTATTCCTTAAGCTTCGTTAAGCTCGCAGCAGAGTGGATAGTTGCGTTGACAAGGAAAGTTCAAATGGAGTTGTCTGTCTTCGGAGGTGCCTCGCGCCAGTCGAGGCACGGCAATGTTGATCAGTTTAGGATAGGCTCTCTTGTTCTCTAGCTCTATTGTCGGTGGTGTCCTAGGCCGAGTGTGGAGTGCGTGCTACGCTCTTTGCGAGTTGTAGTCGTTATACTCTACTGGGTTGCGTTGTATGGGGGTGTATGCTCTTTCTTGAGCATGTAAATATATTCTTTTCTATCAATGCATCGAAACGCTAAGCTTTTGCGCTTTCGCGAAAAAAGCTCGCAGCTGAATCTGTGGAATTCAGAAATTGAGGACTCTTACCATGCGGAGCCAGAACTTTACGGGTCACCATATTTCGCAGGTCACACCCGAAGAATCCACGAAAATCTCGCAAACTTGAGGACCTAATGAAAAGCCTCCTCGGACCCAGAACTTCGAGATAGCACCATATTCCGTGTTCCGATGAAAGAAGTGGATCTGCTCCTAGGATCATTAGCACTAAGATGATCTGAAGCCTTATGCAATGTTCGTGTTACTGTACATTTCCTCCAAGCTAACTTCCCTATCAGCTTTGGCAAGTCCAAAGTATGAATACGTCGTCAGGAACGCATGCTTTCTTGAGATTCCAAAGAAAACTATCCTTCATATAGTAGCATTTACAGTAAATTGAGTTACCCAAAAAAAAAAAAATTAATGTCAAATCCTGTCAGATGAAGTTTCTTTCCATTCAAGGTACTCTATTCAGATAACTGGATATGGATTGGATATTTTCCTAATCTTACACAGCCTCGCCTCTTGAACAACCAATAAAAGAATTAGAACCATATTTAACAACATACTAACAGGTAAAAGGTACTCCTTGTTCTGTAGAAGAGCAAACAGTGCTACCTCTTCAACATCCTGAATGATGGCATGTTCCGAACACTTGAAATGCCTTCAGTTATAAGCTCTTGCTCTAACTGCCCTAGCGTGGACTTCAGAACTTCCTGATAAGATGGAAATAAAGGCAACATGGTTGAACAAGGTGATGGAACAAGAAACCATTAGCGTATGGAGAATATATCTTCTATAAAGAACGCTCACATTGAATTCCATGTAACTAGCTCTTCTTGCGAGCCATTGGGCATCAAGCATCTGAAAAGCTAGGCAGAAGAGGTTATCGAAAGCCATCTCGTCATCTTCAAGTAGTTGAACAAAGCAAACACTTGCTTTCGAACTCCTTTTTGCTGCAAACAAGTGAAAAATATAGGTTGTAGTTTCCATGGATTGACCTGCTTAAGAAACAGACTCCACCAGCACTTTAGCGGAGCAAAATTAAAATGAAGACTAAAAACAATTTTACCAGTTATTGCATTCACTTCACCTGACTGCAGATCCAGCATTTGAACTAGCGTGAAAGATATGTTTACACCCGCTACGGCAAAAGGATATTCCCATTCCGCTCTATCACCATCTGCCTTATGTAAAAGCCTATGAAAGGAATCCTGCATGTTAAGTAGGCATTCAGCATTATCCAGACTGAAAATCAACTAAGAGTGAATTTATAAGAAGTGTCAATGATGAACACAAACTTACTGGGTAATTTCTGGCGAAGTATATTAGATTTTCCAAGGACAAGAACCCCCCGGACCTGCAAGTCATCTCGGTTCAGTGAGTGTTGACAAAACACACAAGATAGTTTCTTAAAAGTATCTTGTTAGGATAATGAACCTAAAATCTGTTGCTGGGTCAGAGTTCTGCCAACCCATCTCCTTCCATTGATCTGATTTCAGAGGAGGAAGTTGTCGATCAGGATAGGCCAACCTCCAAAGTTCTTTCAAAGCATCCTGTAATGGAAGAAGTGGCATTCTGTTCATGAATACGAATTATTTAATTTTATCATTCTTTGAAGATAGAGAAATATTACTGACTTCCTAGAAAACCACAAAATGATGCATAAACTAGGTACAGGATGAGAACCTGGTGCTGGACGGTGGAGCCGTCAAATGGCACATTTAATCTCTGCCTCAGGAATTTTAATCTTTCTTCCTACAGAGTAAATGTGAAACTGTCAAAACCACATTGCCATATCAAACAAAGTTGACAGATGTAAACCCCAATAGCATAAACAAGAAAGAATAGATACTAATGTAGGTGGCATTACTCCCTTAAAGCGGAAGAGTAGAAATTTCGCACATGAGTCAATAAATTCTAAAGGAAAAGGCACATTAAGATAAATGTTTTTCTATTGCCCGCACACACAAAAAAAAGGCATTAAAATGAAGGGACAATTCAAGTGTGGGGTTTATGAACAACCCAACTCCCCTAAAAGATTAAGATGTTAGAGAGGACCAGAAATTCTAGTCACACTTCAAGAAAAGTATCAAAACATTTCCAAGAATTGCACCAAATTACAGATGATGCCTAGCACACTTCTAGTTCTATTTTTTTTTGAGGAGTCTAGTTTCTAAATTGGTGCTTACAGTGGATAACTCCCTTTCATGTTCATTATACAGGATTTCAAATGAAACATCGAACATCTGAAACATACCTGTAATGGACTGAGATTGACTATCATTGTTTGTCCATTTTGTGATCTTTGGGGAACACGGGAGCAACCAAATAACCTTGCTAGCAACGACCCAAACTGAGAAATAACATTTACTGCAAAAAAAGCGAGCCTTCAGAGCATTAAAAGCCTACAAGTTATACAAACAGCAAGCATAACATATTGCTTGGACAGGAATATCGATGTTAGTTACATAGAGATGGTCTCGGCTTAATCAAATCCCTCACTAGCTTACCTAGCAACAACTACACAGTCCATGTTGTGAAGGGAAGATCATGAGACAAGCATGTAGTTTGAAGATGAGACTTATCATTAGCACTAAAGTGATGGTAATTTTTTATGCACTTCACAAAAATGAAGTTTTTTTTTTCTCAAGTATATTATGTATGAGATGTAGCCTTTTCTGAACCGATGATAGTGATAATTACCTATCTTTTGTGCAGATAGGGTAATAAAATCTGATACAACATGCGCCCAACGAAGGCACTGGTGAGTTTTTCCATCCCAGAGGTCTGGTCGTATCGTAGGCTTATACTCCTTCAAGAAACACAGAAGGAACATCAGAAAAACAAAGACAGTAACCCCAAATTCAAACTAATTAGAGGGGCGTTACTAACGTCGGATTTGCTCCCCTGGGCGCTATTTCCTAGAAGAGGTTCTGTGACAGAATCCGGAATCGCCGTCTCCATAAGTTTGTCGGTCCCTTTATCGGCAGGCCTCCTCCTTATGGCTTTCGAGGCCATTCCAAAGCTCAGACGACTGCACAGACCATACCTGCTGGGCTGCTACGCAACAACAAATGCAGGACAGTGTTATTCATTCCATTCGATTGAATTCAGCAGGAGTTAAACAAACCTTGGGATTCAACAAGTACCTAGTTCATAGTAAAAGTACAAGTGCGAAATTAAGCAACAATAGTAGCCAGTGACAATATGACTCTCATTTGGTCAATGAACAACCTAATCCGTGCGGCATCGACCAAAAGCTACAGAATTAGCCGAAATTGGCGCCTGCTGGTCAAACAGGAGACTGTCGCGCTGCGATCCGAGCAACAGCTGTAAGGTTATGAGTTCCGCGTCTACATGGGAGGGGTCGCGGAGAAGAAGATGACGGACGGGGAGGGAGACGCTGCATCGCATCGCGTGGGTTGGGGATCTGCTTACTTGGCGATCGAAGCAATTGCCGGCTGGCCGGGGGCCCGGCGAGCGAGATCCGCCTCTGATTTTCCTCGTGCGGGGCACTCGGGGTGACGACGATCGCCGGAGACGGAGGAGAGGAGTCCTCCTGGCCGCACTGCGCGCCGGCGATCTGGACTGGACAGGACCCTGATTTTTTCTATTTCAGCGGTATTCCTGACAAAATGAAACAAGTTCAGTGCGCAGTTAATGCCACCTACTAGCTACCCGTTCGCGCCACCGCGACGGTCGATGGTCTGTCGCCGACGGCTAGCACCGACAGGAGCGTGTGGCCGCCAAGAAACAGCAGCTGGACGTTCTCGACGCCAGAAGCGCCATGATCGCTGTGGTGCCTCTAGATGATATATGGATGACTCTTATCTCTATAGATGACCTCTGAGTTAAGTGTACCAAATACTATTAGGTCCTCGTTCAAACCAAGTAACGAAGTACAGCATTCAAGGTCGCCTAAATGCAACAAACATAAAGTACCGCAATGCTCATCAAGCACAAAACAATCAGATATAACGAATAATCAGAATGCGGGATACAAGCTAAATCTCCACTACATCACAGCCACATGTTCGCCCTCTGGCCGCGCTCCACATCTTCACGACTCATATGCGGCCTTTATTACTTGCTCCTAGCAATAGATATCAAATGGTTTAATATACTCTCACTTATTACCAGTGCGAAGGCACTTGATTTTTTTTTTTTTTGAACGAGAGGAGTACAAACCTGCGTACAATCAAAGGATACAGACACAAAGAACATACGCAAATTCGTACAGAAGGTACTCAACTGAAAGCACTACAGCAGCAAAGAACTGCTGAACCACCAGAGCTCCTCGTCGCCGACGACCGCCGGAGAAGAAGAGACCAAACCACCAACCGCCTGGAAGAGGGAGGACCTCCAACATTGAAGAAGACCGCATGATCCACTCGCCGCAAGCAACGAGATCTTCTCGATGAACACGCACGGCCAAGCCGCCCCACGACCAGCTCCAACACCACCTGCCGCCGGGACGGCCAAGCCGTGCCAGAACCACCACCACCGCACCACCCTTCCCAGCGCTAGAGCCGAGCACCAGACCCCTCCGCTCCGGAGCTCCACCTCCAGGTGACTCCACCCCTCGCCTCCACGGCCGGCCGGAGAAGCCACGAAGAAACGGAACGCCGGATCAACCAAGCTGCAACAAACACCAAAAGCCTCAACCCCTTCTCCCCTCGCCACCATGGCCGTCCAGAGAAGCGAGGCCACCTCCTGTACATCCTCCAGCAAACCCTTGAGGCCCCACACCGACGGAGGAGGAAGCGGCGGTGTGACGACGCCGGGGCCCAAGACCAAGATCCCCACCACGCGAAGACAGCACCGACGCCATGCCGACCCCGCGGGGGAACTCCCACAAGACCTCCGCCACTGCGACGAACAACGTCGAGCAACGGCGAGCGGGGGCAAGGTCCGGGAAGACCAAAAAGCCAAACACGCCGACATCGCCCCCGCGCAAACGCCGCCGGCGGCCACCACCATCCACACCCTATTTACAGCCCGGACGCACAGATCCGGGGTTCCCCACCCTTCCGCCACCGCCGGAGCGGACGGAGAAGAGTGGGGAACCCACGGCGGCGCCGGGGAAACGGGGGAACCGACGACGCCCTCTCTCACTCGCTGGTTACTGTAGCAGGGGAGAAAGGGGAACGAGAGGATTCATTGATTAGTTTGGTTTGCGAAGGCACTTGATTTTTCTTCTCAGTTTGTCTCTAAACTCAGATTTGAAATTGCTTGAATACACTTAATACTTGATCTTTGGTCTTTTTTTTTGCGAGTACGCCTAAGGCGTACTAAATTTTTATAGAAGAGAGAGTTATAATTACAAGAAACAGTCCAAGTCGGACTGGAAAGTGCGCAACAAATGTGACAAAGTACTTTACTCCACCCATTAACCGTAACGATATTTTACAAACATCAAAATGTACCAAGTCGAACACCTTAGACTTCTTGCGAGGAGGTTGACTCTCGACCGCAACTCTGTGTTGCTTCCCCGCTAGGCAATCTGAACATTTCTTGATGTGTACACCTTTCAACAATTTTTTCTTCACTAGCACTGTCATCCCTTTCTCGCTCATGTGACCAAGTCTCTTGTGTCACAAAGAAAAAAGTGTCCACTTTTTGAAATTGCTTGAATACACTTAATACTTGATCTTTGGTCTTTTTTTTTTGCGAGTACGCCTAAGGCGTACTAAATTTTTATAGAAGAGAGAGTTATAATTACAAGAAACAGTCCAAGTCGGACTGGAAAGTCCGCAACAAATGTGACAAAGTACTTTACTCCACCCATTAACCGTAACGATATTTTACAAACATCAAAATGTACCAAGTCGAACACCTTAGACTTCTTGCGAGGAGGTTGACTCTCGACTGCAACTCTGTGTTGCTTCCCCGCTAGGCAATCTGAACATTTCTTGATGTGTACACCTTTCAACAATTTTTTCTTCACTAGCACTGTCATCCCTTTCTCGCTCATGTGACCAAGTCTCTTGTGTCACAAAGAAAAAAGTGTCCACTTTCTGCAATGCATTGACACCGACATCAGAAAGCTTAGCATGAACATGACACAATACTGAAACCATGTTACCATTTGCAACAATTAGATTTCCCTCGGTGATCTTGTAATGTGCATTTTCAAATCTATTCAAGTACCCATCTCCATCAAGCAACCCAAACGAGATTATGTTGAGACGAAGTGCCTTAGCATGCCTCATCAACTTGAGGACTAACATTGCACCATTTTTAGGCTCCAAGTGAACATCTCCTCTTCCAATGATTTGTGCTCTATCATTAATTGTTTCCCATCTTTACAAAACCAAAATCACATGTTGTGTAGTTTGTGAAGAGCTCTCTTCGAGATGTAGCATGTATGGCACCACCACTGTTCGAAATCTAAGTCATCTCATCACCATCTACTGGGCTGATGGCATCATCAGAAAAACAGTGATCTTCTCCTCAATAGTAGACCAATTATGCCATCATGTTCTTCATGCGTGAGAGACATGATCTCCTCAACTATAGTAATCCGTTCCTCACTATCACTATCGTTGTCGCTGCACTGAGCTTGCTTCTTATTTTTCTTGTCTTTCTTCCATTGTTCACACTACCACTTGATGTGCCCCCTCTAGTAGCAGTGTGATACGGCTACAACCGCCCGTTGGGAACTCCAAGAGTAAGGTGTGAAGCAGCGTAGCAGAAGTTTTTTCTTGATTGTAAAACCAAGCTTATCGAACCATTAGGAGTTGGAAGAGCTTCAACACAGTGTCAACCAGGCGCCAGCAAGTTGACTTGGACCTGCGTACAACACAATCAAACTACTTTGTTCCAACGAAATAGGAAGGTTGTCAATCTCCCTGGCTTGCTGAATACAAAAGATTAAACATATGGTGTGTAAAATAAATGTAAATGCAAAAATAGACAACGAGCAAATGAGTGTAGGAAACAGTGAAAACGGTGTTTTTATAAATGTAAAAGAAAGGATCAGGGTCCACAGTGCACTAGTGGTGTCTCTCCATAAAACAGATAAACATACATGCTGGGTAAACAAATTACAGCTGAGCAATTGACAAATGCCAAGGGCATGACAATGCATATTATGAAAAGATAAAGTTCACTGTAATATTTAATTGGGAATTATAACAAAATACATAGACCGCTTGCTAGCTGCATCTATGACTAATAATCCACCCCCAGGATAACATCCGTGTCTCCTGAAAGTATTAAGTTGCAAGCAACAGATAATTACAATAAGCAAAATGTGTAATATAAACAATGCAAATGACACGTAGACATAGCACCGTTGTTTTCTCCCTAGTGGCAACAACACATCCAAAGCCTTAGTCGTTTCTGTCATCTCGAGCTCAGGCAATCGGAGACATGAACCCACTATCTAGTATAAATACTCCCTCTTGGAGACACTAGCAACTACTTGACCAAAGCAACCACTAGCATCGGAGAGCATGCAAGATCATAAACAAAACATATAGATAGATATATGAACAACTTGATCATAACTTCACAATTCATCGGATCCCAGCAAACACAACATGTAGCATTACATAAAGATGATCTTGATCATGTTAGGTAGCTCATAAGATCTAAACATGATAGCACAAAGTGGAGATACTACCATCTAGCTACTGCTATGGACCCGTAGTCCAATGGAGAACTACTCATGCATCACTCCGAAGGCAGGCATGGCGGTGTAGAGCCCTCCGGTGATGATCTCCCCCTCCGGCAGAGTGCCGAGGAGAGCTACAGAACCCTCCCGAACTAGGGTCGACGACGATGGCGGCGACAAAACTTTTCGTGGAATTTTGATCGAGTGTTTAGGGTTTTCTGGACAAGTGGAATATATAGGCGAAGAGGCGGCGCGAAGGGCCACCCGAGGGCGCCAGACGACCCCTCGGCGCGGCCCCACCTTCTGCCACGCTGAGGTGGCGTCTGGGCCCCCTAGGTTGCCTGCTCAGCTGCCCTTTGGAATCCGTCTTCGTATCTTCGTAAAACTTATCCCCGTAAAATTTCGTCCAATTCCGAGAATATTTTCCGACTAGCTTTTCTGAAACAAAAAGACAGCATGAAAGAGGAACTGGCATTGTGGCATCTTATTAATAGGTTAGTCCCAGAAAATGCATAAAAATTATATATAATGCAAATAAAACATGTAGCAATTGTTATAAAACAAGTATGAAACATAAAAAATTATAGATACGTTTGAGACGTATCAAAGTGATGGCATTCAAAATTATCATACTTTCCTTTGCCTTTTGATTTGCATCTACCTCTTCTGCTCCTTTACTCGGACCTCTATTGTTGCTTCTCCCCCGTGGCTGGGACACTAACACTTGTTTGAAAGATCTATCCTTATCAACAATCTTTTTTTGAATTTTCGTTCCATACACAAGGTTCCAAGTAACAACTACATCAGGTGCTGAGTTGCAAACAGTGATCTTAAAGGTCTCCGAAGTGTCTGGTAATGAGCCAAGTAGCAACAAGGCTCTGACTTCATCTCCGAATGTGATTCTCGCTGAAGATAACTGATTTATAATGCAGTGAAATTCATTCACATTATCTGCAATTGGAGTTCCCTCCTTGTACCTCAAACACATCAATTTCTTGATCAAGAACATATTGTTGGTACCTTCTTTGCGAGCATGGAACTCCTCCAATCGCAGGTGCGTGCATATTTAGATGATATGGTTCAAAACATTGTTTTCAACCCATTGCCGAATGAACCGACAAGTTTGGAGATGATGCACCTCCCTCAATTTTCCTCCATGTCCTTGGGCCTCTCTGTGGAGAGCACCGGTTTCCAGTATTCTTTTGCATATAATAAGTTCTTCATCTTGCTCTTCCAAGCTTGATAATTTGTACCATTCAACAATATGATTCTGTTTCCACCACAAACAAACTACACTCAACCCAAAACACACCTTACTATAAAACTTGAGTAGAAACCAGACTTTCAACTTTGATACCACTTTGTTGAAGCAAAGAGGGAGAATATACACAACCCACCAACGTCTAGCCTGCAATGAACTTCAAAGACAGTTCAACCAACGGATATGCATCGGAAATATAATCACAATTACACACACAAGTGACACAAAGAATTTACGTGAAACCCCCTCAACATGAGGAGGAAATCCACGGCCGTGAACCTACTGGTCCACGCAAGGTTCACTATGAGCATTATGGGGTACAAAGTCTTCTCTAGAACATCTAGAGATTACAACAAACTTCAGCTTGTTACCAACCGGCAGCGGCAACAACAACCCCAAGAGACAAGATTTCAGAAAGGCAAATATATCATAGTTTATGTCCCTTTCGGTACTGCTCTTAAACCACAGATCCAAAACTGCACGAAACTTGGTAGACAAGCAAATATATGTGTGCCCAACGTACTCACCAAGTTTGAGCTCAATCGGGCGTCGTTTTCATGTCCAAACTGTTCGCCTACAAAAACCGATCGATGTTGAAACTGTAGCAGTCCGAACTGACAAAACCGCACTCAAATCTGATTCTCCATCGATCTAAATCTCAAACTAGCTAATCGGATCGACTACCCAAAATAAGGAACAAGCTCACCAACTTTGGAGCCAATCCAAAAACGTTTGAGTCTCCAAATACCAGGTCACACAGTCACCAATGATAGCTAGAGTTTTCTTGCTCTCCTCTCTCAAAGTAGGCAGTCGAGCCGTTGGATGCGTACATATATCGATCCACGGTTCACGGGTGTTAAACTTTTTGGGCTGATATTGGATTGCCAACACACCTACGTATGGAGGGACGTAGCGCAACAAGAGGGACGTCGTGAGCGCAGCACACGTGTTGAGCGGCCAACTAGGCGAGAGTGTTACGAGCTCATAGCCAACTCAGCAACACCTTGTTCCCCAAAACTACCCACAAACTGCTACGTTTGCACAAAATATCGTGTTAGAAAGGGATTTTTTGGTTAAAACCAGTCGAGAATTAAGTTTGAGGGATATGACTCCAATCAGCTAGATTTTGAGAGTGAAAGAAGTAACAAAGCAGGCATGATCAGTCGCCACACGTCCACACCTGGTAGATCCATATAGATTTCCGACGACCAATGTGTGACCTCGACGGATTAAAGCAGCCGGTGTTTATAAAAAATGGCCGGTGTGCTGCTGCGTGACACATGGTCCATGGACGTCGATGGATTGACGATCGACGTCGCGGTAGCTAGCTGCGACGAGCGCCATTACGGCAACCGATCCCTACCCGCCGCGCGTCCAAAGAAGGACGACACCCCATTTTACGTGGCTGATGCTGATCTCGTACCTACTCCGTATATGTGAACCGGGTAGACCGCAGGCGAGTCACACATGTGACTCGCGTGCATGCCTTTGAATTAACCACATGCATATATCTGTGTCTCACACCCAATTATCAGAGGGACCATACATCTCGATCGATCGAGGAGAGAGTATGTCGGCCCGGTTGACGAAATTAAATCATGTTATCTCACACACGTCTGGACTAGCTAAGTTTGATACCAAGTCGATCGCTCGGCTATCTCACACACATCTCGACTACTAGAGCATGCATGATGCACATGCGTATTTATGCCCCTCTCTTAATAGTGGTGAGAATGGGGACATAACCGCACCAAACCCGCACGGCCGCCCGAGCCAGCATGAAAATTACCTCATCACCATACCAAACCACCTCACTAATTAATCACTGACAACCAACGCGCACCAGCCCTCAATCCTCTTTGCCCCAAACCGTACCAATCCATCTGCTATTTGCGGTTTGAAGCCGTTTCACACCCACGTACAGCCCACACCATATTTTCGGTTTCCACGGCCAATTTTCGTTTTCCCTCCATTCTTGGCGCAAGAAAGCGCGAGCTGAACTTTCAGCCGCGCCCTCCCTTCCTCCGTCGCATCCCGCCGCCCCTGGCTTCCCCGCACCACGGAAAAGTTTCGTCGCCTCCTGCCGCTTCGTTTCCACTGCGTTTCGGACCCGGAGGTGGCGTATCCCTTCCCCGCGTCCGTGATCCTAGTATTGTGCTTGAAGCCGTGGCATCGGAGGATTTGTGGATTTGGCATTGCTTCTCTCAACGATATCACTATATTGCAGTGATCACATCTTTTTGCTCGGCTTGCCAGTGGAGATGCTCCGGCTTGCAACTACATCATCAATGGACATGATTATACCATGGGATATTATCTTGCCGGCGATATCTATCCGTCTTGGTCAACATTTGTGAAGACCGTCTGAAAACCGGAAGGCAAGAAACAATCCGTCTATGCTAAAGCTCAAGAAGCATGCCGAAAGGATATTGAGAGTGCATTTGGTGCGTTGCAAGCTCGGTTTGCAAATTTTCGAGATTCTGCTCGTTACTGGGATAAGAAATCGCTCTCAGATATCATGACTGCTTGTGTAATTTTACACAATATGATCATTGAGGATGAGAGGGGTTTAAACTTGGAGTTTTTCTATAACAATATTGGCAGTCGTGTGAAATTTCAAATGAACCCGGACCGGATCCAATCATTTCTTGAGATCTACCGGAAGATTGAGGACAAGGCCACACATACCCAGCTCCGTGATTATCTTATTGAGCACCAGTGGCAGTTGTATGGAATATATTCCCATTTTATTCATTTAATATTATTTGTATTCATGTGTGATTTGAATCATTATTTTCATTCCGGACCATTCGTTATTTTTGTGATTATTTGGATTTAAACATTTGTTGTAATTTGGATGATTATTGGCTTGTATGATTTAAAACATTATTATGTTGAATTTGTATTGTTGTTTTATTAAGATTATGTTGTTCAAAATCATGAATTTGGTAACACCATGGAAAACTAGTTTACGGTACCGGGCGGACTTAGGGGCAGAACATATGTGCTAAACTCGTATCAGAAACTTTCATGTACGAGTTTAACGCATCTGTTCTGCCGGAACCCGCGCGGTACCAGAAACGTTTTCCGGTTAAACCCGATATGACTTTTCCGGTACGAGATTATCCGGGATCTGCTAGAGATGCTCTTAACTCCTTCACCATTCAGAAAAGCGCACGAGAACCGGGGGGCTAGCTTCGGCTACGTCAAATAACCAAATAATCAGCACACTCTCATTGCCTTCCATTACCATTTTGTCGAATGAATGGAAGGGCTTCGTCTATCCTCGGTCGCGATGTTGAAGATGACCTGGGTACGTGGGCAACTTGCTCTGGTGGTGTCGTGGTGCAACAGAAGAAAAAAAAACTACAGAACAAAAAAAAACTACAGAACTTGGTTCCCAAAAAGGGCTTCGTCTATCCTTGGTCGTTCTGTAGTTTTCAACTTTGCCAGGGCCCCGCAAAATATAGAGCCGGCCATGAACGTCGGTGTGGTTGGTGCTAGGCTGCTAGCCAGAGGACCTGCCTCAAATGTTTGGATACAAAGAAAATTAAGCATTAGTAGTTGGCATATTGCAGTTACTATATTTTTTCACAAGTAAAAGACTTGTGTGCCATTTTCGTTAAGATTGGATAAGAGAGTTATCTACAACAGAAAAACATAGGCGTGTGTCTGAGATCTACGTGACTCATAGCACAATAAGCCAGACAGCAGCCATGATCTTTTCGAGAACACGCAAACGATTTACGTGACATTTTCATTAAGATTAGATTAGAGAGTTGTATACAATAGTAAAACATATGCAGGAGCAAACGCCTAAAAGGAACTACGCAACTCTGTATAATCAAATAAACTACTCCCTCCATCCACTAATAAGTGTCTCAAGTTTGTCAAAAAGTGGATGTATCCATACATGTTTCATGTCTAGATACATCCATTTTTTGGCAAACTTGAGACAGTTATTAGTGGACGGAGGGAGTATTATATATCTAATTGAATAAATTTTCATATATTAGGCTATCCACCTCCACAGTTGAGATTTTTTTATCCCGGGCACCAGTGTTCCCTCCTGTTTAAAAAATTCAAAAATCATATTTATAAGTTTCAAAAAATTATGAAAACAATTCCACATGTAGCCAATGGAGTATCCCACAACCATGCAAAATTTTAGATTGAAATACTTTGTATTATGGGCTACACAAAAATAACAAATCTAATAAAACTTAGAGATTTGAAAATGTCCATTCTCAGATCTACATATTTTTCATTTTTGTGTAGCTTAGAATACAAAGTTTTTGGAGTTAAAATTTTGCGCGTTAGTGCGATATATCATTGGCTACACGTGGATTTTTTTAGAATTTTTTAAAACTTATAAATATGATTTTTAAATTTTTTAAACGGGAGGGAGCACAGGTGCTCGGATCAAAAACAACTTTCCGATCCACCTCCTCGTAGGATCAAAAACAACTTTCCGATCCACCTCCTCGTATATTAGGCTATCCCAAATTCGTGGAGACAGCCCTGCCCCCTCGTAGCTGTCTACTGAGTACTGACTAGCTAAGCTCCTTTACCGATCATCATCCATAAAAGCGCACCGAAACCCAGAGCTAGCGTCGGCAATTGGCACTGCGTCAAACTAACTGATCATCACAAGGCTAAACTGATCGATGGAGAAGAGGCCGGCAGCGCGCGGGGAAGATGATGAGAGCAAGGTTCCTCTGCTGGAGCCTGCTTGGCGGCCGGGAGGAGATCAAGAAGATGGGAAGGAGGCAGGGTTGGGGCGACGGCTGGTGGAGGAGAACCGGAAGCTGTGGGTGGTGGCGGGGCCGTCCATCTGCACGCGCTTCTCCACCTTCGGCCTCACAGTCATCAGCCAGGCCTTCATCGGCCACATCGGACCGACTGAGCTCGCCGCCTACGCGCTCGTCTCCACCGTCCTCATGCGCTTCAGCATCGGCGTCCTGGTAACTCGCATCCATCTCCATACTGACGAACACCTCTTCTTTGTTTCATTACTCGTTCCTTGGCGTTATCGTGTTCCAATGTTAGCGGCAGCAGTATCTTTTTTTTATCGATACTGGCCAGGTTGTGTATATTTGTTTTCCATTTTGTAAGAAGAAGGTGACGACTTCTGCATGTCTTTTGAATAGAATTTAGCCGCGTGTGTCACGCGTTTGAATAAATTTTCAGGATTATGAGCCTTCCATCCATTATGAAAAAGAAAACTAACCATGCATACGCATGCGTGGATTACAGATGGGAATGGCGAGTGCGTTGGAGACCTTGTGCGGGCAGTCCTACGGCGCCAGACAGTACCACATGCTAGGAATCTACCTCCAGCGATCCTGGATCATCCTCTTCGCCTCCGCCATCGCCATGCTCCCCATCTACCTCTTCACCTCCCCGCTCCTCGTCTTCCTCGGCCAGGATCCTGCCATCTGCGCCGTCGCCGGCACCATCGCCCTGTGGTACATCCCCATCATGCTCTCGAGTGTCTGGTCCTACACGCTCCAGATGTATCTGCAGGCGCAGAGCAAGAACGCAATCATCACCTACCTCGCCTTCCTCAACCTCGGCATCCACCTCCTCCTCTCCTGGCTCACGACGTCTAGGTTCAACCTTGGCCTGGCCGGGGTCATGGCCTCCAATATCATCGCCGTGTGGATCCCTGTGTTTGGACAGCTCGCCTTCGTCTTCTTCGGTGGATGCCCTCAGACGTGGACGGGGTTCTCATCCGCTGCATTCGTCGATCTTGGTGCCATCTTCAAGCTCTCCATGTCCTCTGGTGTGATGCTTTGGTAAAGCAAGAACCATTAACAACTTAAGTGCTTGAATTTGGGCATATGTATCTGCAAATTCAGATAACCTAGCTAGTTTGTTGATTGCAAAAAAGCAACCAATGTATAGGCCTGCTAACAAGTTGCTCCTTGTTGTTGCTGAAATTTACTAATTTTATCAAGATTAAATCAGAATGGACTATCTAATTATGTTTTTTTACATGAGAATGGACTTAATCAAGATCATAGGGTAGCTTAGTGGTTGGGGCAGCTGCCCCTTCACCCTATAATCCTTGGCAACTTTTCTTTAACAGGACGAATTTATATAACATGGTATGCTGATATCAAAAGAACAACCAATGCACGTTTGTTGCGTGCATCCTTTGTTGTTGCTGACGTAATTAAAAAGTAGTAACTTTTTTTTGCACTAGCTAGCTTCCTAACAAATTGCTCTTTTGGTGTTTGGATATTAATTTTATCAAGATTAAATCTCAATGGACCTAATTATGTCAGGATATACACTAGACCGTAGGGTATAGGAGACTTAGTAGGGCTGGCTGCCCCTTCTTTTTTTTTGAGTTCCATCCTTATTCTTGAAAATAAGGGTTTGTCTAAGTCTCAGTTGACCGAGATTTCTGGGAGTGCGGCTCGATCGAACGAGCTGCACTTTTCTGCCCAGAAAAGTGTTACTGCCTATTGTGATTGCACTTTTCTCAAGTGACCGTTGCCCTTTTCTCTGAATTGTGATTGCACTTTTCTCAAGTGACCAAGTTTTAGAAAAATTGTAAAAATAATATACATGCTTTTCTTTGCCTTTTTTGTATTTCAGTTTGGAAATGTGGTACAACACCATATTGGTGCTCCTCACCGGGAATATGAAGAATGCACAGATTGCACTTGACGCTCTTTCAATATGGTAATACATAGTTTACATACTAATTCAGTCTGCTTGATCAGTCAGTGTTCTTGACATTGGTTCGACATGACAATGCCTTTTTTTTTCCTTCCGTCGTCACATGCATATACACGAAGTAATTAACCATTGTCATGGTTCGTATTTGTGAAATGTGTAGCCTTAACATCAATGGATGGGAGCTGATGATTTCTGTCGGATTTCTGGGTGCAACAGGGTATAACTTTTTGATGTTCAGTCTGGTGTTCATGAATTAGCTGCTCATGTGGTCAAATCATGAGTACTTTTCTCACAAGAATTGCTATGACCCTGATGAGTTAATTACAGAGTGCGAGTGGCAAATGAACTTGGAGCTAGAAGTGCCAGGAGGGCCAAGTTTGCCATCGTCAATGTGGTCGCCACTTCCTTCTTGATCGGATCCGTGTTATTTGTGTTCTTCCTTTTCTTCCGGGGGAGCATCGCCTACATTTTTACCGAGAGCCGAGCGGTAGCTGACGCAGTCGCCGACCTTTCACCTCTCCTGGCATTCTCTATCCTGCTAAACAGTGTTCAGCCAGTGTTATCAGGTCAGCTTCAGCATTTTACTGTTACTTTTAGGTACAAGGTAGAACGCACAACACAAGCAGTATTCTATGATAAATAAGTTTGTTCGATCTATAGTTCTATACATCAGCCTCTCTTCCATTATCTGCAGGCGTTGCTGTTGGGGCGGGCTGGCAAAGTGTGGTCGCCTATGTTAACATTACATCGTACTACCTGATTGGCATCCCACTTGGGGTAGTACTAGGTTATGTTGTTGGAATTCATGTAAAGGTAATAAGATATATAGATGATTAATCCATTTGGCATTTTCTTATTTGTCAGTTAGTACCTGGGACCATTACCTTTATGCATCGCATTTCTTTCTGAATTGTGTTTGTAAGTAAATGATTTTTCTGTTTTTTGCTATACTAGGGCATTTGGATTGGGATGCTGGTGGGAACACTGGTTCAGACTATTGTACTTGTGTTCATAACACTTAGGACTGACTGGCAAAAACAGGTACATGATCAAATATTTTTCTCAACTATTGCACTTAACTTAGCTGCCGTAGTCTTCAGTTAATACCCATGTGATTATTCTATATCCATAATGTAATGTTAAATGGGAATTGAGATTGGAGTACCAAAATTAGGTGATTTTTATGCCCTCTTGTTTTTGCAGGTAAAGATTGCTCATGATAGACTGAAGAGATGGTACATAGAAGAGGACACAGGATTGCAAGGTTCAACTGGAAAATAGTCTGAGATCATTTTTTTTTAGAGAGGGGTATAACCTCACATTACTCAGCAACTAAAGAACGAATTGGCACCACTTCAGTAATATGATTTGTTTGATCATTTTTGTCTCATTCTCTCCCAGTGAAGGCCACTGATTTCTGATATTCTTGATGCCAAATTATGTCTCTGCTTGTTGGGTGAATTATCAACGGATTTCGCACAGTGCAATTCCTCCCAAATTCGTATGAAATTCCTAATTCCTCAGCATCATAGTCTGCAAACATTGAGAATTGCAGGTTTGGAACAAAGCGAGGTAAACTACAACAAAAAAAATGCAGGATTTTGAGCAGAGTTAAACTAACACGGCGGTGACATGGTAAAACCTACTAACCTAATTCATGGCGCGCGGCCTATGCTAAGCTGCGCGAGACGGCCGGCGATGTCCCCACCGGCGGCGGAGCCCCCCTCAGCCGCGGCTACGCGCAGCCCCGCTAGCCTGTCAGCAAGGCCGTCCAGAGCGGCGAGCGCCGCCGTTACCGGGGAGATGGCGCCGCAGACAGCGGCGCATGCAGCCTCGTCGAGGAAGCAGAGTGCGAACTCATCACCGGATCCGGACTCTGTCCAGGAGAGCGTGGACCCGTCTAACCTCTGGAAGGAGTCGCCGGGGAGGATCGGGTAGACGAAGACGATCCGCTGGTGGCGGTTGTCGTCGGGGCCGGAGTACATGACGATGGAGCGGCCCTGCGGGAGGAGGACCCTTACGGCGGCGTAGGTGGCGCCGAGGCAGCACCATTGGCCGTCGCTGCCGCCGCGGTGGAGGAGCTGGGCGGGGTAGGAAGGGTCGGTGGCCATCGGATCGGTCGAGAGAGGAGGAAACCCTATGCAGCTATGCCTCGGCTTTGATTTGATTTAACCGGTGTCTCCGACGGTGAATCAAAAGGTAAGGTCATTTTACCCTGAGTTTTTTCCGGGTATTAAGCAGCAGGGATTACAAACGCCTCCAATTCGCCAAGCAACAGTTCTTTTTAACTACTCAGTATATTTGACGTTCTGGCATCGGATCATTTTCTATAATAATTTCTTTTTTAGAACATTTTTCTAAAATCATTGACGTCATGTCTCTCCCACTCAATTTTTTTCTAAACTTTTCCAATTTTGCCCTCATATTAGTCGCGGCTCTCCTCTGTTCCCCATTCTCCCCGCCTCTAACAATCGCTGCTGATATGCACCGCATCAGATCCCCATGCCTTGCAGACATAGGCGGCAAAGTTGGAAGCCGTCTGAGCCCAACTTGGCCTCGCGAAAGGAGTCCCAACGCGAGGAGGCATCACTCGGGTAGAGGGATCCCATCCCCACTTGCCAGAAAAGACCATTCCCCAAGGGGTTTGGGCTAGATTGATTTTAAACCTCTTCCCCCTCTCTGCTTGTTTACCGCAACAATTCGTTCTACCCGATTATTGAAAGAGGCGGCGGGGGATGGGGTGGGTGTGGTGGTGGTGAAGCTGGCACGGTTGGGCGGAGCAATGCCCTCGATCTCAGACGTACATCAGCGGTCTTCATCAACCTTCTAAGCTCCTCTATGTGTTTGGATGTGCATAGGAGTTTTGAATCGCAGATTGGGGCAGACGCTTGCTATAGTTGCGTTGGATCGCTGTAGAGCACATACTGAAGGAGATATGCCCTATAGGCAATTAATAAAGATATTTTATTTGTCATATCTCAATTGTTCATAATAAGTTTTGTACCATGCTATAACTGTATTAAGCGGAAACATTAATACACGTGTGGTATGTAAACAATCAGGTCCCTAGGAGCCTCTTAACTAGTCCATTGGGCAACAGATGATCAAAGTTTCCTGATCATGGACATATTTACTCAATTGACAATGGAGTCATGTCATTAGGAGAATGATGTGATGGACACGCACCCAAGATATATAGAAACGTAGTGTTCATACCTTTGACCGTGAGATCATATCTAATCGCTGCTTCTGGAAGGTGCTTTGATTGCATCAAACGTCATGTCTTATCTAGCGTGACAATAAAGGTGTCCCTTTCGGGTATCCGAAGGAAGTGGTCGAGGTGAGTGATCAAGAGCGGGATTTGCCAATCCACATAGCAGGATAGATACTCTGGGCCCACTCGGTGAGATTACATCAATGAGCTTGCAAGCATGTGACTAGGTCACGAGGATGTAATATCACAGACGAGTAAAGATAGAATTGTCAAGTGATGAGATCAAGCTCGATAATCATGATACCGGAGAACGAGTCTCGGACAATCTAAGTATCGTCAGGCAAAAGGTTGAAACTGGACGTCTAAGGTTCAAACGATAAAAAGACATTTGTGGACGCACGGGGGCTATCACGGCAGTCCAGCTACCGCTAATAGTCATTGATCAGAGAACGTGTCTCGATCATGTCTGGAGTGATCCCGAACCGCTAGGGTGACACACTTAAGGGTAGGTGACGTTTATTTAGATTGGACGAAGAGAAGAAAATAGAGAGAAGAACACCGGAAGTGTTCCAAGTGATATCCGACGGAGTTCGCGGGCCAGAGAAATGTTTTTCGGAGCCGGAATAAATTAGATAAAATGTATTTGATATTAATTAGTGTAATTAATAGTTAAATATATTTTTATTTAATTAATTTCGAATTTTTAAAGGGCTGCATATTTAAATGGGCCTAGGAGGCCCATGGGGGGAACTCCCCCCTTTTTATGCGAGTTGGGAGGGGCAACCCTAGGTGGGCCGAATGGGGCCCACCTAGGGCCGGCGGCTCCCTTTGGTGCGGCGCACCATGTGGGGTTTAGTCCCTCATGGCTAAGCCAAGGGGAGTTGCACCCTCCCCTTTATATAGAGGTGCCCCATGCCTTGAAAAAAGACACAATTCTCTCTCTCCCGGTTTAGACGTGGCTCCGCAATTGGGGCTACGCACGGGTTGAGATTTTCTCCACCATACGCACACCGCCGTGCTGCTGGTTCTCTCCGGTCCAAGTCTTCTTCTTCCGCCGCCCAGCTGGATCAGAGCCCGGAGGCCGTCATCTTCTCCGTACGTGTGTAAGCTCTGCGAGGTGCTACACGTATGGCACTGGAAGTACGTCTTCTTCCTCTACACGACCTTGAGGTCGGCGTCACCGTCATCTTCGCCGCCCGTCTTCATCACGCGTCGTCATCAAAACAGATCTTTTGATCGTCGACGCTTACGGTCTACAAGGGTATGTATACCGTTCCCTCCGTTACATTATATCTGCATAGTAATAGATCCTGGCTATTTCGGTTATCGTTGTTAGGAAAAATTTTGTTTTCTGCACACGATCCCCTTCACATACGTGACCCAACATGGATGGGCAAAGGTGGATCGCTAGGATACAAAGGCGGTGGATGCACCTTGATTACTGAGGGGTAGAAAAGAGACTTTACCACTTTCCAAAATCTAGTGGATGTTTTCCAAAGCGTCAATTAGCACACAGGGAAAAATGTTTACCGACATATAGTAAATTGTTCGTGCTAGGATTTCATATCGCTCTGGTTACTCGCAAACTCCAAACTCTGAGTTTCCTGAGATGGCGATGGCGGTCATCTTTCTCTGATCTCATGCTTTTTCCCCGTTTCCCTGCCTATGGTTATCTATCCCCATCGCGTGATTGCAAGAAGGTCTCATCATCGGTGGTGTTTCCTGGAAATGCTGACAACTCTAACCCTATGTGTGATTGCTCCGATCAGGATAGACATGGAAGGTCGAGCGAAGAGTAAGGGTAAGTCATGTGCGACCACATCGAAAATCAAGGATCTGGGAAGCGACAGTGTCACGACGGAACTGTCACGCTCAGAGAAGGGGAAGGTTACGGGGGACAACGCGGCTTTGGAGGCTGAGGATTCCTCGCCAAAGGGTAATCAAGTGGAAAATCTCATGGCTCGGCTAAGGCTGACTACAATGGAATATGATGCTGTGGTGCTAGAGGACAAACACGATATGGAGTTGGTTGATCCCGATCAATCCTTCGTGGGCAAGGTACTTGCACTGAATGCCTTTCACGTCTAGACAATTATGGAGGCAATGAAGCCGACATGGGGAAACCCCAGGGGTCTATTGTTCAACCTCGTCAGTGTCAGTCTCTTTCATTGTGGAATTTCGCTCAAAGGTGTACCGTTATCGGGTGATGGAGGGCTCGCCATGGAAGGTTGGCAAGCACTCACTGCTTATGGAATAGTATGATGCGGATAAGGCCATAGCAAGTTTTCTTCAAACGCAAAGCCATCTGGGCCAAAATCCTCGCTCTCACAAATCGACTGTGGAACTCAAACCGGGGAAGGGGGCGAGACTGGCAAGAATATTGGCTTGGTGAAGAAGATTGAAGTCCATGCTCTTGGGCACCGCTGCTGGCGCGGCTACATGCAACTGCGCGTAGAAATCCTAGTGCAACAACCTATTGTTCGCTATGTGAGTGGTTTCTCTTGACGATTGCAGTCGGCAAAGGTGTACTGAGGTTCAGTATGAACGACTGCATTTGTACCTTTTCGTGTGTTTTGTTGGCGCATGATACGTCTCAAACGTATCTATAATTTTGATTGTTCCATGCTTGTTTTATATCAATGCTACATGTTTTATTTACAATTATATATCATTTTAGTGCATTTTCTGGGACTAACCTATTAACAAGATGCCCAGTGCCAGTTCCTGTTTTCTGTCGTCTTTTGTTTCAGAAATCCTAGTAAAAAAATATTCTCGGAATTACCTGAAAATTTACGGAGATTTATTTTTCGCTAGAACAAAGACTGTGCCCGAAGGACACCTACAGGTGGGCCCCACAGGGCCCAGGAGGTACCTAGATGCGGCCAAGGGTGGGACCGCGCTGGGGGGTCTTCTGGATCCTTCCGGAGTCCCTTCGAGCCGCCTCTTCGCCTATAAATTGCCTCTGTCCCGAAAACCCTAAGTATCCGATCAATTTTAACAAAAGATATCCGAGGCTGCCGTCGCGTGAACCCTAGTTCGGGAGGGTTCTGGAGCTCTTCCCGGCACCCTGCCAGAGAGGGAGATCGTCACCGGAGGGCTCTACACCACCATGCCCGCCTCCGGAGTGATGCGTGAGTAGTTCATCCTTGGACTACGGGTCCATGGAAGTAGCTAGATTGTTGTCTCTTCTCCTTGTGCTACCATGTTTAGATCTTGTGAGCTGCCTAACATGATCAAGATCATCTTTATGTAATGCTACATCTTTTGTTTGCTGGGATCCGATGAATTGTGGAATTATGTTCATCTTTGCTCATTTATCTATGATATGTTTTATTTATGATCTTGCGTGTTCTCCGATGCTAGGAGTTACTTTAGCCAAGTAGTTGCTCGAATCTTTAGAGAGGATATTTATACTAGATAGTAGGTTCATATCTCCTTGGTTTGAGCTCGATTTGACAGAAACGATAAGGTCAAGGATGTGTTGTTGCTCCTAGGGGTAAAACAGCAGTGTTTATTACTTTGTGTTGTAACCATTGCTTATATTACGTACCATGCTTATTGCAATTATCTGTTGCTTGCAACTTAGTACTTTCGGGTGGCATGCTGGATAGCGATCCCGGGGTGGATTATTAGTCATAGATGTAGTTGGATAACGGTCTATGTACTTTGACGTAATGCCCAATTAAATACTACAATGAACTATACGATGTCATGATAGCATTGTTATGCGCCCACAATTTGTCAATTGCCTAGCTGAAATTTGTCCACCCAGCATGTTATCTTTTAGAGAGACACCACTAGTGAATTGTGGACCCCGGTCTAATTTTCCCATATTGTTTACAACTGTTTCCGTAGCTTTTAATCATCATTTTCTTGCTGCTCATTTTTTCTCTCGCAATATTTTTCACATCATACACTTAATCCTTTGATTCAGTAAGCCAGGGAGATTGACAACCTTCCTGTTTAGTTGGGGCAAAGTAGGTTGTTTGTGTTGTGTGCAGGTCCATGTTAACTTGGTGGCGCCAGGTTGACACCAAATTGAAGTCTCTCAAATCCAACTGGTTCGATAACCTTGGTTTTGCAATCAAGGGAAAACTTCTGCTACGTTGCATCATACCTTCCTCTTGGGGTTCCCAACGGACTTGTGATTCACGCACCATCAGGGCATGCAAAGTTTATATGTTTTAATGTGGCAGATCGTGATGAGAATGGTGAACTCCCATATGTGAAGGGGATCGTAGACAGAAAACAAAAAAATTCCTACCGACGATAACCATAAACTAGCCAGGATCTATACTATGCAGATATACTAATACGGAGGAGATCAGAATACATACCCTTGTAGATCGGAAGCGGGATTACGTTCCCGCACAAACGTTGCCGATGGAGACGACGATGCCGACCTCAGGGTCGTGTAGTGGAAGAATACGGCTCCCAGCGCTAAACGATGGCGCCTCGCGGTTCCACACACGTACGGTGTGGATGACGACCTCCGGGCTCCAGATCCAGTAGAGCAGCGGAAGTGGAAGAGTGGATCTAGCAGCACGGCGGTGTGCGTATAGTAGAGAGACTTCCCTCCCCGTACGCAGCTCCAGAAACGGAACCACGCTCAAGGTAGGAGAGAAGAAGGGAGAAATTGGTGTATTTTCAAAGGCATGGGGGGTCCCCTATTTAAAGGAGGAGAGAGACCATCTCCCTTGGCTAGGCCATGTGGGACTAAACCCCACATGGCCATGCGCCGGCCAAGGGGCAGCCGGCTACCTAGGTGGGCCCCATTTGGCCCACCTAGGCCGACTGGCCCTCCTCCCTCTCTTTTTTCCTTTTTGGGATTTTCCCCTAATGGGCCTCTAAGGCCCATTTATGATTTAATGCCTTTAAAAATTCGAAATATATTTAATCACTAATAACACTTATTAATATTAAATACATATTATTTAATTCATTCGGGCTCCGAAACCTATTTCGTTGCCTCCGATAAACATCGGACAAGTTCCGGAACACTTCCGGAGTTGTCGGTTTCTTTTCTCTCTAAATCCAATCTAATCGTCACCCACCCTTAAGTGTGTTACCCCACGGTTCGGGATCACTCCTAGCAACGGGATCTGGATATCCATGATAGCCCCTGTGCGCCCACGAATGTCTTCTATCGTTTGAACCTTTAGACGTCCAGTCAATTCCTCTTGCCTAGCGATACTTAGATTGTCCGAGCGTCGTTCTCCAGTATCACGATTACCGAGCATGACCTCGTCATTAATAAATCTATCTTTACTCGTCTGT
This sequence comes from Poa pratensis, assembly GCA_947311845.1. Taxonomy (NCBI): domain Eukaryota; kingdom Viridiplantae; phylum Streptophyta; class Magnoliopsida; order Poales; family Poaceae; genus Poa; species Poa pratensis. Next base: position 55,820,312 of record CAMZMU010000049.1, on the reverse strand, counting down.
GACATTACATCCCCGTGACCTAGTCACATGCTTGCAAGCTCATTGATGTAATCTCACCGAGTGGGCCCAGAGTATCTATCCTGCTATATGGACTGGCAATTCCCGCTCTTGATCACTCGCTTCTACTGCTTCCTTCCGATACCCGAAAGTGTCACCTTTATTGTCACGCTATATAAGTCATGCCGTTTGATGCGATCAGCCGTATCTTTCAGAAGCAGAGATTTGATATGATCTCACGTCGAAGGTATGAACACTACGTTTCTATATTTTGGGTATGTCCATCAAATCATTCACCTAATGATATGACTCCGTTGTTAACCGACGCCATTGTCCATGATCAGGAAACCTTGATCATCTGTTACCCAACGAACTAGTTAAATAGAGGCTACTAGGGACCTGGTTGTTTTCATACCACACGTGTATTAATGTTTCCGCGTAATACAGTTATAGCATGGTATTAAAACGTATTATGAACAATAGAGATATGACAAATAAAATCACTTTATTAATTGCCTCTAGGGCATATCTCCAACAGTCTCCCACTTGCACTAGAGTACAATCTAATCTAGTTTACAACTTGGTAAAAGCCTAACACCTATAGCTTCGGTGTTCTTCATGCTTGTCTCGTGGAAGAGGTTTCGTCAGCGGATCTGCAACATTCAGGTCCGTGTGTATTTTGCAAATCTTTACATCGCCTTCCTTGACGTACTGCCGTATGACATGGAAGCGTCGGAGAATATGTTTGGCGGTGGAGTGAGACCTTGGTTCCTTCACGTTGGCAATAACACCTGTGTTGTCGCAGTAGATGTTCACAGGGTCTTGCGCACTCGGGAACACTCCAAGCTCGATGACGAACTTCCTTAGCCAAACAGCTTCATTTGCAGCATCCGCAGCTGCAATATACTCCGATTCCATTGTAGATTGGGCTACTATGGGTTGCTTCCCACTTCTCCAGCTCACAGCGCCTCCGTTCACCTTAAACACATAACCTGTTTGCGATTTCGAGTCATCTGGATCTGTGCAGAAACTTGCATCAACGTAACCTGTTACGCCAAGTTCCTCTCCACAGCCTCCATAAACAAGAAACATGTCCTTGGTATACTTAAGATACTTCAGTATGTTCTTAACAGCTGTCCAATGATCCTTGCCAGGATTACTTTGGAATCGACTCGTCAAACTAGAGCCAATGCTACATCGGGTCGAGTACTTAACATGGCATACATATCGATCCTATAGCCGAAGCATATCGAGTGCCATCCACCTCGGCTTTTTCAAGGCCGTCTGTGGACACTGAGCCATGCTCAATGTTTTTCCCTTGACAACCGGCACAAGACCTTCTTTGCCAAATGCATATTGAACTTCTTCAATATCTTGTCAAGATAAGTACTTTGACATAACGCTAGTAGGCGCCTGGGTCTATCACGATAGATCTTAATGCCTAATACGTATGCAGCTTCTCCTAAGTCCTTCATCGAAAATTTACTGTTTAAATATTCCTTCACGCTTTTCAGAAGTTCCACATTATCCCCAATTAGTAATATATCATCCACATATAGAACTAGGAATGCAACTGAGCTCCCACTCATTTTCTTATAAATGCAGGTCTCTTCCGCATTTTGGACAAATCCAAAACCTTTGATCACCTCATCAAAGCGAAGATTCCAGCTCCGAGATGCTTGCTTCAGTCCATAAATGGAACGCTGAAGTTTGCATACCTTGCCACATTTTCTGGACTGACAAAACCTTCAGGTTGTACCATGTACAACTCTTCCTCAATGTTACCATTCAGGAACGCTGTTTTGACATCCATCTGCCATATCTCATAATCATGATATGCAGCTGTTGCTAGCAAAACCCGAATAGACTTTAGCATCGCTACCGGTGAAAAGTTTCATCGTAGTCAATTCCATGAACTTGTCGGAAACCTTTTGCGACAAGCCGAGCCTTATAGACGGTTACATTACCGTCAGCATCAGTCTTCTTCTTAAAGATCCATTTATTCTCGACGGCCTTGCGCCCTTCGGGAATCTCCACCAAAGTCCATACTTTGTTGTCATACATGGATCCTATTTCGGATTTCATGGCCTCAAGCCATTTCTCGGACTCGGGTCCTTCCATTGCCTCTTTGTAATTCGTAGGTTCGTCTTGTTCAATTAACATGACGGTGCAAACAAGATTACCGTACCACTCAGGAGATGTACGGGTTCTTCCAGACCTACGAGGTATAATAGCTCCTCGACATTTTCTCCCACTCCATCTGTTATGGAGGACGGTTCAGGAACGTTTCCGTTGCGCCACTCGGAATTTCGAGTTCAGGATCAACTATCTTTCCTCCCACTTACTCCTTTAGCGAGAAACTCCTTCTCGAGAAAGGTGCCGTTTCTAGCGACAAACGTTTTGCCCTCGGCTTGGTGGTAGAAGGTGTATCCTATGGTTTCCCGCGGATACCCTACAAAGATGACCTTTCCGATTTCGGTTCGAGTTTGTCAGGCTGCAATTTCTTGACATAAGCCTCACAACCCCAAACTTTCAGGAACGACAGCTTAGGTTCTTACCATGCCATACCTCATACGGTGTCGTTTCCACGGATTTGGATGGAGCCCTATTTAAAATGAATGCGGCTGTTTCTAACGCATATCCCCAAAACGATACGGGCAAGTCGGTGAGAGACATCATAGACCGCACGCTATCTAATAAAGTACGATTACGTCGCTCGGACACACCGTTGCGTTGCGGTGTTCCGGCAGGCGTAAGCTGTGGCACAATTCCACAGGCCTTCAGATGTGTGCCAAACTCAAATATTCGCCACCACGATCGGATCGAGGTGCTTTATTTTCTTGTTAAGTTGATTTTCAACCTCACTTTGAAATTCTTTGAACTTTTCAAAAGTTTCTGACTTGTGTTTCATCAAGTAGATATACCCGTATCTACTCAAGTCATCAGTGAAGGTTACAAAGTAACGATAACCATTGCGTGTCGATACGCTCATTGGGCCGCACACATCTGTATGTATAACTCCCAATAATTCCGACGCACGTTCAACGAAACCATTGAACGGTGACCTAGTCATCTTGCCCATGAGGCATGGTTCGCAAGTGTCAAGAGATCCAAAATCTAATGACTCCAAAAGTCCAGCTGAGTGGAGTTTCTTCATGCGCTTTACACCAATGTGACCAAGTCGGCAATGCCACATATACATGGCGGTATCATTACTAAGTCTAATCCTTTTGGCATCTATGCTATGGATGTGTGTACTACGATCGAGATTCAACAAGAATAAACCATTATTCACAGGAGCATCAACATAAAAGATATCATTCATCGAAATAGCACAACCACTTGATACTGAATTGAACGAATATCCGTCTTGCAACAAGCAAGAACCACTTATAATGTTTACACTCAGAGATGGTACAAAATAACACTTATTCAAAACCAAAACTAATCCCGAAGGTAGATGCAGAGGGAGCGTGCCGACGGCCACCACGTCAACTCTTGATCCATTGCCGACGCGCATCGTCACCTCGTCCTTCGCCAGGCGCCGACTATTCCGCAACTCCACCTGTGAGTTACAAATATGAGCAACAGAGCCGGTATCAAATACCCAGGTATTACTACGGGCGCATGTAAGGTACACATCAATAACATGTATATCACATATACCTTTCTCTCTTCCGACAATCTTGCCGGCCTTCTTGTCTTCCAGGTACTTGGGGCAGTTGCGCTTCCAGTTTGGGACCAGGTTTGGCAGTTTTAGGCTTAGCAACCTGTTTGCCATCCTTCTTGAACTTCCAGGTCTTCTTGCCCTTTCCGCCAGACTTCTTGAAGTCGACGGTCTTATTGACCATGAACAGTGTGTGCTCCTTCTTGATCTCCACCTCAGCAGTCTTCAACATTACGAACACCTTAGACAGGGTCTTAGCCATGCCGTGCATGTTGTTGTTCATGACGAATCCCTTAAAGCTAGGGGGCAGCGACTGCAACACCCTATCAATCGCTAGTTCATCTGGAATCTTGCATTCTAGAGCATTCAGGCATTGAACGTAGCTAGACATCTTGACCACGTGCTCAGAGACACTGCTGTGCTCTTCCATCTTGGCTGAGAAGAAGAGCTTGGAAGCTTCATACCTCTCAGCCTTGGCCTGCGGCTCAAAGACAGCCTTGAGATCGGAAATTATCTCAAAGGCACTCATCTTCTCGAAGCGCTTTTGCATATCGGCTTCCATGGCGTAGAGCATGCCACTCTGGACGAAGGAGGAGTCTTCCACCTTAGTCTGATAAGCCTTCTTCTCATCTTCGGTGGCGGTATCTGTGGGAGCGTCACCTATGGCGGCTCCGATCACGTAGCCGACCATGTGGGGGTGAGGAGGATCCTCAGGTTGCGGAACCAGGACATGAAGTTTGAGCCGTTGGTCTTAAGTTTCTCTTTCTCAAGGAACAGGCCTAGGTTAAAGGTGGGGCGAGACATCTACAATGGCATTTGCAAAACATAAGACGTTTGTTCATAATAAAACATGGGTTCAAGTTTTTCAAAAATAAAACTACTAGAACTCCCACTCAAGACGAGTATCCCTTGCATCGTATTAGTGATTACACAACCCCCATCCATTACACTACCCCCATCAATCAGGCAGATAGCATAACTTCAAAGGTAGACATCGTATATCAATCACATCACCGCATGTGACTTGTGCTTAACCTTTCGGTACTTGTGTTCCGAGGCCATGTCTGTACATGCTAGGCTCGCCATAACACCCTTTGACGTATTCACGTGTGCAACGTGGCTTACACCCACCGTATGCGAACGAAGAGACGAGTGTAACCGCAAAGCGGCGTACCCCGTAATGTAGAACTTTATTGGCGGTGCACAACAGAGGGAGAACACTATTATCGGAATTTTGGGAGGGATCATCTTATATTACTACCGCCGTGTAACTAATATATAGACATATATATATATACACAATATAAGATGCACATAATCTACATAACATCTAAATGAAATGTAATGCGACATGATATGGTCTCCTCCGCACCAATGGTCTCCTTCGCGCCAACAGTTTTATAATTTTTTTAATAAACCTACCTTGACCATATCACATTACCCCTGCAAAATAAAGTTAGACGCTTTCTACTTTATCTTTTGCATATTTTACGTGGCTGCTAGGGCTTCCGCACAAGAACCGTTTCTTACCTACGAAAACAACCACAACAGCGATAAGCCAATTGTCTCTATTACACCCCTTTCGGGGCCCTCCATTGTAAATGTAATATCAACTATTGTAGGAGATACAGACACTCGTCAGTCACATATACGGTACAAGCCGTATGTCAAGTGTGGAACCAGTCTCACGTAAGAGTACGCGTAAAGTCGGTCCGAGCCGCTTCATCCCACAATACCGCGATATAAACAAGTACATGTGTGAGGGTAACAAATGTAGAATCGATGCCCACATTCAACATGTGTTCTAACCGTACAGATATATCTACGCATAGATCGGCTCTGATACCACTGAAGGGGATCGTAGACAGAAAACAAAAAAATTCCTACCGACGATAACCATAAACTAGCCAGGATCTATACTATGTAGATATACTAATACGGAGGAGATCAGAATACATACCCTTGTAGACCGGAAGCGGGATTACGTTCCCGCACAAACGTTGTCGATGGAGATGACGATGCCGACCTCAGGGTCGTGTAGTGGAAGAAGACGGCTCCCAGCGCCAAACGATGGCGCCTCGCGGTTCCACACACGTACGGTGTGGATGACGACCTCCGGGCTCCAGATCCAGCAGAGCAGCGGAAGTGGAAGAGTGGATCTAGCAGCACGGCGGTGTGCGTGTAGTAGAGAGACTTCCCTCCCCGTACGCAGCTCCAGAAACGGAACCACGCTCAAGGTAGGAGAGAAGAAGGGAGAAATTGGTGTATTTTCAAAGGCATGGGGGGTCCCCTATTTAAAGGAGGAGGAGGGAGACCATCTCCCTTGGCTAGGCCATGTGGGACTAAACCCCACATGGCCATGCGCCGGCCAAGGGGAAGCCGGCCACCTAGGTGGGCCCCATTCGGCCCACCTATGCCGGCTGGCCCTCCTCCCTCTCTTTTTTCCTTTTTCCTTTTTGGGATTTTCCCCTAATGGGCCTCTAAGGCCCATTTATGATTTAATGCCTTTAAAAATTCGAAATAAATTAAATAAAAATATATTTAATCACTAATAACACTTATTAATATTAAATACATATTATTTAATTCATTCGGGCTCCGAAACCTATTTCGTTGCCTCCGATCAACATCGGACAAGTTCCGGAACACTTCCGGAGTTGTCGGTTTCTTTTCTCTCTAAATCCAATCTAATCGTCACCCACCCTTAAGTGTGTTACCCCACGGTTCGGGATCACTCCAGACATGATCGAGACACCCTCTCCGATCAATGACTAACAGCGGGATCTGGATATCCATGATAGCCCCTGTGCGCCCACGAATGTCTTCTATCGTTTGAACCTTTAGACGTCTAGTCTCATCCTCTTGCCTAGAGATACTTAGATTGTCCGAGCGTCGTTCTCCGGTATCACGATTACCGAGCATGACCTCGCCATTGACAAATCTATCTTTACTCGTCTGTGACATTACATCCCGGTGACCTTGTCACATGCTTGCAAGCTCATTGATGTAATCTCACCGAGTGGGCCCAGAGTATCTATCCTGCTATGTGGACTGGCAATTCCCGCTCTTGATCACTCGCTTCTACTGCTTCTTTCCGATACCCGAAAGTGTCAACTTTATTGTCACGCTATATAAGTCATGCCGTTTGATGCGATCAGCCGTATCTTTCAGAAGCAGAGATTTGATATGATCTCACGGTCGAAGGTATGAACACTACGTTTCTATATTTTGGGTATGTCCATCAAATCATTCACCTAATGATATGACTCCGTTGTTAACCGACGCCATTGTCCATGATCAGGAAACCTTGATCATCTTTTACCCAACGAACTAGTTAAATAGAGGCTACGAAGGACCTGGTTGTTTTCATACCACACGTGTATTAATGTTTCCGCGTAATACAGTTATAGCATGTTATTAAAACTTATTATGAACAATAGAGATATGACAAATAAAATCACTTTATTAATTGCCTCTAGGGCATATCTCCAACAATATGATGCTAGAAAGCTAGTTGTTCCGGGTGAGACTAGTAATAAGTCGAGTTATATGTATGGCACAAATGATCAACCGGTTCCTGACTCCAAAGGATCTTTAGGAGGCTCGTTACTGCATGTCGGGGGACGAGTTAGGGGCAGAGGCAATGTCCCTAACATTGACCATGATGAACATGAGTTCTCTTCACCTCCAAAAGATGGTGGCCGTGGGCATGGTTGTTCGACCCGGGGCGAGGCAGGGGTTGTGCACATGGTTCTGGGAAGGAGTTTTTCCCGTCAAAGAATACAAAGCAGCAGACGACGGGACAAAAAGGAAGTGAAGAAAGGCGTAGAACTGGTCAAGTCTGGCTAATGAGACTCCCCGGCCTGGCAACGTTGGTGCTTTGGCTATGGCCATTTTTCACAATGATTATGTGACTTTACCTGTCGATGATGACGCTCATCAGGATTGGGGTTTAGGCAGAGATTGTGTTGCACTCTCGCAGGACGCAGTGAGTCTTCTAGCATGGAACTGTCGTGGCCTAAGGTCGAACACGATAGTAGAAGAGCTTCACTGGCAAGTGAACACACTTTGACCTATAATCATATTCTTGTGTAGAACCAAGATGTGGGATACGAAAGGAAAAAACTACATGTGTTCATTGGGCTATTATGGTTCCTTTGTTGTTAGTTCAGATTGCCAAAGTGGCAGCTTTGCCCTTTTTTTGGAAGCAACCTTTCCCAGTTTCTCTTTGTGGTTTCAAATCTCACTACATCGCGGTGTGAGAGTGGCCATGGAGGATATGGAGTCGTGACATGCTACCTTTTTCTATGGTGATCTAGACGTTCTTTTGGGAGATGCTACGTCGGTGCACCTGTGGAATGGTCCGCAGTTGTCTTGTAGTGGCTTTAACGAAGTGTTGTGCCATGATCTCCACTATAGTTCACACGTGATAGATCGGATGCTCAGATGGAATTTGTGTGAGAATTCTTGGATGCATGTAAGTTGGTTGATTTGGGTTTCTCTGAACCAAAGTTCAACTGGACGAATCATTAAGATGTCAAATTCAATTTTCGGGTTCGCCTTGATCGAGTCGTGACCAACGATGCCTTCAAATCAAAATTTGAAAGATGTTTGGGGAACATTATTACTTCTACCTCAAACCACTATGCCTTGCTTACATGACTTGAGTCTGTTGTTTAGCGTCGTGCCTCGGCTCGACTGCAGCACGGCTTCCAGTATGAGGCTATGTGGAAAAGAGAGGATGGCTATGTTGGCATGGTGGAATCGGCTTGGGCCTCAAGAAATAGTGGGCCGGACCCACTGCGGTCCACCTGGGCCAATTTGATAGCTTGCTAGCTCGCTGTGGAACTGGGAGCCGAGACACCTTTAGGTTTGTTCAACATCGATTTCTTAAGGTTGAAAGAAAGTTTAAGTTTCTTCACAACTCTCCCTTGGATGCTACAATTATTTCAGAAAAAAGGAGGTTGAAAGACAACTTTCAGAACTTTTTGAGAGGGAAAAGATAATGGCCCGCCAAGGGTCATGTGTGTATTGTCTCCGGGAGATTGCGTTCTTCCATGCAAAAGCATCTGCACGAAAAAGAACTAACCATATTGGGGAGATTGTGAGGTAAGATGGCTATTCCTGTGTTGATCAAGCTATGATCTAGGGGATGACTCATACATTTTATGAGGACCTTTTCACCAGAGAACCTTGTCTTTCGATGGATACGGTCTTTGAGGTGATTCCCAACAAGGTAGATTCTCACATGAATGATGACCTATGCAAGCCTTACACAAATGATGAGATTAGGGCTGCTTTATCCCAGATGTGTCCTACTAAGGCTCCAGGGTGTGATGGTTTCCCAACCATTTTCTATCAAATTCATTAGGATCTCATTGAGAATGAGGTCTGTGATGTTGTTTGAAGCTTTTGGGGTGGCTTTGATATCACGTAGAGTTTTTATTCTGGTTTAGTTCTAATCACCAAGGCATCAAACTCAAAACATATGCCCAAAATTTGACCCATTAGTCATTCAAATGTCTTCTACAAAATTGCTTCGAAAGTTATGACAAACAGGTTTAAGATTCGTCTACTTGATATTACTTCGGAGTTCCAAGGTGCCTTTGTTCCAGGATGGCTTATTACATACATTACTCTCATTGCTTTTATAATGCTTGCACACTGTTGGACATCAGAAGAACAAGAGCCCTTTTTGTCATAAAGATATGATGAAGGTATATGGTCACATTGAATGTAATATATCCATGAATGCCTCAGCAGATTAGGTTTTGCTCCTAGCAGGAATGTTTTCAATCATGAGGTATGTCACTACAACTAGGTATGATGTCATATTTAATGGGGAGCTTATCATGTGGTTCCATCCCGTGGTATCCGTTAGGGCGGCCCGATTTGCCCAGATGTGTTTCTGTTGTGCACTAAAGGTTAATCTTGTCTACTCCAAAAGAAGGAGAGACTTGGTAAACTAAAAGGTTCACACAATGGACGCTAGGGCCCTTCTAGTTCTCACTTCCATATGATAGTATCACATTCGTGCAAAGTGATCGATGTAGTGTGGGTGCTTTGAAATCAGCTATTGCCACATACTTTGAGGCATCTCTGGTCAGAAAGTTATTTTCATAAGTCTTGTATCTTCTTTGGTAACAGCTATCCAGGTACTTCCAATGCTTTTGTGAAAGCTCAAATAGATGCTTACAATGAGATCCTCCAAGATTCTTACCTTGGTATGCAGACTGAAGTTGCGAGGGTGGTTACGTCCTCCTTCAAATTCTTACATCGCATGTGGGTAAGGAAAGTTGGTTCAGCTCAGTGGGTCAGTATATTCCTAACTATGTGATGATATGTTTTTAGTTCCGACTGTGACATGTGAGAATATGTGCTCAACCATTGCTAACCATTGGTGGTGCTTTGAAAATGGCAAGAAGAAAACACATTGGCGATCATGGGAATGGTTATATTCGCCTAAGTTGTTGGGTGGAATGGGTCCAAAGACTTTGACCTATTCAACCAAGAAACTTTTGGTAAACAATGTTGGTGTCTTTACCGAACCGACATATCTATGTACAAGGGTCCTCAAGGGGTGATACTATCCGGAGTCAGACTTCCTATCTAATACCAAACTAAGGCGTTATCCTTCACATGGCGATCTATCCTTTTTGGCCAAGTGTTGCTGCTGAAGAGGATCTGATGGGGGATAGGTGATGGAAAATTTGTTGATCTTAAAGGTGACAACTGGATTCTAGGCCACTGTACTGGAACATTCATGTCCATGGCTCTACTTCCAAATGATTCAAGGTTTGATACCATATGAATGATACAATGATGCTTGTATGTTGACAAGATTAATTCTCTCTTCCATGAGAATTTGTTGCAAGCAAATTAGCCGACACGGTGGTGATGATTTTGTTTCATGGACGCATCACAATTTTTGGTCATTATATAGTCAGGTCTTCCTATAACTTGGTTGAGGCTGAGGCCTTTTTAAGACTGAGTCCTTCTTTGCACATCGTGGTGATTGAGGACACGACCCCATTTTGCTTATGCAACAAAGACAAAGCACTAGAAGTCTTCTTTGGGCTACTCATGTGCCATGCAAGATGAATATTGTTCTCTGGATCATTACCCTTGACTATCTACCGACATGTTCTCAATTGCAACACAAACGTATTTAGGTTGAGGATAACTGCTCTTTCTACGGTAGATCGGAGAGGCTTGAGCATCTCTTTCTCCTCTTTCCTTTTGCCTGATCAGTTTGGAGCTCGATGAAGGAGCAGTTCCTGCTAAGGTTTGCATGAAAACCTTGTTAATGACAAGCAATGGGTATTCGACGTGCTGGGCTGCGATAGTGCTGTGAGTGCCACTGTTCTTGTCGTTACCTATTGGCATATGTGGGAGGCTCGTAACGAGGCGAGAAACGACGGTGGCCATCTATATCCTCTCCGAGTTGCGGCCAAGATCACAACCTATGTTGATATCCAAACCTGCTACCAGGTTTGATACCAGTTCTCATGCCCCATCCCGGTCTCTACCACCTGCTGGTTTTGTTTGTATGAATGTCTATGCGGCTATGTTCCCCACCAAGCGCGGAATGGGCTGGGGAGCGGTACTCCGTGATCAGGGGTGAATTTATCAGGCATGCTTTGATAGGCTTGAGCCTACCCTCCATTGTCACCAAGAAACCATCAAATATGTACGCGTCAACCTTGGTGGATTATAAAAGGTCAAAAGTTATTAGCAAGAAAATCAAACAACCATTAGAATGAGGCTAAACTAAATCCATTAACAATCTAAGCCTTATGTTGTACATGTATGACCAATTGTGCATCTAAGTTTCAATAATCCATTATAGACTAGGTGTTGTTTCCTTTTGAAACTATGTACTTAGTATTTTTAGCCTACTCTACCTTTTCATCTTAGATTTGCCACTATCTGTGATCACTCAGGGGTTTTAATCCTCTCTTGTTTGGAGGGAATTGATGGGTTCCGTTCGGTGGAACTTGCTGTTTTGGGATCTAATGGAGCATCATTTTTTATGTTTTTAGGGAGTGTGACGGGTTTTTAGGAATAGAAATGAGTTTGAAACTTCGGTGGAGACGCAAGGGAGGTTTTCTCACTCTCTAAGAAAAGACATGTGGGCAAGGACAATATAATTATATGCATATATTCTCTCTGTAGATCTTAATAATAATATATTACCTCCGTTCCAAATTATAAAATGTCTTAGATATATTGCAATGTGAACTATACACAGATTAAAATGAATGAATAGACACACTGAAACACGTCAAGATACATGCGTTCTACTAGAAAAAAGTTAGAACATCTTATAATTCGTAACACAGGGATTAGATTCTTGCCCTCTCACGCGTGTTCCACCGTATTGTCAACAGATTTCTGTAAACTAGTTTACAGTTCAGACATGCAGGATTGGAGCTAAGTGATTCGGTTTTAAGATTTGGCGTAGAGCGATTTAGTTCTAACATGTTGCCATGTGGGCATGAGAATTGATCAATTCCTGAAAGCGCAACGGAACGACAGTAGCGCAAGCACGCCGAGCACGGGTGCTCGTGCTAGCTACGATGCACGGGTGTTTCTTTCTTGGCACCAGCTTGCGCAAATCAATGGTGGGTGCATGCTCAGGTCACTCGCGTGCTCGTGCTAGCTACGATTACCGGGGCAGGAGGAGCTCCTCAGCCCCGACCTTCATGCTGGCCGTGGCGGAGACGAGCTTGACCATCTTGGCCGCGCCGTCGAGGACTGCGACCTCGACGTCGAACGCGCCGCACACGGGGCGGTGGTCGGAGAACTTGGACTCCCCGCGAACGTACGCCACCTGCACGATTCCCTCCCCGTGCCAGAGGATCCGGTCGCACCACGCCGGCGTCCTCCGCTTCGGCTTCTTCTTCGACGCCGCGCCACCACCGCCGCCGTCGTCCTCGCCGCCGGCGTAGCTGTCAGAGTTCCACGAGTACTTGTACGTGGGTGCGAAGGTGATGACGCCCTCGCTCCACCCCCGGAACACGCCGCCCTCCCGCTCTGTCTTGAGCTGGTCCTTCTGGAATAGTGCCGCCCAGTCGCCGGCCTCCACCAGCTTCTTCGTCTCCGCGTAGCTCAGCGCGATCCGGTAGTTCAGGTCCCCCAGCCAGATCACGCGACTGCAAAAAATTGATGAATTGCTCGAGATTAATTAACGGCTGAACCTGATGCAAGAATCAATGGTGATCAGACAGTGACGTACTCGTGGTCGAGGATTCGTTCCGGGATGCGGCGACCGGAGCGCTTGCAGACGCGGCGGAACTGAGTGCTTTTAAGGATCTCGACGACGTCGGAGTTGCGGCGGAGCTCGTCACCGTCCTTCTCGCCGGAGGCGAGGTGGCTGCATACGAAGCAGAGATACGTCTGGTGCAGTGACATGCTGACGGAGATGCACCCTTTGTTGCCGAGGCGGCCCATGATGCCGCGGCCGACGCAGCTGAGCCGGACGTGACCGATGTGCGCCACCAGCTCCCGCCGCGCCCACACCGTCGCGAACAGACCCACCATCTGCTTGCACGCCACCAGGCAGTACCTCCCCTGCAGGCTGCCGCCGGCCGCAGCAGCAGCGTGGCATCGGACGCCATGGACGACGACGGCGCCTCCTCGTCGACGACGGCGTCCACGTCCTCCTCGTCTGACGTCGTCGTGTCGCCCTCGACACCGTGCGGGCGCCGGTTCTTGCTGCTGCCACAGCGCATCATCAGGCACGACGAAGGCGATCTGTAGTACGGCCGGCGCCGGGGCGGCCTCTCCGCGGGGCAAGTGCACGACTTGAGCCGGCGGCCGCGGGTGATTGCGGCGCGGCGAACTTCTCTGGGGGAGGACCCGTTCTTGTGGAATAGCGACGGGTCGAGCGGGCTGGAGCTCGCCGTGTGGAGTGCCGAAACGGGGGAGACGGACTGACTGAAGAAGCGACTTGCCAGCGGGGGCGTCGACGAGGAAGGCCGGTTGAGCGCTTGGTTGATGAGTGCGAGCCATCTCGCCGCCGGCTCGTTGTCCTCGATCACGAGCACGTTGCCGGCGTTGAGAGGGACGACCTCCTGGAATCTGCGTCAAACATTACACAGAAAATTACGATTCTGAGTAATTGAGATTAACTGCACTTGATACTGATGATGCAATTTGCACTCTATCCATGCTATGTCAGGCCACGTATCGGGTCAAAATCCTGTGAAAATCAAACATAAAGGATTACGAAACAAAACTCCCAAAATGCTTCACATTTTGCCATGTTACAGTACAGGGTTTACTTGTTATCTGAAGCAAGCATTCAGAGTTGGCAACTAGCGCTGTTAGTTGAAACATTGTTTTCATAAGAATAGGACCTTTGAAGCAAAAGAACCCCACAAGGAAACATGCCAATAATTTGCATAACACGCAGTTCACCAACAGGAGATGTGATGGAATTATTAGTGGTGCAGAGGGAACTGAAAATGGCAATGTTTTTCTTTTTGCAAACAAACGGAGGTCTTGCATGTTAATGCATTCACAATTATGTAGCCCCAAATCAAGCCTGTCCAAGTCCAATGCTGTTCTCCATCTGATAAGAGATAGAAGATTATGCAAAGCTATTTTGTTTGATGTTGTAACATACCCTAGCACATAAATGTCTGAGTGGTCATCAGAAGGTAGGAAATCATTTAGATTCAACTCCATATCTGGGGTTTTTCCGGCGACGTTCCATGTTGCTGCAAATACCCTGCGAAACGCAGACCACCGAAGGGAAAATATTATCTGAATTTAGAGCTTAACAGAGAAACACAAGGTTGTTTGTGGTGGCATGCAGTGTGCTAACTGCTAAGTGCCTAAAATTTAGTTTGAAAACCAGTGAGTGTACCTGAAGGCCTCGATATGTGTACTGGTGCTTGAAGAAGGAGAACTGAAATTGCTGAATTTCAGACTTGTGCTTTTGAAGAAGGATGATGATGATGCTGCCGCCGAAGCCGCCGGTGACTGCTCTGGATTCTCTCTGAAATCAACTGCAAACATGCAAACACCAAACTATTTTAGCACTTTCACACAGTATTACTAATATTTTGGATAGTTTTTCGTCTTAACCAAAGATGAACTTTTCATGATAACCATGCCCCGGAACATCAAGGTCGAGCTTGAACTCTCCACGTCACACACAGAAATGAATTGTTCGTTCCACGAATTCCCAAAAGAGAGAAACATGGTGACTTTGCTTCGACGAATAATGAAATATAATGTTCTGAATTCAAGAACCTACCTGTGGTGTTGATAGAGCCCTCAACGCCATGTCTCGATGAAGAATTCCTACTCCTAATACTAGATATCCTTCCAAAGGGAGACTGAAGAGGGTGGAAAGCTAAAGTGAGTGATAAGTATCTGGATTGATGGCACTTAACTCAAGGGATGAGAAAAGATGTTACCTTCCCCCTCCTGTTGGTTTTCTGGTCCATTTTCTTAGCTCGACTTCTTCTTCCAGCAATAAACGACTGACTTTTGTACCAAAGCAATTAGTTAGCAGCTAGGAGCTAATCTATGATGCCTGAAAGTGTGTTGCAAGAACAAGTCAGGCAGATGGAACTTTCCTTGTTTCTATGGTAAAAACTATGCAGGACTTGTTCTTCTGAAACATATCCAACATTAGTTCTTCGACGGCAAAATAAGAAACAAGAAAGCAACAACTGTCCAGTTAGAAACAGGAGTACTACTTAAATAGGACCAACCTATCAGAAAAGGAAGGAACAAGTAAGATCTGACTTTAAAAAGAAAAATACATTCCCTCAAAATACCGAATGTAACAACGATACAAAAATTGGCGTCACAATCATGCAGACGATAGCAAAGCATGTGTGACCCACCTCATAAGAAGGAACAATCTATACCTTGATAGAAAGAAATGCCTTTGTCTTCTTTGATGCAATCAATTCAATGGAATAATAGAAGTTGACCTGAAGAAATTTAAAGCAGCTATTGGGAGGTACAAATGGGCGATGCTACCACCGGTGCCGCAGTCACGCCGCAAAAATAAGAACTTTCAGAAACAACAAACCGATGATAACGAAACGTAAACTCCTCAAAGGCAATGGACAGCAAATCACATTTGTCAACACATGAGCAGGCATATTATCCTAACCTTCAT
Source organism: Poa pratensis (assembly GCA_947311845.1). NCBI lineage: Eukaryota > Viridiplantae > Streptophyta > Magnoliopsida > Poales > Poaceae > Poa > Poa pratensis. Next base: position 55,804,503 of record CAMZMU010000049.1, on the reverse strand, counting down.
CCTAGTTCTACACAGTACCGAAACTGCTGTTGCAAAGGAAGGCCCATCTTATATTTGCAACCGTACCCAAACGTATGCAGGCAAAAATCCTAGCTACCAATGGAAATAGAATACATTGAGACACGATATCACCCTTTTCCGTCGAAAACAGGGAAAGTGCATAAGTGTGTAGGGGATTGTCTAGATTAATGTTGTCGAGCTCAAGGTATGGAAGGTAATGGAGTTTGACCAGCCGTTTCCAGGAAAACTAAATAAACTAACCAGCACAAAACCAAAACTGTCATGATACATCATAGAGCTGTGTTAACAGCTCTTTGGAAGCATCCAGCAAGTGGTAAGGTAAGGGAGAGGCTCTAGGAACTGTAAAAAACATAACAATCGAAACTTTTCAGAAAACAAATGCTTGGTACAAGTGTACAACAAGAAGCAGCAAAAAAATTACACATCTTTTATTCACAACAAAGCGCCAAATTGGAGTATAATTGTCTGTCCAGATACACACCAGAACCAAGAAGGGAGGGAGGAGACCAGACTGATTCCCCGAGGCAGCCGTATTGGCATTGGAAGCATCCAAAACAGAGGCTGATGCTCCCAAGAAAATATATAATTAAAGTACTCATAAGAAAAATGGGTAAATTGCACCCTGATTTTGGGCATGCGGCAAGTGTTGAAAATGACAAAAGCACAATGTTGTGGGGCGCAAAGACAGGAGTAGGAATTGAAATGATTCAAACTTGTGTAAAGAGAAGCGAATAGCCAATGAAAAGCAGTGGAGGCTCCATGGAGCACACCAGAGAGCTTGGAGAAAGACCAAACCAATGACCAAGTTCTTTGCTCTATGGGACTACCGATACGAACCGGATCAAGATTACAAGTTAACCATAACAAAAAACATAAGACTAGAAGAGAAGGGAACAAGAATCTCTTCTTTCACCTTGCTGAATGGTGAGGATTCTGCTTCCATGGAATGGAATGGAAGCGGCAGAAAAGATGCCAAATGGACGCCAAATACTCTGAGGAAAGAAGATATAGTAAGAGAGAGACATACTATTTCTGGGAAACCGCCGGCCGGCTGTCGGTCTCCGGCGTCGTGGTTGCCTGACGCTGCCGGCGAAGATGAGCGGCTGACGAGGAATGGAATGGAATGAAATGAGGGGAGGAGTGCACGACGTGGGAGGGGCGGCGGTTGGTCAGGTCAAACGGAAACGGGGCGGTGGGATTGGAGGAGGAAGAAGGGGAGATGGGGCATGTCCTGTTACCCGTTGCCTTTTCCCGATGTTTTGGAGAAGCAAGTAACTTGTAAGTCCAAGGAATTTGTCAGCGTGTGTCCTTCTCGTCTCGGTCTACAGAGTAGTCTACCATGGACCGGGGATGCCCTCCTTCCATCCTAAAACGACAAATTTTACGTGTGGTAATAAAGCTTCTGTATATTTTATGATCGATCTACGCAAGAAAAAACTTTTATGATCCATGCGTACAACAGAAATTAGATTTGTCATCGAGTTACGTCGCCTTTAATGTAGGCTGCTCGCGTTGTTACGATGTTAATTTGTGATGACAAGTAACTATGGATATGCAACACAAAGAAAATTAAAATCGGTGTTTCGATAAAATTAATACAGTATATTAGTATCAAGACATCGAGAATATACGCAGTAAAATTAATAAAAGAATGCTAGGAGCCAGCCGAGCAAAAAAAAAACAAACAAACAATTAAAAATTCACGTAACAGCATCCACAGCGCAAAACGCTTGCCAACCCGCTTAAGTAAAAAAAGAAAAGCAGAAAATAAAATTGCATCAATGCTGCCATGCCTCTCAACGCTGAGACTCTTTTTTTTCGCGGGGTAAAGAGAATTTTCCATTAACTGGGGACAGAATTACAATCCATACACAAGGCTGACTCAATCTCCTGTGGAGCATGTCTGAGCCAATATCTAGTTAAACCTTGTAATCTACCCATATTCGCTAACTTATGACTAACAACATTTGCTTCACGGTCAAATTTAGCGACATTGATTTCTCTTTCCCGGATCAACTCCCTGATCACCTCTCGAAGCGTAGACAAGATCTGGTGTTGTTTCTCTTATCTGTGTTAGGGCTTCCGAACAGTCCGCCTCCATTGATATACGAAGGGGGGAGTTTACTAGAGCCTGCTCTAGACCCAGCTCCATTGCAGCCAACTCCGCATTCGTCGCATTGAGGCAGTTACAAATCTTCCAACGCTAAGACTCTAATTTAACTCTCCTATGCCTCTATTTCTTGTCTTTGCGGGACAAAAAAAAAAACAACTAACTCCGGACGACAGTCCTTTTGTCAGGCTCCGAGGATTGTAGCCATCACCCGCCCATGGACCATGATTTCTATCCTAGCGTCCACTTTCTAGCATCGCGTTGTGGACGCTCTAAGGCCTGTGTCAATGCATCGTTTCTTAACACGTCTTCATAGGAGCATTAAAATTTAAGAGACAACTAGTACAGTGCATTTTCTCTTGTGGGTTGTATCTAAATTAAATGATTTAGTGCTAATGCATACATATGATTGGATTAGCATTACTTTTTACCTATGGCCACGTGCAAGGGTTGTATGTTAGCTAAGATACAACCTCACTCTCTTTCTTCATTAACTACCATGCCACATCAGCAAAATGCATATAAAACCGTGCTAAGAAACTTGCATTGGCATAGGCCTAAGCATTTCCTCTTCCAACGCTAGCTGCTAATATGGTGCTTCACAAACTCCAAAAACGGCGGTCGTTGCACAATATTTTATTTGGTACGGGTTTGCCCAGCGACGTCTTTCTGCAGCGGCAAGGGAGAGGGAAGACGAAATGGACGACCAGCCACTAGAGGTCGGGCGCTCTAGTGCAGCCCGGTGCAGCCGCACATGAGCAGTTTCAGGAGGGGGAGGGGACGGGAGCGCGACCAGATAGAGTGGTGGGCGAGGGAGAGGAGAGGGATGATAGGGAGCGATGGTTGTTAATGTCCTACTGTGATGTTTCTTTTTGTACTTAAGGCCACACGCTTCCCAAGATGGAGCTTTAAGAGAAATTTGATCAACAATATGTTTGATTATGTTGTACAAAATTGATATTGTGGGATTTGTGTTGAAAATCACTTTCTAATGATAACAATCTTTTATCAAATAACCTTCATGTACTTGTGCAAATACTTGTAAAAAAAATCTTGAAAGCGTGTGCGCATTATAATTGGGAATGGAGAGACAATATAATTTTGGATGCGTGCGTGCTTGGTATCTTGATTACCTATTGACATCGTATTGATATAGAGGTCAGTGTAATTGATATCCTCTCGATATTAAGATATTCTCTTTATCAAAAAGTGCCCTAAGGCTGACTATAGGTCGCCATTGGTGAAGTTCCGATAAGATCAGCTCCCACTTCCATTGATGGGTGGCACTTTGCGTTCAAAATCCTAGTATTATTGGGTTGTTTCCACAGTTGCCACCAAGTGAGCAAAGCCAGGGACCGTCATGGCGCCATCGCATGGCCAAGTGCTTATGCTGCGTTCGGATGTTCGCATTCGAGCTGGATATTAGATATTCGCAAGCTCCCGTCCCGAATATCTGAATTCGTGCTGTTTAGATGGGCTCGATATTCAGCCCGTGTATTCGCTCACGATATCGAGCGATGGTACCGTAGTGAAAAAAAGCAGCCAGCGAATGTCGAGGCGAACCCCTCGACATTGGCTGGCTGCAAAAAAAAGTTTGTATGTCTACTGTTCTTGGTCCTTATTACTTGTGCAGGTCCATGGAGGGAGCAAAGGGAAAGAAGTTTGGAAGAGCTTACACGCAGTGGACTCTGGAGATGGACCGCGCCTTGTTGGACATGCTTGTTGAGCATCACAACAATGGTAATCATGCTCAAAATGGATGGAAGTCACATGTGTATCGCCATGCTATCAAGGATGTTAAAGAGAAGTGTGGGGTGGACGTCAGAAAGGACAAAATCGTAACAAGGTGCAAAACCTTTGACAAGCACTATGAGATTGTAAGCAAAATTCTTTCTTAGAGTGGATTTGCTGGGATTGGGACAAGAATGTGTTACAAATGGACAGCGATGAAGTGTGGGACAGATATGTGGAGGTACGTGGCATGTCGCTAGCTCATTCTAATTTTTTGTAACTTGGCAATGTAACTCATGTTTGTACGAGCTTGTAGGCTAATGAAAAAGCAGCTATATACAGGAACAAGGTGATCCACAACTGGAATGAGATATGTACTATTTACTCAAAAGACCATGTCATCGGTTAAGGTGCTAGGACAGGTGCGGAAACTGAAACTGAGGCTGCAACTGTACCACCAACACAAGAGACCAATGATATCTCTCCTGAATGTGCTGGCCATCAAAGAAGCCACATATGGGTGAAGCAATTATGTGCATGCTTGGAGATATGAAGACGTCTTGGAGTGATGCAATGAAGTCGACGGAGCCATTACAGGCAACCCAGGTTACTCCTCCTTCTGTGATACTTGCTGCACTTGGTGACATACCAGACTTGTCTCGATCTGACAAACTCCGAGCTTATGGGAAGCTAATCCTTAGCGAGCGTTTATTTCATGCACTTATGGAGCTCCCGTGGATTTCAGGAAGGAATGGCTGCTGATGTTGCCTTGAGGGCTTGTCATTTGTGATTTCTATGTAAGAACATGTCATATTGCATATGAGACTTTGTACCTTGTTTGTTTCAGACTTCATTAAAATGGTCGTTTATGATGGATTATGTTTTGAATTTGATATAATGTTGTTGTTAAAATATTGGAGAATTTTATGTATTTGTCTAGCTGTTGTCTGTACTATAATATGTGGTTGTTCTGCATATTTTGGCATGAATATAACAGTATAATGATCAATGTCTCGAAAAACTGCTTTTATAACATCCAAACAACATTTGACATTCAACATCAATATCTTGTCTAGGTCCGAATATCTAACACATCCAAACAGAAAATATTGATATTCAATCTCAATATCAATATCCTGGATATTGGATATTCAGCCCAATATAATGTCTAGCCCCCCAATATGAACATCCGAACGGATCATTAGAGACAATGGTGACCTCCATCGACCAAGTCTGAAGACAATCAGTTTTGGGCCGTTAGCAGGAGTTGCAAGGGAAACTAAAGCTTGGAGACGACTTCAGTCCAGACATCCACACCAAAGGGGTAGAGGCTAAGAGGTGGCCGCAGATTTAGGATGAACCTCACAGAACTGGCAATGGAGTCATGCGGCCAGCCTCTCTTTGCAAGGTTATCGGTCGTTAAACACTTGTTCCGGAAGAGGAGCCATGCATGGAGGCGGCACTTCGGAATCACTTCTCTTTTTTGTCATCCTTATTCACCGTAAATACTAGGTCTAGAATTAAAACTCGAAACCCGCGAGCTAAACGAGTAGATCGCAACTCGACTCGGTTTGGCTCGAACTCGTTACAAACGAGCCGAGCCGGGTTTTAATTTTGACGGTAAACGAGTTCGACTTAAACGAGCCGAGTTTACGAGTACTCGTTTAACTAGGTAAAAAGAGTCGATACCTACCATTCTTGTCTATGTGTACAATTGTTTCTGATTATTGTAGTTTATTTTCTACAAATTACATGATGATGTCATATTGTCATTAATTTGCATCATAGACGTCTAAATAATTGGAAACAACTGTATATAGAAGCTATGATGTTGCATGTTGATAATTTTACCGACCTAAACAAGTAAAGTCACGAGTTTTGCAGTTTCAATTCTAAACTCGTTAGTTAAACGAGTCGACTCGAAGTAACTCGTTAGTTAAATGAGTTTTAACGAGTCAAGCAGAATTCCAGGCCTAAATAAATACCAGCACGCCACAAAAATGGTCTCCTAAAAGGCCCATCGTAGCATACTAGGGAGGTTGATGTGCTAATCTTGTTGTTTTAGCTAGTCGATGTTCTTCCCACTCAAAAAAGCTAGTTGATGTTCTTGCACCACTTTGACCTCCTGTTTTTATGGGCGATTGGTCAAAATACATAGCATTTTTATGATTTGTTGATTTGAAAACTCCGAGTTTGTGTTGCATGTATCTAGGAGGCTTTACACGAGCATTATATCAAACTGTAACTATTTAAAGTATTTTTCAGCTAGGTTATGTGCATGTTGAGTGGGTTATTTCAGCTAGGTAGCACATTGAATCTGGCAGTTGCGTCGCCAGTTACTCGCATGGTGATCCATGGACCACTTTGACTTGTTTGGGACGGAACATGGACCACATTCTGGCATCCAAGACGTGCGGCCGTGTCCGGCACTGCCCGGATCATGACAGCGTCCATCCTGTCGTGTAGATGCCGTGCATGATGATCTTGAATATTTCCTGCGATTAGAGTGACAATTAATTATGATGCCGTGCATGATGATCTTGTATATTTCCTGCGATTAGAGTGACAATTAATTATGTCGTTGCCTCATTTGTAGGACAACATTGCATAACCTTATATATAAAGGGAGGACATGTCCTCCCCTTCTCCATCGAGCCACGTCGCCCTTTTTTCCCTGGCCGTCCGATCGACGGAACGGACGGCCAGGATGGAACCACGTCCTCCCCATCTCGTGTTACTGTTCCTGGCAACAGTAACGCGAGCTCCGCACCAATCAGGTGACGACACGTCACCGGTCACCACCGGTGCCTCCCGTAGCCAGCTGGTGACCCCTCCGCACGAATTTTGGCGCGGAAAAATTGCAGAAACACCCCCGCAAAGGACCAAAACGCAAATTCTGAAAAAGTCAGGGATCTACGTGTAAAAACGCACCACAACTCCCCTTCTCCCTTCTTCTCCCGCGACGGCTCGAGTTCGCCGCCGCCGCCGACGCGTCGCCACGCCGCTCCACCCCTCCCCGCCCGAATCCAAGCACGCGGGGAGCTCCGCCGTCACCGCTTCTCCCTCCTCGCCGCAGATCGTCTGCCGGGACGCCCTCTGCACGCCGTAATCGACGCCACCGCGCCCGCTGCCCGCCGCCGCGTCCGCCCGCCGCTGCGGCCGTTCCGGCGACTCAAAAGGGGTGGCGCCGCCACCTACGACAGCACGCGTCCGCGCGCGTCCGACGCGCGCAGCCGCGCGTTCCGGAATGCGGTGGCGCGCCGCCGGCGAGCTCCACGCAGTCGCGGCGGATCCGGCCGTTGTAACGTCATCGCGACGTCACCGTGGGCCCGATCTGTCAGCAATTTTTCTTTTTCCCCAGAAAAAATAACAGAAAATACTAAAAACCTGACAAGTGGGCCCAGTTCACCTAAAAAAAATCCAGAAAAATGATTAATGCTGCAAAATTAATATCTTTAAAACTATTGATCAAAAAAATATGGAAAATATATCAAAATGATCAAAAAAAAGAGATGTTAACTACTTATGGCATAATGCAAATAAATTTGAGGATTTTAATTCGGTGAATATTTGGTGAAAATCCAAATTTATTTCCTCAAATTATGGATTGAATTTAATAAATCCTCATAAAATATGTTTCATCTGATTATGAAGTTAAATTAATCGAAAAAATGATTAATGCTTCAAAATTAATATCTTTAAAACCATTCATCAAATATGGATTGAATTTAATAAATCCTCATATAATATGTTTCATCTGATTATGAAGTTAAATTAATCGAAAAAATGATTAATGCTCCAAAATTAATATCTTTAAAACTATTCATCAAAAAAAAATATGGAAAACATATCAAAGTGATCACAAAAAAAAGATGTTAACTACCTATGGCATAATGCAAACAAATTTGAAGATTTTAATTCGGTGAATAATTGGTTAAATCCAAATTTATTTCCTGAAATTATGAATTGAATTGAATTTAATAAATCCTCATATAATATGTTCCATCTGATTATGAAATTAAATTAAATTTTTAAGACAAAATACAAACTTAAAAAATCTTCCCAAATTGTTTAACAATTAGAAATAATTTATCTGAAGTCCCTCCAATTATTCAAATAAATCTAATAAATGCTCAAAATGGTTAATATTTATGAATAACCATAATATATTTCCTCTGGTTATGGTTCTAAATAAAAAAAATTGTGGCAAAATTGAACCAAATTTGATCATTTAAATTAAGCTAACATATTTGGGGCAATAAAACTTGAAACTCTCTGATTTTACAGTTTAATTTTCAAAAAAAAAGGGATTCAACGAATATTTGGAGGAAAATGCAACTTCATTTTCTCTAATTATGAATTGAATTTTAAATGAATTAAATAGATACGCATATAATGTATTCCCTCTGATTATTGAGTTACATTAAATATTTAAATCAAAACTTAAACATATTATAACAATTCAAATAAGTTAATATGCGCAATTTAAATATTCCCTAAATTGTATTTCATTTTTTCCCTTACTTTTTTTTGTACCCCACGCAAATTTTGTTGCTAATTTAACTTAAAGAATTATTGCTTCCTATCCATGTAAAATTAAAATTTAGAAGGATGATTTTACAACAATTTCGTAACAACAATTGTTCAACGATACTTATTCCGCTAAGATAAATTTAAAATGAAATTTGTTTTCCATATTTTCTAACTGTACACAAAAATGATCTTTATCAGATGAGTTTTCGCGAAAAGTACGGCGAGATATTGTTTTAGGATATTTAAACAAATTTCCAAAAAATGCTAAATGATACAAATTACAAATTTACAAATGTCTTTCAAATCTAAGCATTTTGCAAATGTGAAAAGAATTCAAAAATAAATAACTTCCCAATTTTACCAATTTCTTGAAATCTAAACAACTAATAAATGTGAACCTTTTTTCACTCACATACTGTTTTTTCTCTGATTATTAAGTTACACTAAATATTTAAAACAAAACTCAAACGTATTATAACAATTCAAATAAGTTAATATGCGCAATTTAAATATTCCCTAAATTGTATTTCATTTTTTCCCCTTAGTTTTTTTTGGTACCCACGCAAATTCTGTTGCTACTTTAACTTAAAGAACTATTGCTTCCTATCCATGTAAAATTAAAATTTAGAAGGATGATTTTACAACAATTTCGTAACAACAATTGTTCAACGATACTTATTCCGCTAAGATAAATTTAAAATGAAATTTGTTTTCCATATTTTCTAACTGTACACAAAATTTGATCTTTATCAGATGAGTTTTCGCGAAGAGTACGGCGAGATATTGTTTTAGGATATTTAAACAAATTTTGAAAAAATGAAATACGCTCACGTACACACGGGCGCGGCGTGTCGTCGCGCCATCTTGACTAGTTTTACTAACTACTCACTCATAGGCCTGTAAGTGGGCACGTCCATGGCGGCCCGTGGGCTTGCCGCTTGTCCCCACTTAATTAAACGGGAGTAAGATTTTGACCTTTTTTGCTCGCTTAATTGACGCGGCGTCCGTCAAACTCCACGTCTGCTTGCTCAGCCTCCGGAATCTGGAAGTGCTGGCAGTGGGCAGGCGGCAAGCCGGGCACCCTGGACCTGGAGGCGACGTCGCCTAGTCCAGCCAGAAACTGCTCCAAGGCAAGGCCGGCTAGTGCGATGAAATCCGACGGAACCGACAGTCACGCACGCGCGAGCCACCGCGGCGGGCGCATGGGAGAATCGATTCGCCCAACTCGATCTGAATCGGGAGGCAGGCGGGCTGCCGCGATCTGGCCAAGCTAGGCGCGCATCGGCGCCGCTATCACCATGTCCGGGGCGCAGCCGTGGCTGCCCATCAATTGGAAAGGGAGCGAGGAAAGTTGACTTGTTTGTTCCCCGTGAGAGGACGGGAAGGATTGATTGGGCTTACTTGGACAGATGGTTAGCCGCTACTGCCGCCAACTAATTGCAGTCTGCCGTTGGTGTCCACAGACACGATTAAGTGGGGTTGGCAGGCGGCACCGTGGACAGCCCACCCCCACCTACAGCCTGACTCACTCAGTTTCACAATATAAGACGTTTAGCTTTCCAAAACATCTTATATTATAGAACGAATGTAATACTCCATAACCAAAGACTCATAAGTAGGTACTGCGCGCTCAACGCAGTGCAGAAGAAGGACTTGTGTGTAATTTTGTTTTTCGTGGGGGTCCTTTCTGTAACGGGTCTGCTGTAATACTGTCTGTAATCTCGCAAAAAAAAAAAAGTAGGTACTGCGCGCATATGGGCATGCATGAAGCAGGCCATGGCACACAAAAAAAGAGTAGAACAAGCTTTGACTAATTGTCTTCCAGTAATCAAAGTACTAAGACCTGCATCAATGAACTCTTTAGATGGTTTACTAATTCCACGGATAGCTGATCTTGGATTAGGTTGAAACATATTATCAGATTTGTTTTCCCAGGAGTACATCAGACGCACAAAGTATGCCGTCTCGCCGTCATGCTCCCCTACATATCATGTCTTTCTTTTTTTTAGATAAATCCTACGAGTAATGTCAGCAGGCATGTGTGCGTCTCGCTATCCATGTTGAAAATATAAAGGATGTTCTCTTGACGGCATTATATATGCGGCTGCTGCGGGGAAACCTATAATGGAGGCCGAGCTACATGGAGCCCTTTATTTTCAAAATTTTGAAAACTACATTTTGAAGTTGTAAAAAAATCTTTAAAAATTCATGCATGTAGACAGTGTTGTATTCTATCAACGTGCAAAATATCGAACCAAAATAGTTCATATTTTGAGCTACACAAAAATGATAAAATCTGACAGATTTGGAAGAGTTCAAATTTTGCACTGTTCACTACTTTCAAATTTCAGATTTGTCATTTTTGCGCAGCCTAAAATACGAGGTATTATTTTCTGAGATTTTACACATCGGTAGGATTCAATATTTTCTACATGCAGGATTTTTTTCAGAATTTTTTACAACTTCAAATTGTGGTTTTCAAAAATTTCAAAATAAAGGACTCCCTGTAGCCCGGCCTCCATTAGTCCACTCTCGCTGCTGCGACGCTACCAAGCCATGATGAATGGTTTCGCAACACGTCCGTCCGTGTAAGCTTTCTAAATTTTGGACGGGAGGAAGTGACTGTTTAGTATTTTTTAGGGGTCAGTCGTCAGTGACTGTTTAGTTTTTTTTTTTTAGATTAACCGCCCGTCACTTTATTGAACACTTATAGTCATAGGGATACAAAACGAATCTGGAGTGTGAAGAAGCCATATGTGACGGCAGGGGTTTAGGGAAGCAGAGCTGCGAGCAAGACTGTGAGCTTCGACATTTGAGGACCTCCGCTCATGAGAGAAATTCACCGAAGTAAACTCTCTGCTTCTCGCCTTGTCCTCCAATATAGTACTGAATCTTCCCAAGTTCTTGCCTTCAAGAGATGAGACAACTTCTAGGCAATCTGTCGCTACCTGTACGCGATCGAGAGATAAGTCCCTCGCCAACGACATGGCTTCGCGGCACGCCAGGGCTTCCAGTGTGGCCGGGTCTGCAATGCCCCGGATCACAATCGCTGATGCCCCAAGGTATGTACCGTCCTCCGCTCTGCACACCGCGGCAACTGAACCGAAGTTCCCAGTTTTCCGCACCGCTGCATCAACATTTATCTTTGCATAGCCAACAACCGGAGCAATCCATCTTCTCGTCTCTTGTGCTTGCCGTCTTGCCGGGGCAAACGTTTTTGCTGCTGTTGCTATATCCAAATCACGGATCAAACTCTCGACGAAGCTGTACGTCGATAACGGGCTATGGAAAATGCCCTCATGGATCGCCTTTCTTCTCGCAAACCATATAGACCACAACGTAACCATACATCGAACTAATTCCTCCTGCTTTAGAGAAGAAATCATCGAGAAGATCCACTGTTTGGCATTGGGTTCCGTTGTTCTGTACAAGTGCTCCGTGATGGTGTCAGGAGCCAAAACCCAGACTGATCTTGCCATATTGCATTCTAGAAGGGAATGGCGCCAAGAGTCAGCCTGTCCACACATCCCACATGAAATATTGGGAGCCATGTTCCTCCGGTGGCGGACCTCCCCTGTGGGAATGGATTGCTTAGCTAGCCGCCACATGAAGACCCGTATCTTAGACGGTACCTTGACCTTCCACAGCGAGGTCCAGTCTTTTTCCTCTCGCTTATGATCGGAGGAGGTTGCCTTCCCCTCCAGCCAGGCTTCTCTGGTCCGCTTGGTGTGAACAATCATGCGATATGCTGACCGGACCGAGAAGATGCCTGTACGTTCGAAGTGCCAAGCCCATAAGTCGTCCGTTCTTCTGGTACTTAACGGGATAGAAGTGATCACCTCAACATCCATAGGTAGAAAATAGGTTTGCAACTTCCGTACATCCCAAGTTGCCGATGTTGGGTCAATGAAATCCGCCACCTTTAGTGGTGGATCCGCCTTCAAACAGGTAATTGGTCTCCGAACCTCATCACGGGGAAGCCAAGCTTCATCCCATGCGTGTGTGTTCTCACCCGAGCCTATACGGCGAACCAAACCTTGCTTGAGAATATCTCTCCCCTCTAAGACCGATCTCCAAATTTGGGATGGATGAGAGCCCAAAGTAGCATGTAGTAGATCAGTAGAGGGGAAATAAACTGCCTTGAGTACCCGAGCACTCAATGTCTCCGGGTTTTGCAGGAGCCTCCATGCCTGTCTTGCCAGTAAAGCCAAGTTAAACAGCTCAATATCTCGGAAGCCAAGACCCCCTGCATGTTTCGGAGTACACATCTCCTCCCAAGAAACCCATCATGTTTTCCTCTGTCCATCACGGCTTCCCCACCAGAAGTTGCGGATCAGCGCATTGAGCTTTTTACAAAGCCCTCTTGGAAGTTTAAAGCAGGACATTGAGTACGTCGGGACAGCCTGAGCTACTGATTTGATCAGCACTTCTTTGCCCCCCGCCGATAGGATGCTTTCCATCCAACCTTGTATCCGTTTCCACACCCGATCTCTCAAAAATTTAAAAGCACCATTGATGGATCGTCCGACATCTGATGGCATACCTAGGTATTTATCATCGAGGGTTTTAGTTGGAATATTTAGTATTTCCTTCATGCCATCTCGCGCACTCTCCGGGCAGCCCTTGCTAAAGAAGACTGAAGATTTATCAAAATTTATCCTCTGACCCGATGCCTGGCAGTAAGTGTCTAGAACCTGAATCACTTCATTTGCACCCTCCATACTTGCTTTGACAAACAGCAGGCTATCATCAGCAAACAGTAAGTGGTTGACTGCCGGAGCAGTGCTAGCCACCGTTATACCCTTGAGATTTGATGATTCAACAACACTTCTTGATTTTAAGAGGCACGAGAGGCCCTCTGCTGCAAGTAAAAATAGGTACGGAGAGATAGGATCACCTTGACGAATACCTCGGGAAGGCTTGAAAGATTCCAGCGGTGATCCATCAAAAAGAACTGAAAATGACACTGAAGATATCATCTTCATAATCAGTTTCACCCAATTGGTGTCGAACCCAAGCTTAAGCATCACCGCTTCCAGGTAACACCACTCAACTCGGTCATATGCCTTTCTCATATCCAGCTTTAATGCGCACTGTCTATGTTTCTTCGCTTTATTTCTCTTCATGAAATGCAAACACCCTCATAGGCTGTTATGATATTGTCCGTTATCAACCTTCCAGGCACAAAAGCAGACTGTTCCTGCGAGATAATCTCCGGCAGTAGTTTCTTCAACCTGTTGGCTAGTACCTTTGATGCGATCTTGTAAATTACATTGCACAGGCTGATAGGGCGAAATTGACCCAACTCAGTGGGACTTGCCACTTTCGGTATGAGGACAATGAAGGTATTGTTGATTTCTTCCGGGCTGTCAACACCCCTTAAAATACGGAGTACTGAATTCGTCACCTCCTCCCCACATAACTCCCAATTGCGCTGAACAAAATGTGCTGGATACCCATCGGGTCCCGGCGCCTTCGTGGGATACATCTGGAAAAGTGTTGTTTTCACCTCCTCCGGCCCATAAGGCCGTGTCAACTCATCATTCATCAGTGTCGTCACCTTCCTTGGCACCGCATTCAGGACATGTTCCATGCCTTGAGTTCCCTCGGATTCATAGAGTGCCAAAAAAGGAGTGTGCCATGTTTCTTATTTCATGTGGATCCTCGGTCATATTTCCATCAGGCTTCTTTAGCATAGTGATCTTGTTTTTCTTCCTCCTTCTGCTAGCCCGCTGATGAAAGAAGTGAGTGTTTTTGTCACCCTCAGACAGCCATTGAATGCGAGATCGTTGCCTCCACATAACTTCTTCTCGGTGCTGCAATTCAACAATGCGATCGCATACCTTGATTTCTTCATATGAGGGTTCCAAGCGGCCGGCTGCGATCTGAGAAATTTCAGCCGTCCTCGAAGCTGCTTAAGCTGCCTCCGAACATTCCCAAAGGAAGTCTTGTTCCAACTAACCAGGTTTCCAGATAGCTGCTTCAACTTGTCACGCATTTCGCCTGTAGTTGTACATGTTCCGGCTTCCTGCCAGGCTTGCTGCAGGTGCGGATCGAAGGACTCGTGGGACTCCCACATCACCTCATAACGGAAGATGCGGTCTCGTCGAGGGTTTGCTGGCCTCTCTCCGTCTAGACGTAGCAGAATATGGGAATGATCTGACGTCGCTGCTGCATAATGTTGGAGCATGGCCATAGGGTACCTAGCACTCCAGTTTGGAGACGCCAATGCTCTGTCAAGGCGGGTTCGACAGTACCTCCCTCCCGCCACCCTTCTCTCGAAGGTCCATGGAGTGCCCTTGTAGCCCAGATCCCGCAGACCACAAATGTCCACAGTCTCTCGAAATGCTGCTATCTGGCCCACACTCCTCGCATTTACTCCGTCATGCTCGTCACGGTGGAGAACTTCGTTGAAATCGCCAATACATAACCATGGGAGATCAGATGATGAGCGAATATACTTCAACATATCCCATGTCTTGTGCCTAAAATTGGCTTGAGCCTCCCCATACACACAAGTTAGACGCCAAGGTTCCATAGAACTTGAAGAAACAATTGCATCCAAGTGGTACTGGGAGTAAGGTAAAATAGAAACATTTATTTCAGATTTCCAGAAAATACCAATTCCACCCTTTCGACCCGAGCAGCTTACAGCAAAACTCTGGTCATAACCTAGCGTCCTCGCTAGTCCTTCCACCTGTCTCTTATGAAGTTGCGTCTCTACTACGCACAACACGGATGGGGCATGTTCACGTGCAAAATCGCGAAGTTCATTGATGGTCGAGTCCATGCCAAGCCCTCGACCATTCCAGCTTCAGATAGTCATTGTTTCCGGCGGTACTCCTCGAGGGAGCCCACCGATGGGTCTTGGATATTCTGTTGTGCTTCTGATCCGCTGGATTCAGTGTTAACCTTCTTCTTTTGCTTCCTGAGCTCACTAGGGGACGTGTACGACGGGGGAGGGGGAGGCACTCGCTCGCGCTCCATCTCCAGCTCGTCCACCACAACAGCATCAGTGTTCAGTTGTCGCTTCGCCTGCGGTGGTTTACCTTGCCCCTCAGTCATCTTCTGGACCTTCTTCAGCGGGCTAGTCGTTGTATCAGCCAGCTCCTCCTCTGCTGCCTTTCCCAGCCCAGCATCGTGAGACGACCGCTTCTTTGCTGAGTTTTCAGAAGCCCCAGTCGCCTTAGCTTTCCACTTCCGAACAGTCCTACCCAGCTGCCCACGTCCTCCTGCTCGGCCTCACGAGCACCTCCATTGCCTCTCCCAGCTGCAGTACCACCACGTGCCTCCTACCGGGGAGTACGCATTCCAGGGGTCCCTGGTCGCCATAGCGATTCATCAGCTCTCATCCATGAGCCAAACTGCAACTCGGCCGGCTCAAACTCGCCCGTGCTGCACTCTAAATACTCATGATCCATGAGTCCACAATGCTCGCAGTGTCGCGGCAGCTTTTCATACTTCACCTGCAGGAACATACGATCATGTCCCTCAGGCGATAGCGGTGTAAACCTCGTGAGTGGTTTCCCTGCCGCCAGCTTCACCCGAACTCGATGAAAGACACCATTAGCAGACGAGATCGCTGCCATGTCAACCAGCACAACCTCCCCCACCCTCATAGCAAGCTGAGTAATAATTTCCTTCGTACGGTACAGAGGTGGTATGCGATGTATTTGAATCCAGGCTGCAACTGTGCTTGGTGGCGCGTCCGGCATCGCCTTTGTTCCATCAAAAGCCTCTATCATCACAGCACAGCCTCGGAACAACCATGGACCCTGCTCCGTGATCCTCTTCCAATCGCCTAAGCACTTGGCCTGCACCGTGAGCAGATTCACTCCAAGATCAGCAAAATCTACTTCCTGCGCTAACCCCACGCAGCAAGCAGAGTTCTCTTCAACGATTCCGGGCTAAAACCCCGACGAGTAAGGACTTTCATCACCGCCATCCACTTGATCGTCGGCAGCTTGCCCACTTCCTCCTTCCCAGAAAGACGTCATCAAGCTCTGAATCATGAAGCAGCAGTTCTTTGAAGAGCTCTCCAACATCCCTGTCCCTCGCCTCCCCACTTGGCGCCCGCGCGTTGGAGGATTCAGCCGCCATCTCCTACACCCGAAACAGATCGCGATCGCCTCCGCGCCAAAACCTAACTCTCGTCCCCTCACCAAGGCCGGGAAGCCAGTCTAGCCGGCCCCTTGATCAGCCCGAGCGAGAGAGAGAGATCGTCGGCGTTCCGGGATCTGGACTTGCAAACCTCCGACGTCGATCGCCGTCACAGTCGCCCTATCCTAGGAAAACCCTAGTCTCGAAGCCGTTCCGTAGCTATACAGTGACTGTTTAGTTAGTCTTGTATAGTTGGACTGTTTAAAAAGGACCATATTCAGGAGACTGAAACATTCCGGGCCTTTTTTTAACCAATCTCAGTACTCTTTTTTTTTTTTTGAGCCAAACCCAAAACCATCGTGTTCATCCAAGTACAAGAACAAACACGGTACAACCAAACATCCACACACCCCACGCACTCTACGCCAACGACGACCACAAACCAGCCACCGCTGGGCCTCAGACACTGGAGCCGGAGAAGAAGAAGGAAGACCGCCTTCCAACCCGCTAGGAAGACACCGTCGAAACATTGGAAACGCCACTTGAGTCGCTCGTCGGCGAGCGACGAGATCTTGGTCGATGAACGCACCTGGCAACACCTTCTCCTCGCCCAGATCCAGCTCCAGAAAGCCAGCAGTAGACCGTCGACGCCTTCGCCGCCGCACAGCACGAACCTCCAAAACAACCTGCTCCTGTACAGGGTCCAAAGCTCCGCGTCGACGCCGGAGCGAGCGTCGCCGCGACGGCGGAGCTTAGACACAAAATCCGCATCAAGGTTGACGCCGCCGCTGCGCCAGCCTCGCCCGGACGAGAAGCTTGCAGATCCACCCAGATCCGGTACTCCACATACCAGCAAGGACGAATCCGAAGCAGATTTATTCGCCGCCGCCGTCGCCACCGCCGAGACCGAAGCGACGGACACGCGAAAACCTAGCCCTAACCTATCTACACGCCATAGACGAGCCCCCGAGGTTCCTCCCCCCCCCGCCGCCGAAGCGGCCGGCGGAGGGCGGAGGAACCCCACGGTTCGCTGGCGGAGAGCGGTGGCAGACGAGTCTCCTTCCTTATCGCCTGGCGCTCGCGAGAGGATAAGGGAAGAAGAAGGTAGTACCAATCTCAGTACTCAGACGACCATTTTCAGGAGACGAAACATTACGAGCCTTTCTTATCGGCCCAAAAGGCCTACTGAATAATCTATACCGCAGAATTGAACATCTTCCACTTCTTAGGGCTTTGGACTTTAAGCCTGAGCCACTAGGAACACCAAAAGCCCATTGGAAGTTAACATCGCTCCCGGCCACGAGGCCACGACAATGGCATCTGATTTCAGGATACCACTGGTCAGACCACAAGTCCTATCCCCTTTGAGTGTCCGTACCTTTTTGGTTTTTTTTAACAAAATACCTACACACAAGAGGACTTCCCACCTAGCGGCAGGTGAAATTTACTTTGGCTCCAGGTCCATGTTGAAATGTTAAAAATTCAAGTAAAATTTCACGGATAAATTTTCATATTTTATATGCTAACAAAGTCGTTTCGCGAAAAATCGATATTTTTGTGCCTTGTGTAAGAAAGACAAAAATGTCTTGTGAAAAGGTATTATTTTAGCACAAAATTTTATCATTTTATATTGCCCACAAAAATGCGAAAATACTTTGGTGCACATGGGTACCAGCGCACCCGATATTCAAAAAAAATTCATGAAGGTTCAAAAAATTCCGAAACTTTCTGTCGGGCAAACATAATCAACTATTGTACCCGTATAATAATACTCGACGGAGAATAACTTTCATTTTACTCTGGGTCAAATATTTTCCTAAAAAAGACATTATGTACACTCTATATACGTCATAGATTTGTCTTTTTGCCTGATTTATATGAGAATCATTTCCTAACCAAACTGTCTGTACGAATATAAGACTTAATCATCTATGAGCGCAAAAAAGATTCATTTTTTTACCTTTTTCTGAATTTCTTAAAAAAATGTGTATATCGGGTGCGTTGGTACCTGAGAGCCATTAGCCCGTGTCCACACAAAATGTCCTTTGTCGTGAACTACTTTGTGGATACAAAGGATCCTGAGATCTATGTCCGAACATTTTTTTTGCATACTTTCTGACATTTAAAATGCATTTTAAATAAAGGGTGCATATGCACCAGGGAGCCAAAACGTCTCTGCCCAGTTTCCATGTGCTTTTTTGCTATAGAAGAGAGCACATGCATGAATGAAGAAATTTGCCAGCTCATGAGTTTTGCTAAATCCAAAATTTCAGAATGATCTCTTAAGGTTTCAAAAAAAATATATGATCTCTTAAAACGGTATTCGATTAGCTATTCGTTTATAACGTTGAATTTGTCTCGATGGGTGCTTCAAAAATACTTTCTCATTTCAAATTAAGTGTCATAGATTTAGCACAACTTTATATTGAATCTGTGAAAATTGGAACAGGGGAGTAGATCACATGTCATTATGTTTCAACAAATTATTTTGTCTTGTCAGTTAGCAGACTACGTTACCATGGTTAGCAGATTAGTAGAAAAAATTACCACAATAATTATGTATAGTTATAGGTGCATTTTATATGTTTTTGGGCATCACAGTGATCTACATGGTTAGAGAGCAAGCTTTAAAGTGTGTGCAACAGCTAAGAGATGCTATCATTCAATAAAAAAAATAGTACTAGCATGCATATAACTAACAAACAAGTTATTTATTCCGGCAAGTACGCCGCTAGGTAGTAAGCAAATATGTCTTACTAGTACGCAATTATGTCTTAGTAGTACGCAATGAGTACCCAAATATGTGGCGCTGCTAGTTAATCCAGTCCTTTAAACAAAAATCACATTGATATGTCTTAGTCCAATGTTCGGCCAGTTTATTCTGATAATCTCAACGTGTATGGCTGAGCACCAAATTTTCTCTAGATTTTCTTTTCTTCCAGGGTGTAGTGTTGATAGTCATATCTTCCCAATCTCGTCTCCTGCTATGGTGTGGGCGTGGTCACTAGTGCCAGTGAGTTACGCCACCATATGGGAGAAGATAAACACATAGATGAAATAAAAATAAGCTTAAGTTGTTTTCATTAGCTTTCAAAAAGATCTAGAACACCTTTTCAAAATCTTGACTAAGAGAACAACTTTCAACAAATTTAAGGATGGTCTTCCAACAAAAAAAGGTGGATGTAGTGTGCATGTTGGGAGGGTATATAGTCGTGCCTATGGTTCCCGGCTAGGAAGACTTGTCAGATACTCTTCCTTTCTTTGTATAAGGTGTATTAATTTTTGAAAAGTCAAATCACGCTAACTTTGATGAACTTTCTAGAAAAACTACAGAATTTTAAGATTCTGAATAAATAAATATGAAAATATATTTCATGATGAATTTAGGATACCTATTTACAGTTTTGGAGGTTGATAATTTTTTGAAACTCAATCAAAGTTACGGGAATTTGACCTTTTTTCAAAAATCTAATACACCTTATAAGAAGGAGTTGAGAGAGTACCTTTCTAGTCGGTCTTTTTAAGGCTGTGCAATAGTGCGTTAGGGCATGTACAATGCAAAATGCTTAGAGGGGTGGTTAGAAAAATAAATCGGTTTTTGTTTAAGCACTGGTGCTTATGTACACTAGGCAGATGTCTAACTAGGCACCTTTCCTATACAATTAAGCGATGCTGCTTAAGAAAAAGCTTGGTTTATTTTCGTAAGCACCCCTCTAAGCACCTCCCATTGTACATGGCCTTATGTCTCTACCACAAGCACATCCAGAAAGTGCACTCTTTTAACACACGACCTTACCATACACAACTAGCAAAAACCAGGGACAAATTTAGCTAGTATGTTAGGCGCATGCCTTAAGAAGGGCGAAGATGCGCACGTTTTCCATTTCTGACATAATTGTGTCAAGTCGGCATAGGAGATCTAATGTGGGGGTACAAAGCTCCTTTTCGTCCCTTTAACTGCTTGCTCCCCCCACACGGTGGCCCTTAATTAACTTCACGGTATGATGTATCGATGGGTTGGATGGATCACAAATTAACGTGTTATCCTCCTCACAATTAAGCTACGAGTCCTCTTTCCGTGTCAGCCTAACCCCAACCGAACCACTTAACATCAATTTCAACCCCAACCAATTAAGCTACGAGTCCTCTTCTTTGCAGTGATTAATCTATGTATGTGTGTATGTGTATAAATCAAGCTCGAATAGTGTTTCGTACAGCCTGCACGTGGGATTGTAAACTGGAAGACAGCGACTTGTATTCATTTCATGGTGGTGTCAATTGAACAGGGGGGCGAGCTATGTAACTGACGTGGAACCGCCAGTGCCCACAAAGACGTAGGACCACGCCAGCATGTGTCTACACATGATATACTCCCTTCGGTTACAAGAAAAAACATGTCTATCTTTTTTTTGAAAGGATCTTACACTGCGAATTCAACAAGGAAAGCAAAGAAAGAACAGGAAAACACAGTACAACAAGCTGTCGAAACCCAGCGCAACAGTAGCTCGAGAGAACGCCACTGAACCTCCTCGTCGCCTGATGAACTCCATCGCCGAGCAACGCCGGAGAAGAAGGCACCAGGCCGCCGCCAGCCCCGGGGAGGGAAGCACCCCACACATGTAGAAAGCCGCATATGCCGTTCTCCGCAAGCACCGGAACTGAAGCACGGTGAACGCGCACGGCCATGGTGCCTCTTCCCCGCAACCTCCCAGCATCCAAACATCCCTGCCCTGAGCACGAACACAGCTTGCCGAAGTCGCCGCCACTTGCACGTCTTGATCACTCCATCCCCCCTCGCCACCTCGGCCGGCCGGAGAAGGAAGAAGATCAAACCATGTCGAGGCAGAGCACGTCGCCTGAAGCACACCTCCCCACGCCACCAAGGCCGGCAGAAGAGGCCCGAGCACCGCACCAACAACCAGCAGCAACCTCGAAGATCCCAGAAAAGCTTCTCCTGTGCTGGCGGAGAAGGCAGCTAGCAGCAGGCACCAGCTCCCCGCCGCCGCACCCCCAGCACCCCACAACGTAGCCAGGAGGAGCCACGCCGAGACGAAGAAGGGGGCGAGGGACAAAAATCCAAAGGACGGCAGTCACCTCCGCCATGACGTCCGCCCAAGGAACACCAATCCACACCAAATCCACCGATCTGGGAGGAAACCTCGCCGGGGGCTCGCCGGCGCCACTCCTCAGAGCGCCACCGAGGTGGATATCGAACCCCCGCACCATTATTCCAGCACGCCACCGCGGACACCACCTCTCCAGCAGCGACGGGAAACCCTAACCTACTATAAACACGCCATAGGCACGGATCCGGGGTCCCCCCACTCTCCTGCCACCGCAACGGCGGCCGGAGAGGGAGGGGACCGGCAGATCGGCCGCCGGCGACGCGAGGGAAGGAAAGGGACTCCCTTTTCGCCTCTCCTAAACAGTGAACGGGAGGGGAACGGGGAGGGGAAAGTGCCTGAGCATAAAAACATGTCTATCTTCGATATATACATATACAAAAGTGTTGATAGTTCTGTATTCTTAAGTATTTTGATTGGATAATCGAAAACTATGTGTACATTCTCGTAGGAGAGCAAAGGAAAATCGTGTATTTTATTTGTATTGCAAAAGTGATTTAGTTTTATTAATTTCGTGCTCCAAGGCGCTCCCCTCGGGACCCTACTTTCAGTTGGAAGTTGAATGATGTGCCAGATAATTTTCATGTTGTCAATTTGTCGTGTCACCCCTTTTGCAGCGATTCTCCGTCGTAGTAGCCACTCCAACATCCCGCCACCGCTCATCAGACCTCCGATCATGACCTTGCCAGTGCCAGCCCGCCACACCTCTGCTCCCCCTCTCCGGCCTTTATCCTCCTTTGCACCGCCGCACCTCCCCGTGCTCTCTGAACACCCTTCACGGCATCCCAACATCTTGTGCTATCATCTTTGGCTTGTAAGACGTTGTGCTTCCCTCTTCGAACCTCCACACACCTCCGGGCCATCGCGCTCCGCCTTTAGATTTCCACAACATGAAATCTGCTCCAGTTTCCGCTCTTCTGGCACGACAAGATTCCGGCGAACACCCCTACGCCAAGATAAAGGAAAGCAAAGGAAAACTATGTCATTGATGGGTGATTCACATGTGGCAGTGCCTAAAAGAATAGGTATTTAGAAATGAGGGTTTCA
This sequence comes from Poa pratensis, assembly GCA_947311845.1. NCBI lineage: Eukaryota > Viridiplantae > Streptophyta > Magnoliopsida > Poales > Poaceae > Poa > Poa pratensis. Next base: position 55,781,838 of record CAMZMU010000049.1, on the reverse strand, counting down.
AACACTTTTTGGGCTCAACAAAGGGGCGCAGCCACCACCTAGCCTCTTGTAACTTGAAATGGGAGTTAGCGTCGGTGGAGTAACACCTCTTGTAACTTTGAAATGGGCTCAACATGGTGGAGGCTTCACTAAAGTTTAGACCACACATGTCTGCAGGGACGGAGCCAGCATTTAATATTGGAGGGGGCAGAATCAAGTTGGAGGGGCAGAATAGCTTAAAACTGCTAATTGTAAGCATGAGTATAAGGGAGTTTATGAAGGAAATCAGCTGGTTGGGGGTGGCTTAGCCCCTGCTCGTCCCCCTCTTCCTCCGTCCCTGCATGTCTGTCCAAACCAACGTAGAGTTTTCTAAGATGGAGTGAATAGCTAAGCCTCCAACAGCCCTCCGTTGATGAAAAGAAAACGTAAATTTTGTTCAAACTCAAACAACACAAAGTTTGATCAAACTTGTAGAAAAAACTGCCCATAACTGCAATACCAAATCAATATCACAAGATACATCATGAGATATTCATACTATATGTACATAGTATTATATTTTTTATATTTTTTGTAAACTCGTACGACCTAAATAGTTTAACTTAAAAATAATATACATCTTGTGTTAAGGTAGCGTTACTTTTAAGTTGACCTGGCCTGGAGCATCCCAAGTAATTAATGTTGGATGCTTTGACCAGCTAGTGGTAGACATTTGCTATCTTGCGACAGTCATGGAAGGCCCAAGATATAACATATACATAGCTATTATTAAACTAACAAATGAGAGGTGATTGATTTTTGTTGTGCCCCCCACAAAAAAAATGGTGAATGCGTAGGTAGCATCAGGTTTTGTTTCTCTGCTTACATTTTTTTAATAGAAGAGATATGGCTCAAGTGTTGGCACATTGCTGCCGGTTCTGCCTCACATACCAACGCATATCATGCATGGGCCTTGCAAATAGTATGGACAAGGTGGACCCACCTGTGTGCAATAGTTTATGTGGGCGACTATAATATTTAGTTATGGTTTATTTATATTGAATAGACAGATAAGATCATCTACAATGGTGCGTTAATCTCTCTCCTGACAGGTTTCTTTTTTCCCCTATTTTTATAAAGACAAAGATATTTTTTTAACTTAAAAATTCCGAGAGATTGAGTGCAGCGATATGGAGGCCGAGCTATATGGCTCTCGTTTTTTAATTTTTTTTGAAATCTACACTTTGTTTGTCCAAAAAATCGAAACAAAAATTATGTGTGAAGATAATGTTGAGAACTATAGTTGTGTAAAATCTCAGTGAAGAATTCATAATATTTTGATCCGGGAAAGAAGACAAATCCGCAGTTCTGGAGAGTGAACAGTGCCGAGATTCAAAAATTTGAAAACTTGCCAGATTTGTCTTTTTTGTCCAGGTCGAAATATTACGAATTTTTTGTTGAGATTTTGCACAACTATAGATCTCAACATTATCTCCACTCAGAATTTTTGTTTCGATTTTTTGGAAGCTCAAAAGTGCAGATTTCAAAAAAAAAAAAAGTGGGAGCCATATAGCTCGGCCTACGTTTGGGGTTTCCGAGAGAGATTGCCTTGCGAAGTTACCATGCTAAAGTGGGCACTAAAAAGGCATTTGCTCGTGTGATGCGTCCTCGCGCAAGCGACGGTCGTCCCTTGTGAAACTCCCCCCCCCCCCCACCACTCTCTCCCTTATCTTCCATTTCTCTTTTTTTTTTCTCCTGACACGCGGTTCCTCCTCTTTCTCTTCTTCTCCTTCTCGCTCCCCTCCCCTTATCCTCCAGATCCCGAGAGGTTATCGGAATCAGCGATACCACGACGACCGCCATGGAGTCGCGATGGAAAAGGCGACGACTAGAGTTGAGCAAGGCGGCACCGAGTCCTAAAATTTGCGAAGGGGCTTATATATTGAGTATGGGGTACAACGTGTGAGAGTTACAGTTAAGCTATGGACTCGCCCACGCTAGAGAAGAAGGAGGTGTAGGGGAAGGGGTTAGAGTGATGGTCGGGGTGGCGCGTTAGAGGGATGATTCAAAGAAGGGCAAAGAGGCGGCGTGGGAGCGACGCCGGGCACGTGTAGTGGGAGTAGGTGGTTGGGCCGGTATCGGGGCGAGGGAGAAAAAGGAAAAAGGTGGTTGCGGGCCACGCAGAGGCGGAGAACAAGGGGAGGATCTAGAAGCGCCGAAGACGAAGAAGAATGGGGGGATCTCGAGGCGCCAGAGGTAGGGAAGAAGGTGGAGGGGGATGATCCCCTTGACAAGTTGTCGAAAAACAACCACTAAAAGGAATCACTACTATGGTCATCTCACGCGGGTTTAAAACGGTCTCCATGTAACTTTTTACCACTTGTCATATGACTTTGGTGGGCTATCGTTTGGCGCATCATAGACAGATGGCAAATTCACCTCTAATAGGTAGCACGACGGACCTTCAATCCTTCATAGACTTGTTACTAAAGATTATCTTTGAGTGGTTGTTAACAGAGCTTAGAGATAGACATGAAACCACCAACCTATATTATGGTAGGTGATATGTTAGACGACTTGTCCTTCATTGACTTTTTTTACACGAGGCATAACAAATGATGAATTTGTAGCAAAATTTGTTACATTTGAACATACAAACAAAGATACTTTCTAAATCTCTTTATCTACTTATGCAACTCTTTTCACTTGCTAGGTCATGTTGTTGCCTTCGTATGTTTTATTTGTTATAAGAGCACCTTTTGTGGGTTTCAAGTGTCTTTGTTAGAGAAAGTATAACAACAGTTTCTGAGTTGGAGCAGAGAACCCAGTTGAAGTTGTGGACTAGGTAAGAAAATGCCTAAAAATTGCCAATCAAACTATTATATAGTATACTAATTAATGGATGCAAAAGGAAGGATAAGGGGTAATTGTGAGTAAAGTAAGGCACCTATGAAGAGTGTAAAGAATTGTGTAAAGTCACTCCTTATTATAGTAAGGATTGTGACCGGTGCCAGAAAATAATCACCAAATATTCTATTAAATGTGAAACCTGACGGACATAGTTTTTTTTTCAATAAAATCAACCTTTTGAACCAACGGTTAGCAAAACCTTTTGAAGTCTACTGTGAGGCACCTAACCTTTCTGGATTAGTTGAAGGGATGGACTACTACATTGCCTACGAGACTCAAGGTGACGTCATGGAGGCAGAAACCTAAAGTAGGATGTGAAGATCATTGTAGTTTAGATAAGATGCTCAGTAATGCTATTTAGTATTGTACTTATAGTAGTGCTTTCATATTATGCAAGTTGTTACCAAAGTTTTCTCAGTAGTAGCTAAGACTTATTTACACATTTGGCTTCTAACAATCTGCAACGCTTCTGTTATAATACTCTGAGAGATGTAATATTCGTGGAACGGTGTGTTCTGAGTGTTACATCGCGTACCAGTGCACTATAACATGCAGTGATGTGCAGGATCACTATAGTACAACATCTAGCAAATATCTCTCATTCTTCAGATTACACTAGATGCTAGAGAAAGGTTCTAAGACTACAAGGATTTTCAGTTCTACTGTGCTACCAATGCACGATATCATCCCTACAAAACCTCTAAAATTCTAAAAAAATATTTACTAGAGGTATGTCTACAATCTCACAATACTTTAAAGAAACGAAATGGACAAATCCAGCTGTGAATAGTGTCTCAAATTTTGTCTTTTGTGTGTTTTATTTTGTGACGCTTTATTGTTAGATTTCTCTTGTTTGCTTATGTATATCTAGATTGAATTTGCATTTATTTTTTTAGTGAAATTCTAGACCGTCTTTTGTCGACTCATTTAATTTTTCAAACTTTTCAGAGGTGCGGTGAGTTGGTAGCACCGGAGCAACCAGAGTGTTTGCAGCACTATAACTCTTTTCCTCCCGCTATCACATGTGTTCTAGTTAACTTTAATCACCACCTTTTTTTTGCTTTACTGAAAACATGATCTGTTGAAAAATAACATGATGCAACTTTGTTGTCTTTGTTAAAAGAAGGTTACATAGTAATTTCCTTATTGAAACTTGTAGAAATTTCCAAGCTGTACTATGGATTCATCACTGTACATGATTTCTACATGTTCTTTGCGCAATGAAATGCCTTGACAAATCAAGTTGGATGAGCCATCGGCCTCTTGCCTGTAGTGCAAAAGGCCGGACCCTTTAAATTTCACACAGTGGGCAGTACCCCTCTGGCTCTATAGCTAGCTAGCTAGCTTGTCCTTCCATTAAGGCGTGGGCCAGGTGGATCGATCGGTTTCTATATCATTCATGTGATGTCGTTGATGGGAAGAGAAAGCATAGTATACAGATCGAACAGCAGCAAGAAAGTGAAAATAAATCATCACAGGTGTACGTGGACGACAGCAAGTGAAAAGGGAGCTCACTCGGTCACTCCCATTCAGCTAGCTCTATATATACGCAGCACGCTTGAAACACCACGGCCAGAAAAAGACGAGATCAATTCAAGCCAGAGATCTAGCTCGAGACCGTGTGTGATCGAATCGAACAGTCGGTTGATCATGGGTAGGCCGCCGTGCTGCGACAAGGTGGGCGTGAAGAAGGGTCCGTGGACGCCGGAGGAGGACATCATCCTGGTGTCCTACATCCAGGAGCACGGCCCCGGCAACTGGCGGTCGGTGCCGGTGAGCACCGGACTGATGCGCTGCAGCAAGAGCTGCCGCCTCCGCTGGACCAACTACCTCCGGCCCGGCATCAAACGCGGCAACTTCACGCCCCACGAGGAGGGCGCCATCGTCCACCTCCAGTCACTCCTCGGCAACAGGTACCTTCGTCGGTCGATCTGGGTGTGAGTGAAACCATGATCGGTCAGCGGCGTCCATGGCGATGATGATCAATATACCATCTCTTGCTTTGAATTGTAGATGGGCGGCGATCGCGTCCTACCTGCCGCGGAGGACGGACAACGACATCAAGAACTACTGGAACACGCACCTCAAGAAGAAGCTCAGGAAGCAGCAAGCCATGGGCGCCATCTTCGCGCCGCCTGGGTCCTCCTCCGCCACAGCAGGCGGCAAGTTCGACCACCATGACATGATCTCCCAGGTCGACCACGGCTACGGCGCCGGCGCTGCGTGCAGCAACACGGAGGTGATCGCCCAGCCCCGGCGTCGTCCCTCGCCATTCGGCGCCGAGGCCGCCACCGACGTATGCTCCTCGTCGTCCTATGCCTCCAGCGTGGACAACATATCCAAGCTGCTCGACGGCTTCATGAAGAGCTCCGCGCTGCCGCCGCTGCAGAACTACTCCGACAGCGGCGACGACGACGTCAAGCCCCGCGTCGACCCTCTGATGTCCTTCGACCGTATGTCCGGCACCGGCAGCAGCGCCGACGTGAGCTTCACCACCACCGTGCAACAGCAGCCGGCCTTGATGGGAGGCGTCGGCTACGACGACGAGACCAAGCAGCAGCATCAGGCGCCACTGTCTTCGATCGAGCAGTGGCTGTTTGACGAGGCCGCTGGGCTGGAGCTGTCCGATGAATGCTACTCCGTTCCAATGCTGTTCTAAGCTCAATGGAGAAAAAATACTACTACGTAGTAGGAAACAATGTCACAATACATGTCAGCTAGGTTAAATTATGTTGCTTACCAATGTCACAATACACAAGTTAATAAGAGTCAAACTCGCTCCTGAGGTAAATTCCTGGCCTGTGTCGTGGACGCGCGTGCGGCACACGAGTATCTGTGCGTGTTTGTGCTGAGTGTTCTCTTTATTCTGCTGTGAAAATAATAAAGGCTGGAAAACATTACTGAATATTTCTGGCATACAGTACTTTTTTTTTTTGCGAATGGCATGCAGTACGTTCGAAAGTAGCATAGTACTGTGAAGGATATGAGATAGCAACCGGGATTTAATACTTTGTATCACACAAGCATGCAAAAAATCAACTTAAAATACTTTGTATTCTGCGCTACACAAAAATGACAAAATCTGATAAATTTAGAGATTTGAAAATATGCATATTCAGATCCACACTTTTGTCATTTTTGTGTAGCCCATAATATAAAGTATTTGATGTTGATTTTTTTTACACGTTTGTGGAATAAACCATTGGCTACATCCGAGATTTTTTTTCAAATTTTTTGGATGCTCATAAATATTTTTTTGGATTTTTTAAAGGACCAGGATCACTAGAGCTCGGGAGCACGAAAAATCTCCTCCCGAAGTGAACCACGATTGTTTTTTTTTCTCGAAAGGGAGGTTGAAACCCCGCATCAGCATTAAAATGATACATATAGCCATTTTTATTAGAATATTCAACAAAGTCTGCTAGAGCAAACATCAATTAACAATCCAAAACCATCTTCCTGGCGACAACTGTTACCATACCTATAAGGCTACAAGCTCGACGATGGGTTGGTCATCTCATCGAGGTCTTGTGACCAACGTCTCAATGATGCCCCACCAATTTGATATGGTAGCATCACCGAGCCTCCTTATGGCTAACCGGAGCACAGGTGCGGTCCAATAGATATGTAGTGCACGCTCTAGAAGCCACCACTACCGTCATTTGTCGACCCATTTTCAGGACAGAGATAGACCTTGCCACCGTCCTGTGAGTCCATCATCACGCGTCCATCGTCGACACACCAGCACGCCACGCCACAGAGACTCGTCGTCGTCGATGCCCACTAGACCTCCATACCCATACGATGGCCTTGAGAGGGAGAAGATATCGTTAGGGCTATCATCGTTTGATCCATAAAATCCAGATATATGGTTTCCCCTAGAACATCCCAAGTAAGGAGACGAGAACTGCAAAAACGATACCTTCACAAGGTAAGCCAGCTTGAGGCGTCGCCGCGTCTGCCATGACCGAAGTCGAAGTTCGGTTTTCACAGTAATTATGCTTCCCCAAACCCATAGCTGTCTAGGCCGCCTTCGCCCACAACCTGGCGGCAAATGAGCAGATCCCCTGCCATAAGGAGGCAGTGAACATCATAGCCTTGTCCACATCGACAGCATGACCAGCCACTCCCGGTACAATCTAGCCGCCACCACGAGTCCGCCGTCATCCTCCACCCACAAATCATCGGCTTCGCCAGCTCGGGCAGAGATCTGGAGCTACGTCGGCGAGCCAAGAGGACATCCACGCCCCGCGCCGAGGTGTCGAGACCGTGCGCCGCCGAGAGGACGGATGGGACGCCGCTAGGCCCAACTGACCACATCATCGTACAGACGCAGAGGTCACAGTCACCAAGAAAGGAAGGGGTCGCCGCTCTAGTCCGAGCCAGTGAGCCACCCCTCGTCGCCACAGGAGAAAACAATCTTACTGCCGCCATCCGCTGCGCCAGCTTTGCCCAGTAGCCTCCTCCGGCGGTGGCAAGGGAGATGATGGGGAGGGGAGGGAGCGGCGGTGATCTAGGTTTCAATACCTCCTTGGACGGCCGTGATGATGCTACACCGAAGTGAACCATAAATGTAGCAGGTGCTTGTCTTTTACAGGAACCAGACGACCGAAGAAACTCAGTTTCAAAAGAAAAGACATGACTGCTAACCAAGTCTGTTAATAGGAAAGCAATAGGTACGAGTTTGAGCAACTACGAGGTCCAGTTAGAAGATAGATCCGCCTATTTCAGCGTAGACGATCGTAGTACAAAATGTTACATTAGTCATCAGCTTAGCTTGTTATCGTACATCAAAATTAAGCCATAGGCAGTACTACGCGCGGAATAGACATTAATACCCGGGAAGTGCTTAGTAATTGCATGATTGAGACAATGGGCTGTCACGTCGTTCTCCGCTACACGTCCCTTTTGCATCATCTACACAACAAAACTCAGCGTAAATTCAGACTTACGTAATTAATACAAACACCTTCTGGATGTAACTAAAATTTATCTACATACATTCTCAAAAGCTAGGTAAAAGTTTGATGTAGAGGCATACATCTCGACCTTGATGCTGCCATCGTTCACCGTACGGACGGGGCCTTTTCTTTGTGGCATTGATGTTACTCTTATGTTACTACCCATTGGGACTAGTCTAAGTAAGGCAGTAGTAGCATATGGTGTACGTGTAGTTTAAGACTGCCGACGAAGTGCCAGGGCAACCAACCAGCAGCTAGCTAGCAATTAAGTACGAAAGATCGACTTATGTTACCTCAGTGGAGCTGGAGCACATGAACAAGCTACATTGACCCTTCCAGGAAACCTTTTTAGCTACACAGTTAGAGAACTTCCACAGTAATTACTCCCTCCGGTCCAGAAAACTGTCGCAAGTACAACTATGGAATTGTACTAGGCAAGTTCATTTCCCACGACACTTTTAGTGGATCGGAGGGAGTAGTTCATTTCCTGCGGGAACATAAAAAGGTATGTCACCCTGCAAGAGAAGGGTGAATTGAGGAAATGAGAGTAATCTGAAAAATTCCCTATAAAAAATCGAAGCACACTTAATGATGGAGTGATTTTTTTCGATAAAGGAAATATATTAATATCAAGAAGGTACCAATTACACTCAGCCTCTACAACAACATAAATGATGGAGTGATACGTACAAAATTTAACCATTCAGCAACCCATATAACAATCATTTTTATTTCGTTACTTTTTGCTATTTGAAACAACGCTGAAGTTTAAGTGCTAAGCTATACCTCAAGTCGATCTTCATGTGTCGGCATACAATCATCAATTGACAGACATAAGTTGCCATCTCCTCCTTTGGGAATGAAGACATAGACTCCAAGTTGGACCCCCCTGGAATCAGCAATCTTGTGGGGGACCCTAAGAGATGTCCTCAGGAGCAAGTATACAACTGGGCATTAAACTGAGACATATAGTAGTGTAAGGATAATGTCATCATCAACTATTCAATTGCTCTTTAATAGACAGGTGATGTATGAACTAAGGGAGATCTAAATGACCCACACAGTGTCATTCGTCGATCTTTGAATTGGGAAAGAATTGCCGTTGACTCGGGGAAATTTCCCAGTCCAGTTTTATCAACGTTTTATTTTGTCAGTTTTCTCAGAAAAAGTCATCAGTAACATAGTTTGGTTTATGATGTCAACTCTTAAGTTTAAACAGAAAGCATAACTGGTATACTCAGATGAAAACTAAGCTCTTGTTTGACAAATCCCAGCACCTGCTATGCTAGAAAATCAAGGAATTTGTGACAACTGATAACCACGGAGCTTGTGCCAACTTCTTATGACTGTATTAAAAGCCTGGCGAGTTGCTATTCAAGATTTCAACCATTTAATCACTGACAACATGAAGGTAGTCTGCATCTGCATGGTTATTCAGCAAACTACAGTCACCTGCTTAATCATTCAAGAAACTACTTTTCTGCTCAGAATAGCATGTGGAATTCCAATTTCCAAATATCTCTGTCAGCATAATAATCACCCATTAGTGCAATAGGTACTCATTGGTCCCAATTTTTTCAAATATCTCTGTCATAATAATAATATAAAGAGGAAACATGACAGAAACATGACAATACATTACTTGATTAGATACTACTAAAAGACAGACAAATGTAACAGTATCAGCCATTCATTCCGCGAGAATAGCTTAAACAAGCTTAAATGCTTAAATAATACTACAAATTTATTCAATATGCAACCAAAACACTAATTACTTGGGTACAAATGTATTTTCAGATAGGAAAATATACTTCGTCTATTCAAAAGCAAGTCTGGAACAAGCTATGTAAACAATACACAGCTGCTGATACAAAATTAAAGAGTGGAACAACATTACTGGTTCAAAAGGTTGTCACAGGAAGGAAACCCTTAGACAGAGCTTTAACTTGTTCGTACCTGAGTTCACATGAAAGTACTATTGCACAACATGAGCATCACAGAGGGTTAGCTGCTTACCTCCCAACTACTAACCAAATCAACACCACAAGGACCACCTCAGCCAGCCACCTCTATGCAGTTGAGGACTTGACCCAAAAGAACCACAGGCAAATGTCCTCAGTCTTATGATGGATACTGTTATCCAACTCAGAAGATTAGCAAGAGCAACAGGGCTGCAGCGCACCAGTGCTTACTAATAGACCATACAGAGGAAGCAAAACAATGGGTGCAACGTTTAAACCCGTAATTTTTCAGGTTGCTGGGTCTCATATATATATGTAGTTCTGTATGAAGTAGTGTTAGAGATGTATAAGCTGAAGATAGCTGTAAGGTGCATTTAAAGAAGGAAAGGGTCAGCTTTACTCCCTAAACTGCCTAGGCTCACTCTCTCGCCCAGATGCAAATTTTATTTCTGCCCACTTAACCAGGAGCACTTTACCCACTGGCCGGTTTTTGAAAGGACAAAATCACTCATAATTTTTTTTTAGAAAAAAATTTAAAAATTATACATGTAGGTTGTGTGGGATGAAGTATATATATGTATAAAATTGGTTACAAATATTTACTTCTGTTTTTGCAGAGATGTTCACATTTCTTAACCAAAAAGTTACATGTATATACTTCCTCCTGCAATCTATGTGTATGACTTCTTTGGATGTTTTAAAGATAAAGCTGCTCCTGATATGATATGGATGACCATGTAGTACAGAAACTCGATATAACTATAACCTATCCCTCCATTCAAAATTAATTGAAGTTCTAGGTTTGCCCTAAGTCAAACTTCTCCAAATCTGACAGAATTTATGGAAAAACGTTTCAATATCTACAACATCAAATCTATATAGTATGAAAATATATTGCATGCTGAATCTAATAAACTAAATTGGTTTTGTAGACGTTGGTATATTTTTCTATAAACTTGGTCAAACTTAAACTACTTTGACTTAGGACAAACCTAGAACTTCAATTTATTTGGAACGGAGGGAGTGGAATTAGAAGCAAAGCAGGAGCTTTTCGGCTAGCTAGTTTGCACCACTGAAACCTCGCCGACATAACATTGTTGCAGATCTTTCACTTACATAGCATGCCCAGTGCAGGATGCTTCTGTTTGAGCAATAAGAAATATCATTAGGCAACTCACTAACATACACTTATACAGCACACGAAAATACAACATGATCCTCATAATCTTATGTTATATGTCGCATCATAGGAACGTCTACATTTAATGGCAAAAAAGAATGGTAACCAATTATTCAGTGAACATTTTCCCCACCACTATGCTATTGATAGCCCCACTTGATATGGTGGCCAAGAGGCTAGGCAACATGTCACATTGCCTGCCCTATGCTCCTGCTAATCTTCCAAGGCCCTATGCTGTCCCAAAGGACTTGATTTAGATACCGATTTATTTGGCACAACTTAGGGTGTATATTCAAACTAAGAAAGGTACCACTATCTGCCTGTTAGGAAAATTGATATGAACTCGTTGTTCCAGGTCCATCATTTATAATTTTTTAATGATAGCTCTGGGTCCATCCGTATAATCTGGGGCAAGTGACTGCCAATTGCCAGTTCTGATAGCAGTCTCAGAAGCTGTAAGCAAGTGGCCAGAAAATATCCATTCCGGAATTCCATCTGAGGTTATGAAGGACAAAGCCAATATCTCTTCCATTCACGATGAAATGTCGTAAATTCGTAATTCAAACTGGTATGCCTTCAAATCATTCCCTAAACAAACACTACTGATTTTCTCTTAAATTGTTAACACCTAAAGTCAACCTTTTGGAACTTTGAATAAAATATCCATAACCTGCCAACTGACTCAGTTTCTCTGGAAACCATAAGCTTGAATTTCATGTTACTTCAAAATGGCAACCTATGGAGTTCTTATATTCTAAACATGCCTTTGAGAGAGCAAACCCTAAAGGGTGAACAATGTGTAAGATCATTATTGCAACCAAGATCAAAAGAAATCAGTTGAAGCACCAATGCAAAGAACGATAGGTGGGAAGTTACTAACTTAAAAGTTGAGCAGATCACAATCTGAAATCTGAGTACGAGTAGCTTTATGCTCAGATTAGATGCTCTTGGAACCAGTTTTGTACTTCTTTCCATGTAGCAAGCAAGGTACTAACATGTTGCATCTTCCTTCGAAAAATGAAGCATGGTTACAGCAGCGATTCATAGCAGTGTGACTGTTTGTAGCCTTCTGTTGTTGACGATTTTTAGTAGTAATCAGAAATAAAAGGGTCCCATCACACTAACTCTTCCGGTGCAAAGACTTGGCATGGGTCCACCAGTTGATTGCAATTCCTACAGGAATAAAAGCATGAAATTGGACAATCGTTTTGCAGTTTGGTAATTGAGAACGACAGGCCTGATCTAAAGAAGAACAGCATGTCAGGCAACACAAGCAAACCCTAGGCAAGTGTTACATGTCAATATATTAATCAGGAACTCTGAAGAGGCATCTTTGATAGGTACAAACTTTTTGCACGAAAGAGAGGTGCAAACTAAACAGAGACAGTACAAAGCTCTCTTCAAGATGTGATCAGAAACGGTTCACTGTTTCAAATCAATACAATCTGAAACCAACAGCAATCGATTTCATTTTTATTTGGATACTTTCCTTTAGAAATACTAGACAGAGGTATTAAAGGAGTAATCATACTGTAGTATAAATACATTGTTTGATGTCATTGTTAAAAACTCAATGGTCCATATAGCCCATGTGAATGCGTCAAATTTGGCAGGTAGTGCAGTCATATCGAAGAATGCATCAAACTTTGTTAAACAGTTGTTCAGCCTGCGTCAACCTTCGTCAACAGACTGTTGACAACAGCTGATGGGCCATTCAAAGTAGACCTAAGTGCAGGAAAATATATGTTGCACATGTGGAAAATTCGGCATGTGATGTTGGAAAGTATATGGCCTGTTTGGGTAAACCAGTAACATGAAGGATAAAAAAAAAAGTTATTGGTTTTGTTTTACTCTCTGGAAGCCTTGGCTTACCAAAGAACTGGAGTAAAAGGGAAGGGAAAGTCACCTGATAATACAATATTGAAGTTTTACTATCCTGTAAATTTTGTAATACCGACATTTGTTTCTAACAACCCAAAATCAAGCAACTATATGGAAAGAAAAGAAACTTACAGGTAAGGATGTTGACCGTGGGTACAGGCGACATCGGGTGAAGCAGAAAGAGCTCCGCAAACTCATAGCTGGCTCCAGCCACCTCCAGGAAAGAGTCAAATTTAAATAAAGTTTGGTATCAGATGGCACACATTACATACAGAGATGTATTGCAAAGTAGTAAGCTCACATGAGCACTTTGGACAAGAAAAAAATCTAGGAGACAAACAGAAACCCAAGACTCACAAGTCCTGCTGGAGTGCTGAACTGTCGATATTTCTCTGTCATTATAAACAAATGTCAATGGTAGGATGCAAGTCTTCATACAAAAACATCAGTTAATTATTTATCGTCGTGAAGCACTTGCCTTCATCAAGACTAAATTAGCTCATTTTCTTGATTATGTGGCAAGCAATGCAACTTTAGATATCCACACAGATGAGAGATATACAACACAACAGTAGAACACTACATGTCTACATGTACATTTTTTTACCATACTCCTCATGGACCTAAGGATTTTAGATAATGAATTAAGCATGTCTAGCTTTCTGTACTGCAGTATAAGGAACTTGGTCAGCTCACTGCAACTGGTATATCCAGTCATCCACCAACATGGTCTGAATCACCCAGTTTTGTCGGAGAATGGCTCCCACGAAACAGGGGCAGTCACACTCGCGAAGAGAGTTCGTGTAAGGGGCTGAACACGACGTCAATCAACCCTCATCCGGCGCGGCGACGCTGCTCGTCGTGCCTGAGGAGGGACATCACGGCAGAGAGAGACACGGCGCGTACCCAGGTTCACGGCCCTCTTGTGGAGGTAAAACCGCTACGTCCTGCCTGTCTGTATTGCTGCTTGTAGAGGTTACAGTACAGCGTGCTTGCCGAGGGCACAGCTATGGCAATGGCGTGTACAAGGGGAGGGAAACTACTGTCTTCTTCTCCCTTGCGCACAAGTAGCTAGACTAGGAGTAAAATGTGTTCGATCCCCCTTAGGGTGGTGCACCAGCTCCTTTTATAGCGCCCCGGGCCTCCTCCCTGTCCTTGTGCAGCGGAGGGGCTACCACATGGCGACAACGGTCGGGAGCACGGTGCACCGCTGCTTGGGCGTCCATGAGCGCGGTCCATGGGCACAAAAGCTGAGGCCGCAGCAGAGAGGCCGCCGTCCATCCAGGACGGCCAGCTGCTGCCGCAGAGGAGCGGGGGAGTCCCCACGGTGACGTCGCGTTTGGCGCGTAGCGCCGGCCTGCTCCCTTATCACCAAAGAGGAAAGCTTGGTGGTCTGCGCCGTTGCCCCTGCTTTGTTGACTCCTTTATCACCAAAGTGGGACTGTAGCTCCGTCGTCACCCTGCGCAGAGGCGCGGTCACTCTGCGGCCGCTGCGGAAGCCATGTGCGCTCCGCAGAGCTTGCTTTACAGTGAAGGAACCCTCGCGTGGGCGGGAACGCCCTGTGGAGGATTCTGCGTTGACTTCCCTTCAGGGAAAGCTTCCTTGGAGAGGGGCAGCGGAGTAGAGGCTCCACAGGCCTAGCTGCCTCCTCAGGCCTCCGCGAGGCGATTCTGCCCCGCGGGCTCCCCAGGCTTGCAGACCTGGTCCTTAGCGAGATTCACTCGCCGAGTGTTGAGGGTTATAGAGGCCTGGCCCAGTACACCCTGGTTCTTACTGGGCTGACAGTAGCCCCCGGGCCCATGACGGGCACGACGCGGTCCAGGGGGCGCAGGCGAAGCGTCATGGGCCCAAAGTGTCCGGCCGGCCCGAGACACGTGGCGAGCGGTTGGTGCGTCTCGGCTTCTCCGGAGGAGGTGGGCGTCGTGGCGGGACCCACGACGCCTCGGAAACCGCCCTGAGGTGATATAAAGGCTGCCGCGGCTGTTCGGCAGCAGTTCGCGCATTTACGCCCTTTCCTTCTTGCATACACCTCCGGTGCTCCACTGCTCCGGCGATTTCCGTTCTTCTCCGAGCTTTTCCGCCGCCCTTCCTTCGCGAGCCATGGGCCCCAAGAAGGGCAAGGCGGTGATGGTGGAGGCCTCCGCTGAAGCGCAGCGGGAGGAGGAGCTTGCGCCGGCTCTCATCGGCACTCGCGTCTCCACAGCGGAGGCGCTGGATAGGCTGAAGGTCCTCGTCGCCGGGAGGAATAATGAGCATGGCGCCAGCGGCGTCAAGGCGGCGCGCTTCGGCAAGCTGGCGGCGGGGTGGTATCCCATTTTCGTCCACACGCTGTTCGCCGGCTTGGTGCCGCCGTTCTCTCCCTTCCTTGCGGAGGTGCTGGCTTTCTATCAGATCCAGCTCCTGCACCTCCACCCGAACTCCATCCTGATTCTCGCCATCTTCGCCTATCTCTGCGAGGCGTATCTGGGAGTGATGCCTTCCGTGGCCTTCTTCCGGAGCTTCTACGCGCTCCGCAACACGGCGCCGGCGAGCGGTCTGGGTGCGTGTCTTCCGCATCGCAGACGGGATGGGCGCCGTCTACATCCCCATGTCGTGGGATGGCGACAAGGCCGTTACGAGGGTGACGAAGAAGGTGGAGGACTTCCGCCAGAAGTGGGTTCTCGTCGACGCCAAGGAGCGGAATGCCTTCTTCGATGAGCCTGAGGCGCCGCCGCTGAAGAACTCAAATTGGTCCAGCGAGAAGTTCCAGCACCAGAAGATTGCCCACTTGGTCTCGCGCATGAAGCTCGTCCGCGAGGCTGGCCTCACGGGGCAGATGGTCGCTGAGGACTTCGTGAGGCGGCGCATCGCTCCCCTCCAGGCGCACACGAAGCCGGTGTGGATGTACTCCGGCCCGGCAGATCCAATGCGCTTGCACCTCAGCGCCCACGCGCCAGACGACGTCGCCTCCATCTTAGGCACGCTCTTCATCGCCCCGGAGATCCCTGTTCCGGGCACTGAGCACCTGAGGCCCCTCCACCAGCTCACTCCAAAGAAGCGCCTCGCAGTTCTGGAGATGATGCCGACGTTCACGCCAGAGGGCTTGGAGGGAGAAGAGGCGAAGGGGGCTGCGGCGCCTGTGGTGGAGGAAGACTTGTTTGGCGAGTCCTCTGCTGCTTCAGACGCCGAAGCTGACGCCGCCACAGGAGGAGTCAACCCCTCGTCAGGGGAGGCGAGCTCTTCAAAGCAGGCGGCCCCTGAGGAGGAGATCCTGGAGATATCGTCCGATGTGGACGAGGATTTTGTGGTGGCCCCGTCACGACGGGCCACAGAAGAAGAAGACGAAGACGGAGACGATAGCGGCCCGGAGGCCGCGGCAAAGCGGTGCGAGCCCCGCACCAAGGCCATCCACGACAGGGCCGCCAGAAGCCTGGAGAGCACTCCTCTTAAGAGGAAAGCTGAGGCGGCCCCTGAGGAGCCCAGCGCTGGAGCCTCATCAGGCCTGTGGCGCTCTGCCAACAAGGTGTGGGTGGACACCCGCGCCAAGCCATCTGGGTGAGTACTGTTTCTTCTTGACTCGTTCTTGCTTATCGAGAGTTCTTGCCTTTCTCGAGGATCTCACTGTCTTGATTATCAGGGGTCTGGTTCATGCGAAGCGCCGCCGACTCCGCAAGGCTGCGGACGTGCGGCGCGACGCTACGCCCGTTGTTGAGGGGCCTACGCGCCCCTTGGAGAAGAGACTGAGGAGCCCGTGGTGACAGTCACCACGGGCCGGCTGTTGACGAGGCCATGAGGCCTGTGGGGGAGACGCCCCTTGAAGAAGCAACTGCCTCGCCACCTCCTGCCGAGAGTCAGATTGAGGAGGCGGTGAAGGCTCCGTCGCCGCCGCGCCCTGATGCTCCACTGGAGCCCCCAGAGACACCCGCCGTGGAGACGGCGGGGACCAGCACACAGGCGCCGGGAGGCGCCGACGCCGAGATGGAGGAGGGAACTCCTCCGCCGCCCCCTCCAAATTCCGAGCCTGAGGGGGAGGCCACTTCTTCTGAGGCCGCAGCAGGCGAGGCTGCGGTTGAGCCACTGGTGGCTAGGCCTCCCTCGCCAGCCCCCGAGGCCCACGAGGAGGTGGTCGTGGAGAACAACGACGCACAAGACGGTGGGGGCCCGCTCCTGGGCCCCGTGTTGACCCTGGTCCAAGCACTGTGCTTTCAGCACCAGAGGCTGGCGCTGGGGTGGAGGACGCTGCGCCACGTGAGGGCTCTTGGGCCTTGGTCTTGAGCGACCGGAGCCGGAGCAGCGCGTGCCGCCAAGCTGCCCTCCGTTTGGTGAGGGGCACCCTAGACGGGCTAGAACCCAACTTGCCCTTGAGGAGGCGGAGCTTGGCAGGAGGTACGACGCCCTTGCTGCTGACTGGGCCCGCTTCTTCGAAGTCAGGCGGCGGAGTGGCCCTGACGACCAAGCCTTCAGGCGCAGCGCGACGAGGCGACGCGGCAGGCCCAGGAGATCCGCGAGAACGCGGAGCGCGAGGCGCAAGGGCCTTGGCGCCGGTCCAGGCGGAACGCAAGGCGGCTGCAGAGGATCGGGAGGCGGCTGTGGCGGAGCGCCAGGCTGCAGCCTCAGACCGAGCGGCTATCGAGACCTCCCTCGCCGACCAGCGCAAGGAGCTGGCCAGCCGCGAGGAGAAGATAATTGCTGAAGCTGAGGTGGTGAGGAAGTCTCTGGAGCAGCATCGTCTGTCGCTGGAGGCTCGCGAGCAGGCCATGACGACACGCGAAGCTGAGGTGCTCAAGCGTGAGGAGAAACTGGAGCAGGCGGAAACAGACATGAACAGAGAACGTGAGGCCTTGGAGTCCCGCGAGAGCAGCTTGGCTGAGGCCATGGGCAAGCACGACAAGGAGGTGGAGCGGCACCGGGAGCTTGTGGAGAAGGCCAACCAAAGCTTGCCGAGAAGAAAAAGGAGGCGGAGGCGGAGGCCCTCACCAAGCAAAAAGAGTACCGCACTGCTGTCACACAGGCCGTCTCCCGGGAGTATGCTGGGAAGTTCAAGAAGCAGGAGGACGGCTTCCAGAAAAAGCGCAGAGAGCTCGGCAAGCGCATTCGCCAGCTGGAGGAGTGGAACGCCAACTTGAAATCCTCGCTGAAGCGCGCCAAGGACGCTAATCTCCGCACGGAACAGGCCCTCGAGCGCTCGGAGCAGGACCTCACAGCCCTGATGGCAGACATGCAGGAGTGAATGCGCAGGTGGCCCCTGTTGTGGAGAGGGTCGAGGAGGCTGAGCAGAGCGCGGTGGCGGCACGGGTCTTGACGCAGCAGCGGGAGCGTATGTTCCGATCTTTGGTGACGCGCGGGAACGCTCTTGCTGCGAAGCTGGGGGTGGATGCTCCTGCCGTCCCCGTCCACGGGAACGCCGACGTCGCCACGTATCTGACCTACTTCGACCAGCTCTTCTCCGTCCTTGAGGGCCCTGTGGCGGAACTCGACGATGTTGTCGACGAGGAGTGCCGCAAGCTCCTGCTGGTGGCGGTCGAGCGCGTCTTCGTCAACCTCAAGCGCCTATATCCATGCTTCGACTTCGAGTCCGTGACCGAGCCCATGGGGATGCTCAGATCGAGACGCGCCTCTTCAACTCGCTGCGGGAGGAGATCAACGACTATGTCAACCGCTTCAAGAGGGTCGCTGAAGAGCCGGCCTCTGGCGAGGAGGAAGACGTCGAGGAGGAAGGCGCGGAGGAAGATGACGCTGAGGAGGATGAGGCCGCCAAGACTTCTGCTTAAGCTGCTCCTGCCACAAGTCGCGCCTGAGGCGCAAGTTATCTTTGTTTAAAGACTTTGTTTCATTTGTGATGGTCTGTAAAACACTTTATTGTGCTGCAATGTGTGTGCCCCTCGACGGGCATTTTATCCCTATTCCATGCCTTTTTCGCTTTACGTCGTCAGGACCCGTCTCTTAGCGCTATGACTCCGCCACTACGGTATGCCAGAGCAATGACTCAGCAAGGCCGGGGGGTGTTTAAGGCTTAGAGAGGTAAGAGCTCTCGAGTCGCGATGCTCGAGGGCTCCCCTTTGACGCTCAAGCAGTCCATGAAATGCGAAGGAGAAAATACCCGCCCGAGGGACGGAAGTTGCTCGTGAGAGGAAAAACACAACGCCTGAGGTGTAAGCGCAGGACTTAGCTTAGCGAGGTTCTGGCCTCGTGGAGGGCGTTGATTTCCCTGAAGGTGTGCTCCCTCTTTGGGTCTGGAGCGTGACTCCACGAGCCTTGGGGGGACTCTTGTTCCCTGTGTAGGTTAGAGGCGGAACCAAAGCAAAACATGGTAGAGAAACTCATGCGCGCTTATAGGTTTCCTCATGGGTGCCTCGCGAGGAGAGTAAGTACCAAAGGTCCTTAGGTGAGGTGGCAGGTTTGGGAGCAAGCCCCTGGGCCAGAGCTCTTTGGTGAGGTAACAGGCGTGAGAGCGTGCTCACGTGTTAGAGCTCGGATCCTTTTGGATTTTGCGGTGCTGCTGGGATGCTCCCGAGGCACAGTCACCGTACTCAGCCCCCGCTCGCGAGGTGCGCAAGGGGAAAGATATGAGCGCGAATGAAAACACAGAGTAATGAGAACTAAAACTCACCCCCAAAATATTACATAGCGGCGCCGCAGCGCAATGTTTCACTAGGAAACGAATTGGTTCGTTACACTTGGGCTTGCCAAGATAAAGTTTCCATGTCGAGGCATGGGGACCACATTCAGTGGCTGAGACTCTTCACGGCCTGCGGCGGCACGTTACAGGAAGAGCTCAGAGGGACTGGCCCTCAGAGAGAGAAGCTTTTGTGAAGCTTGGAGGTGAAGCTGTGCGCTTTCCTCTAGAGACAAAAAATGCCTGGTGTGATAGAGATCACGGGTAGAACTTGCGTAGATGCGCGATGTTCCAAGGGTTCTTGACCGGGATGCCGTCCTCCGTCTCGAGGCGCACCGCGCCAGGTCTGGCGACATGCGCGACCCTGTAGGGGCCTTCCCACATGGGCGAGAGCTTGTGGAGACCTTCCCTGGAGAGGATCCTCCTGAGGACAAGGTCGCCTGTCTCGAGAGTGCGCGGACGTATGTGGCGGCTGTGGTAGCGTCGCAGGTCTTGCTGGTACTTTGCCGCTCTGAGGGCGGCTCGGCGGCGCAACCCGTCGAGGAACAGCAGGTCGTCGTTGTGGAGGTCTTCTTGATTGTCCTCATTGAAGGCAAGGACCCTTGCGGACCCGTGCTTGATCTCTGTGGGGAGGACTGCTTCGGCTCCATACACCAGGGCGAATGGCGTCTCACCAGTGGGCTTTGTAGGGTTCGTGCGGATGGACCAGAGCACGGAGGGGAGCTCATCGATCCAGCCCTTGCCATAGCCCTTGAGGCGGTTGAAACTTCTCGTCTTGAGGCCCTTGAGGACCTCAGCATTTGCTCGCTCGGCTTGACCATTGCTCTGTGGGTGAGCTACCGAGGCGAAACAGAGCTTGGTGCCGAGGCTCTCGCAGTAAGCCCTGAAGATGCCGCTGGTGAACTGTGAGCCATTGTCGGTGATGATGCGGTTTGGCACACCAAAGCGGCAGACCAGGCCTCTGATGAACTTCACGGCTGCCCTGGCTGGGATGGTGCGCACCGCTTCAACCTCTGCCCATTTGGTGAACTTGTCAACAGCCACGAAGAGGAAGCGGTAGCCCCCTTGCGATCTCGGGAAGGGTCCCAAGATGTCCAGCCCCCAGACCGCGAACGGCCAGGAGAGCGGGATGGTCTGGAGTCCCAGTGCAGGCTGATGGACTTGCTTGGCGTGGAACTGGCATGCATCGCAAGACTGAACGATGGTGACGGCATCTTGAAGCACTTGAGGCCAGTAGAAACCGCTCCTGAAGACCTTGCCAGCGAGGGTGCGCGCGCAGGAATGGTGGCCGCACTCTCCACTGTGTATGTCCCTGAGGAGCATGCGTCCTTCCTCAGGAGGCACACACTTGAGGGCAATGCCATTTGGGCGCTTGCGGTATAGGTCTCCCTCAAGGATGTAATAGGATTTCGCTTGTCGAGCGACTCGTTCTGCCTCTGCGTCTTCCTCGGGAAGGACTCCTTTTAGCAAGTAGTCCTTGAGCTCGTCAACCCAGCCTGTTTCTTGGTGCACCATGGTTAGCATCAGACGCTCCCCTGAGGATGGGCCACAGTTGGGTGCGCCACCTGTGGGAGGTGGTGGGAGTACTTCGTCTGTGCTTGTAGCGGCTGCTTTATGGACGCCTTGGAGAGCCTCTCTTCAAAGACACCTGCGGGCTGGGCCTCCCTTCGCGATGCGCGCTTGGCGATGTCATCTGCTTCCTGGTTCTCCTTGCGCGGGATGTGCATGAGCTCCATGCCCCTGAAGTGCTTCTCGAGCTTGCGGACCTCTTCAAGGTAGGCAGCCATATGGCTGTCTTTAGGGGTGTAGCTCTTGTTGGAGAAGTTGACCAGGAGCTGGGAGTCGCCTTTGATGAGTAGGTGCTTGACACCGAGGGCAATGGCAGCTCTGAGCCCGGCGAGGAGGCCTTCATATTCAGCGATGTTGTTGGAGATCTTGTCCTTGGGGTAGGCTTTATTTACATCAGTGTAATCGATGCAGAGCCGGCCTCCCCCATTGGGTTTTGGGACAACCACGCCATTAGAGACCCAGGTGGGGTGGGCAGCTTCTCGAATAATATCTGCTGCTTTTAGCTTTTCTACTTCTTTGATGATGAAGGCATGCTTCTCAGGGCTTGTTTCCGTGCTTTCTGCTTGACGGGGCGTGCGCTTGGACACACAGCTAAGTGGTGCTCGATCACCTCCCTTGGTACGCCGGACATTTCTGACGGAGTCCATGCGAACATGTCAGAATTTGCCCGAAGGAAGGCGACGAGCGCGCTTTCCTATTTGGGAGGCAAGCCAGCGCCTATGGTGACGCTAGCCCCCGAGCCCTCAGCCCCCGAGTCGCTGGTGCTCAGCGACACCTTCTTTGTAGCGGCCTGCTCCTGAGAGAACAGCTGCTTCTTCTTCTTGGGCCTCGCGAGGGGCTCCAGGTCTTCGTCAGCAGGAAACGCCATGGCAGCGGCTTTGTAGGCGAGCTCGACAGCGCGTGTAGCGTCCTGTACGTGACCATGGATGGTGATGGTGCCGCCGCTGCCAGGGATCTTGACCATGTTGTAGGCGTGATGCGTGACGGCCATGAACTTCGCGAGGGCGGGGTAGCCGAGGATGGCGTTGTAGGGCAGGCCAATGTGCGCGACGTCGAAGTCGATGAGCTCGGTGCAATAGTTTTGCTGCGTGCCAAAGGTGACTGCAAGCCTCACTTGCCCCAGAGGCGAGATTGAGCCGCTGGTGACCCCTGTGAAGGGCCTGGAGGGCATAAGCCACTCGTAGGGCACTTGAAGCGTCTCAAAGGTCTCGACGGAGATGACGTTCAGGCCTGCACCCCCATCAATGAGCGTTTTGCCGACGGCGATATTGTTGATGGTGGGGGTGCACACCAGCGGGAGGGTGCCTACAGTCTTGGTCGACTTGGGGTGGTCCTTGGCGTCGAAGGCGATGGTGTACTGAGACCACTTGAGGGGACGCGATGTCTCCACCCCAGGCAGCGCTGCGTTGAGCTCACGGGCGAACTGCTTGAACTGATTGTTGGACTTGGGCGCCTGAGCCCCGCCGAGGATGCACGCCATGGCGCCTCTAGGGGCCTGGTAGCCCCCAGGCTCCTTGTCAGGGAGGTTGTTGTTCTTCTCAGCGGCGTTGGCCTGAGTCCCTTGAGGCTTCTGGTAGCCACCTTTGTGTCCGCCCTTGCGGTAGTTACGGCCTCTGCCGCGACCACCGCTGCCTTCTTCCTGCTCGCGCTTCTTGCTCAGCAGCTTGAGGTCGTAGCAGTTCTCTGTCGCGTGGCCGCGCCTGTTGTGGTAGATGCAGAAGGGACGGTTGTCCATCTTCTTCTCGCCATCCTCTGCAGAGTCCTCTCGAGCGTGCTTAGCGCCGGGCTCAGCAGCCAGCACAGCAGTAGGCTTGCGCTTGGTCTCGTCACGCTTCTTGTGGGCCTTGGATCCTTCTGGAGGGTCGTCTGCAGAGGCCACCTTGGTGAAGAGGAGACCCTCTTCGGCCTTGGCACACTTGTCTGCGATGTCGAAGAGCTTCACGACAGAGGAGAGGGTATCGTGGATGCCGAGCTTCTCAAGCATCCTGCGGTTGGTGACGCCCTCTCTGAAGGCAGCAATGACGTGCGAGTCAGGGATGTTGGGGATTTTGTTGCGGACTTGGCTGAAGCGCTGGATGTACTTGCGGAGAGTCTCGCCAGACTTCTGGCGTACGGCGCGCAGGTCGTTGTAGGTGAGGGCGCGCTCGTACGTGCCCTTGAAGTTCGCGACGAACTGCTTGCAGAGGTCCTCCCAGGAGTCGATGGAGTCCTCAGGGAGGTTCAGGAGCCACGACAGGGCAGAGTCCCTGAGGGCGTGAGAGAACCAGTTCGCCATGACCTTGTCGTCTCCTCCCGCAGCTTGGATGGAGGTGGTGTAGAGCTGCAGGAACTCGATGGGGTTGTTCGTGCCATCGTAGCCCTTGGGGAGGTCTGGCCTGAACTTCTACGGCCAGACGACGCGGCGCAGGTTGCGGGTGAAGGCCGTGCAGCCTGTGGCGTACGTGGCCACGCCGCCCTGGAGAGCTCTGCGGTTTTGGCGCCCGGCCTGGCCAATTTCCTCGACGATGCGCTTCTGGAGGTCCCGCTGGCGCTCCATCTCCACCCGCGCGTCCGGCGGCGTCCGCTGCACGATTTGACAATCATGCGGCGAGGACGCGTGAGAGGCGGCTTTGTTTGCCGCAGCCGGAGGTGGTCCTGGCGGAGGCGGAGGTGCTCCATGCGCGGCGGTGCCTGCGCGCCCGGAGTTGTGGTGCACCAGGGAGCGCGAAGGTGCTAGAACCGCGCGCGGCGCAGCCGCGATGTCGACGAGGTGCTGGAGACGGCCAAGCCAGTTGTCGTGCGCCTCGGCGGTGGGGCGGTAGCGGAAGAGCTCTGCTGCCATGAGCAGCGCAGTGTTTGGGCTGGGCGCCGGGCGTCCAAGCGTGGACGCGCTTTGGCGCCGAGATGGATGCGAGGACTCAGCGTCCTCGCTGTGCTCGTGGTCGACGTCTTCGTCGTAGCGGTCGTCCTCATCCTCGGGGTGCTCCACGCGTGGCTCCGCAGTAGTGCGCCCCGAAGCGCGGTTGGTGCGCGGACGGCCGCGTGGCCTGGTGGTGTGGACGACGGGCTCGGTCTCAGCTCTGCCTGACGCACGCCGGTTGGCGCGAGCAGCGCGAGTGTCCGCCATGGCGCAGAGGTCGATGGAGGTTGAATGCGCGCCTCAGCCCCCTACCTGGCGCGCCAATTGTCGGAGAATGACTCCCACGAAACAGGGGCAGTCACATTCGCGAAGAGAGTTCGTGTAAGGGGCTGAACACGACGTCAATCAACCCTCATCCGGCGCGGCGACGCTGCTCGTCGTGCCTGAGGAGGGACATCACAGCAGAGAGAGACACGGCGCGTACCCAGGTTCACGGCCCTCTTGTGGAGGTAAAACCGCTACGTCCTGCCTGTCTGTATTGCTGCTTGTAGAGGTTACAGTACAGCGTGCTTGCCGAGGGCACAGCTATGGCAATGGCGTGTACAAGGGGAGGGAAGCTACTGTCTTCTTCTCCCTTGCGCACAAGTAGCTAGACTAGGAATCAAAAGTGTTCGATCCCCCGGTAGGGTGGTGCACCAGCTCCTTTTATAAGCGCCCCGGGCCTCCTCCCTGTCCTTGTGCAGCGGAGGGGCTACCACATGGCGACAACGGTCGGGAGCACGGTGCACCGCTGCTTGGGCGTTCATGAGCGCGGTCCATGGGCACAAAAGCTGAGGCCGCAGCAGAGAGGCCGCCGTCCATCCAGGACGGCCAGCTGCTGCCGCAGAGGAGCGGGGGGAGTCCCCACGGTGACGTCGCGTTTGGCGCGTAGCGCCGGCCTGTTCCCTTATCACCAAAGAGGAAAGCATGGTGGTCTGCGCCGTTGCCCCCGCTTTGTTGACTCCTTTATCACCAAAGTGGGACTGTAGCTCCGTCGTCACCCTGCGCAGAGGCGCGGTCACTCTGCGGCCGCTGCGGAAGCCATGTGCGCTCCGCAGAGCTTGCTTTACAGTGAAGGAACCCTCGCGTGGGCGGGAACGCCCTGTGGAGGATTCTGCGTTGACTTCCCCTCAGGGAAAGCTTCCTTGGAGAGGGGGCAGCGGAGTAGAGGCTCCACAGGCCTTAGCTGCCTCCTCAGGCCTCCGCGAGGCGATTCTGCCCCGCGGGCTCCCCAGGCTTGCAGACCTGGTCCTTAGCGAGATTCACTCGCCGAGTGTTGAGGGTTATAGAGGCCTGGCCCAGTACACCCTGGTTCTTACTGGGCTGACAAGTTTCATGCCAGGTAAAAAGAACAAAAAATTGTTGTTCATTCATGCTAATCACAGTTTGCAACAATAACATAATTGAGTGAGAGCATTCAACAAATCAACTATATCTTTGTGGAACAACACAATCGATTATTTTCTGCAAAGGGCTCCATTTTCTATAGCATCATGCCTGCATTGTAAGAACTAACAAATGTACGGGAGAATAATGGTTGGGTAAATGAAGTCCATTCTTAGTGAAAGAAGGGTTGGGTAAACGAAAACATTTCTTAGTGAAAGAAAGGTTGTGTAGATGAACTATAGTAGCTAAGCATATGAAAGGATAGCAGTGTACAATCAATCACCAGAGTATTATACGTTTATAGCCATCTGCCCTGACCAAGAAACAACCAAATGCATCCAAGTATAATTGTAAAGCAGTAAAAAGAACAAATCTGCATTTAAGATCGCTTGTGCAAATAACACCACATACTCAAAGAAAGGCTTGTTATTCTACACACCTCAAGTAACTCTAGTGATACAAAAAGAGGATACGACATTCGCACGCGCATACAAATACAACATACACTATGAGGTCAACAATACCAGTAAGTGCAGATACCTTGTCCATCACCATGTTGTAACAAGGTTTCCATCTGAATTTTATTGATATATCATTTCTCAATTGGAGTGGCTAAGGAGTGGAATGATCTCTCCTTTCTCACTAAAAGCATGATCATGGAAAATCAGGTGGATAGGGAAGAAAATACATGTCCTGTAGCAACAGACCTCAAGCTCCTATATATTTAGACTCAGAATGAAGCCTCGAGTCTTTTGGGACTGAAAATGATCACTAGCATTAGACAAGCATATGCCATTACAGCTTCTCTGTTAACCGGATCATGAAAGAACTGACAGCAACAACATCAAGAACAATCCATGATGACTCGAACATGTCATGGAAATAGTCTGCGCCAATCTCCTCAGCCGCTGTCCTAAATGTGTTACCGAACGCATTCCCCTGAATGGCCCCGAGCCTGGGCTTCCCACATACCCCCACTATCAGCACCTTGTCAGGCTCCCTAGCTAAGCAAGCACAGACTAGTGGCTTCATCCTTGCACCCGTTCCTTGAGTGCATCCATTAGAAAGAAGCAGAACTTGGTAAGCGCCTGTGGGTGGCACAGCTTGCCTGTGTCCACTGGGTCATCAAGCTTGACCCACCGAAACTTGTTTGCGCTCCGTATGAAGCCACTCTTGGTGATTGCACAGCTTCCTTGCCTCAGTATCGCCCTCTGTATCTCAATTGCAGATTGCATCCCTTTTTGCAGCTGATCCACATTGCTGAGCGAGAGTGCAGAGTATGCAACCCAGAATTGCTCCGCAGCAGAACACTCCTTTGAGTCCTTAGAGTCTGCATCCATAGATTCAAGCAAGGCTGTGACGCCATACACGACATCCGCAGCAGAGACCTTGGACTTGTAGCCATGCACCCTGAGGAAGCTTCGGTAGTAGAAGTCGGTGAGCCCGTACTCGGGCAGGAGGCGATCAAACTCATCGCGCATCTTCCGCTTGACCTCCATGCTCATGTACTGGAACCTTTTCTGGCAGTCGACGAGCGGGAAGCCCATCCTGGCGAGAAGAAGCTTGAGTTTCTTGAGCCCGTTGTCAGTCCACGTCTTGAGCCTGGTGGCGACATAGGAGGAGCAGAGCATGGAGTCGAACAAGGTCCACTCCCGCAGCAGCATCAGCCTCGGCTCGTCCTCGTAGGCGATGCGGGAGGTCTCGGGCGCCCGGATCCTGGTCCCGTCCTTGAGCGTGACCACGGAGCCGACGCCGGAAGGGTCGAGGTTGCCGGATCCGTTGATGTGCTGCTCGAGCTCCATGACGGCGGCCTGGTAGCGCTCGTTGGTGATGCGGTCGTGGACGAACTGGTCGGCGAGGGAGACGCAGGCGAGCCAGAGCAGGTCGTTGGTGTTCCTGCGCAGCGCGTGGGCGAGGTCGTACATGAGGCACCCCGACGGCTTCCCGTGGAAGGTGCCGAGGCGGTAGTACTCCCTCCGCAGCCTGCCGAATAGCCTCACCGGGTCGCCGCCGTCCGCATCGAACGGGCGCCGCCTCTTCCTCCTCCCGCCCTCGGCGTCGGAATCGTAGTCCGAGGCATCCGAGTCCTCCTCCTCCTCCTCGGAGACGCGGAGGTGGTCGTCGTCCTCAGCCGTGAGGTCGGAGGCGTCGGCGAGGGAGGACACGTCGAAGTCATAGGACAGGTCGGCGGCGCGCTCGTCGTCGGCGGTGAAGAGCACGACGACGCGGTCGTTCCCCGCGGCGAGGTTGCGGAGGTGCACGGGGCGGTGCGAGTCGACGACGAAGGCGGTGGAGCCGCGCGGCAGGACGCCGCGGAGGAGGTCGCAGCGCGCGCCCCAGTTGATGAGCAGTACGCAGAGCGGCGGCGGCGGGTGGGAGGGGGAGAAGGAGGCGAGGAGGTCCGCGGCGGCGGAGGTGGAGGCGACGGGGTAGACGGAGAAGCGGACGGAGTCGGCGGAGAGGACGTGGGTGAGGACCCTGAGCGCGCAGAGCGAGTCGGCATCGGCCGCGGAGGGGAGGATCAGGAGCGGGGACGAGGAGGCGGAGGAAGCCGCCGCCCCGCGGCGACGGCGGCGGCGCGGAGGCGCGCGTAGAAGGAGTCGGCGCGGAGCTCACGCACCATCGCAGCATCAAAATCGAAATGGAAATTTGGGGGAACGGCGGAGATGGATTTGGATTTGGGTATTTTGGGGTGTGGGTGGAGCGGAGAGGGCGGGAGGAGTTTTGGTTTTCGGAGGGAATGGAAGGTTTCGCGTTTGGAATTTGGGGATCGATTCGATTTACCTCGTCGACGGAGACGACGCTGGATCTGGATCCTTTCGTCTGAGTGACACGTGGGGTAGGAATGTCAATATGGGCCGCGGATGAGCGCTGACTACGTAGCAGTGCAAGGGGCTTAGCTGGTGGGCTGGGCCGTGCTACCTATCAGGTCGGCGAAGAATGGAGATGGACGAAAACAACAGAAACTACTTTTCTACCACCTCGCCCCGTTGCCTTGCCGCACGCCCTCTCTTAACTCCCCCTCCCCCTCCACCACCCATCTTCTTCTCCATCTTTCTCTGTTCCACCTTCTCTTCCTCCCCTCCACCCCCCACCGCTGAGACGACGTCGACGATACCGTCGCGACCGTAGGGAGCCGTGATGGACAAGACGCCGTCGAGAATGGAGCAAGCGGATACGAGCAATTGACCTATAGGTGGAGTGTGGATGTTGGGGTGCGACCGGCGACGAGATCTGGTGTGGGGGGGTTTCAAGGGGATGCCTGGGGTGGCGGCGGACCGGCGGAGGACGTGATTTGAGTAGGGCGGCGAGGCAGCCACGAGCAACGATGGCTGCGTGGATGGAGATGATCTTCTTCCTCCCGTCTCGCTTTACGTTTTGTTGTCGGAAATCGATCGAGCGAATAGCATGATCGAAAGATAACATCCCAAAAAGATTAATCAAAAAAAACATCCCAAAAAGAAACAGTCGTTCCAATCCATGTTGCTATTTTCAATCGCTGCCTTTAGCACTAGTACAGAACGACACATCGGACACCTCTGTATGGAAATGGTACGAGTTAGGCGACGGAAGAAATGAGTTCTGCGCGTTGTCACGGGAGGGCGCCCGCACTATTCCGTCGATGGGGCCGCCACAATAGCAAAGATTACAAAAATATCTTTGTTGACCATATATTGCCAACGGTTGTGTTGTTACTGTTACCTTCGTTACTGATATGTCCATAAGCCAACGGAATTGTACCAACCTCCAATAAGAACACTCACTTCAGTATATCTCACTCTCACTCTCTCGCACAGGTCCTAACCCTAGCACGGCTCCTAGTCGACGAGCTCTTCCTCTGCAGTCCAGGGCTAGTGTGGCTCCGCTGCGACCCGAGAGGGCTCGAAAGATGCGGCCGGTGTGGCCACCACGGGTTCTCAGATATGGTTGCTTCCAGTTCTCGGACCCGGTGGTTGGTCCTTGCGGCCGGCTGGATCGATGGCGGCCGGAGTGTGGTGCGTGGTGATTCGAGGATTCCGACTTGGACAGCCTGCTGGTGGTGAGTTCCATGAGGTGCGGGATTGGTGTTGATGCAGTCAGGGTGACTTGCAGCCGTCGGAACAAGAGAGAGGCTCTTGGTTCCCCCTTCTCCGCCGAGTCTCCTTGTAGTGGTGTTGCGCGATGGTCGAATTCACATTCTTCTCTCGTCCGGTTCCCGTCGATACTGCGAGATAAAGGTCCCGCCTTTCGCTGGGTTGGTGTCGCTGGAGCTAGCTCTGTTGGAGTGGTTGTTGTGTGGAAAATCAAGGGGTCGGGCAAAGCCTTGCCTGGTCTTTCCGGTGCCATCGACATTGACGCTCTCGAGCGCCATTCCCCTACTTGGAGGCGTCCTCGTAGAACACTCTCTCTTCTTCAACACTTGGTCTCTGGATGAAAATCTAGATCCTTTTGGGTCGTGCAACGGCGTCACATTAATGTCGCTACCCTGGAAGGCGTTGCATTTTGAGCCCATGATCTGTTTCGGTCTTTTGGTTCTCGATGTACGGTATCCACTCACCTGAATTGCACATGTGAAGCCGGTCTGGTGGGGATTTCGGCATTTATGTCGGCGACATTCAAGCTCTTCATCTGCTGGAGACGATAACTTCCAAGCGCTGCTCTTCATCGCCTAGTTGTCGTGTTGTTTGTGTTTCTGGATGTCGTTTTTCTCAGCTTTGTGCTCTCTTTGTGAGCTGGTAACCCCAGCGGCATTGTTCATGGTTTTAATATGGATCGACCTGCACGTTTTATTAATTTAAAGTTGGGCAAAGACCACGAGGAGCGGGGGTGATTTCCTAGTTTTTGACGTAAATGATGCACTCAAGTACTCAACAGTTAGGTTGGGCCCACCAGGGGACAACATGATGCTTATTGGATAGTTAGCCACCCACACTTGTTGCCCTACATCACTGGATGCAGCTAGCACTCTCACGTACCCTACCTCGTGTTACATACAATTCGTCTGATACTCTGATGATGATAGTGAGATAGATCAATAGTTTGGTCCTGCACATGTACATACGCCGTTGGAGACAGCTTGCTCACCTGGTGCTACGACCTCGATCGCCCACGTACCCATCGTGTACATATAATCGTGTGCATGATAAGGATGCAAACGAAGCGGATACGAACGAAATTGAGTGACCACTCAAGCAGCCCATGTACGACCTACTTAACATTAATCTTACCGGAAAAGATAGTGCACTATGAACGTGAAACTTGCTTTCATCTCTTTTTTGAGTATGTAGTTGCTCGGGCTATTTAAGTTGAGCTAAAACGCATCCTAATAGATGGTCTAGATGTATCTTTTCATTCCCTTGCTACCATGTGGATTTGTGAAAAAATTATGACACATAACTCTATTCATGGCTACTGTAATGTGGAATTATCTGGAATATCAGAAATGACATGTATTTCAGTCATTCGCCATGGCTTGGCTTGCAGAAAATTTGGAGATTGATGACATGTACGCTGTCCTAGTGGAGGGTCCTATTCTCATGGGACATAAGAGTAGTGGCGGAGCTTGCCAGTCTGCTAGGGGGGCAAAATGTGATATATGAGTTCCTGGGAGCCAAAACACAAAAATCTATCTAATCTCAGCTCTCAAAAAAAAATCTTCATGGATTTCCAAAAGCTGGGGGGCGGTGGCCCCCCCTGACATCAACTAAGCTCCGCCCGTGCATAAGAGGAAGCATGGACTCGGTGGTGAGGGAGTTGGAACTGCTGGCGCAAACTCCTCCTCTTTTGATGTGGCCGAATCCTCATTGACTCTGCAAGACCCGGCTAGTTCAGAGTTGACGTTGGCGCACAATGCCCACCTGAACGACGCTGATGAAGCTGAAGTGTGGAAGATCACCACTGAAGGACTAGCGAAGCATCTAGAGGAGAAATCCCTCAAGCTAGTTGACGAAAAATGGGATGATGAAGGTGCTCGACGCGTGATCATGGTGTTCGGTTTCCTCTTCCTTGATGTAGTTTGCTGGTGTCCTTTCTAACCTGTAAACGTTTTGCCCTAGTGCTTGGTGATGAAACTTATTTTGCTCTCTCTGGCGCCTATGCCGACACCCTCTTAAACTATGTTGTAAACAGATGGTTGTAACCCAACTGTGTGACTGGGTTTCTTAAATGGAACCCGGGCGTGACCTTTTGCTCTAGAAAAAACAGTGCATATCGTGACTTCGCGGTGGCATACTGGCATTCGCGCCAAAGTGCAGATGATGATCACTCAAGCAGTGGCGTGGCTAGCTAGGTGGCACACATAACCAACGTGACATTGCCGCGTGGAAAGTAAGAATTAACTCTATAGTTTTTTAATAGCAAGTGGATATTAATTAAAGGACATATTTCAGCGTAAGTGGAGATTAACTTTTTTTAGCGTAAGTGGAAATTAACTATAGTTTTTAGCGGCGGAAAGTGGAAATTAACTAGACGAGGCTAGTGAGCACGTGGGCCTGGTTTGTGGCGCGAGCCCGGTTGCGCCAGTGCTGGCCCGATATGTCCCAATCGATGAGGCTGGATTTGCTCAAAAAAAAAAATCGATGAGGCTGGATTGTACTCGCTAGACGCTACAACAGTGATTAACCGTCAAGCCTCCGGTGCATGCGCCCAATAGGATACGGTCCAGCTTAACCAGGAGAACGACGTGCAAGTAGGTTGGAGAAAACAGGGGAGAACACCGGTGAGAACGATCCTTCTGACAAGAACAGTTCGTCGTCGTTCCTGGATTCAGTGATGTGCTGACACTGATACCACTACGGGACACGGCCGGAATGGTTCAATGGATCTGGGAGGAGTGATCAGCGGTACACAAATCTAATAATGAGATGAAGTAGAGAAACACCGGAGGAATCAAATCCCAACATAAGATGTTCATCACAACGATCTATGCGCACGGAAATATGTTAAGTACATAACACGCAAATTATTAATCCACAAAACATCGCCAAGAAAAGAGGAAGAGAAAATAGTACGGAAAATACTAGCTGGGTCCATGCATGATCGAGCCATAGATCCAGTTCACGCCGAGCAACAAGCTGGCAGCAGCAACAGGCTTTTGATTGCTTCAGCGGCGATCGTCGGCCACCGGAGGTGTCCGAGGAGCAGGGAAGTCGCAGTCGGCGCCGGCCTCGCCGACGACGCGCCTGTGGAAGCTGCGGTGGCATTCGCACGCGGCGCAGAGGAGCGCCGCGGCGCCCTCGGGCCCGGACGCCATGAACTCGCGGCAGCCGTCGACGGCGTGCCCCCCGGTCCTGGCGGCGTGGTTGCGCTGGCACTGCATGTACCGCACCACCACGTTGCTGTCCTGATCCTTACTCGTCGCCTCCGCCTCCGCCGCGCCGTTGGCGTCGGCCTCGGGCGCCGTCGACCGGTCTTGCTGAGGCCCCATGGGTGTGAAAAAAGTGGTGCCTTTGCCGGCGCGGCGCCGTCAGTGTTAGGCGCGGAGAAGAAGAGGAAGGTTTCCAAGGAAAGACAAGGGAAGATGGGAAAGGCTTTGCTGTCACGCCTTGGGTGGATGGATGGTGGCCTACTTATATGGGTGATAGAGACTACTAGGCCTAGCCAGGTCAGGGTTTTGTAAAACCATGGTAACATCTATACCATAGTTACCCTCAAAAAAAAAAAAACTATACCATGGTTAATAATGCGGCATTGGTTCCTTGCGCCACGTGTCGAGGCATGCACCTTGAACTTTCTTGGCGCGGGCTCATCTTTCGGGAAAAGCAAAACAATTTTTTAAATATATTTTGTTACTTATATGGATGAGTAAATATTTTTGGTGTGTATAGATTTTGTTACTTATATGGACGGTAGATAAGTTGCCGGGTTTAATTAGGGTTCACACAATCTATCGACGCACACCATGGCTAACAATAACCAACTATCGAGTTTGTTCTAGAGTCATGTGTTTTCGGACGCCCTTGTTCTGATTCTGATATTTTCGATGATGCTATATTGCAAGCAAACTATGCACACAAATCACGACAACACTAGTTTTGTGCATCGCGTTGGCGCATACGCCCGAGGGCTATCTTGGCACGGGGTTATGTTTGGTGAAAAAGGCAAATGAACACTTTTGGTTTATTTAGCTTCCGTTAGTTCTATGGACGGTAGCAGTGGCGGACGCAGGAAACAATTGGAGGGTGGGCACACTGTAACAAAAAATTTGCACCGCGGAATTTTTTGCCAGACTGTTACTATTAAATAGGCAGTTGATTCACAAATTTTTAATTCAATACGTATATTTCATATGTGCATGATTCCGATCACTTTGAGCCTTTAGGTGTGTTTCACTATTATTTCCGGTTCACCCAAAATTCAGTTTCGTTTCGATTCACCGGCATTTTTGGTTCAAAATTTAAAATTTTAAAATTTTGTACTCTGAGCATTTAGGATTTATGTACTTCTTTTTTTGGAAATTTTGTACGTATATGGGAACATTCTATATATTGTCGTTAGAAACTGGAAGACAAAGGAAGCAGTACACGTACGTAGATGGAAAAGAGAGAAAGCGAGAACTGAAGAGATCAAGAGACTTTTTTTTGCACCACAGAGATCAAGAGACTTGCGAGTGCTTGCTGGAAGGTACTTACGGCGTATCGTACGCATCCACTCGACCGGGCTGTACTCACGAGGAGAGAACTTCGTACACGTCCACTCGACCGGCTGGTTCGCTAGGCCAGGCCCAGTAGAGGGAATAGGCCAGCTCGCTCAGGGGTGCCGTCAAAGACTAAGGGTAGTCAAAGCAAATCTCAAAATTCTGGCTGGGCCACGGCCCACCCGCTGGGTCCACCCATGGACGGTAGATACGCTCACCATGTTAACGTTCACGCAATCCGCAAGGGCATACCATGGGCTAACAAACCAACCATCGAAATGGTTTGGGGTCATATGTTTTGGGGCGCCCTTGATCTCTTATGATAGATTGTATGCTGGTATGTTAAACGCAAACTCATGCAGAGAAAACCTCACAACATTGATTCTCACGCGGCTTGTCGAGGCATGCATCTTAGGGCTATCTTGGTTGGGGCCGGTTATGTTCCATGAAAAGTAAAACAAACATATTTGGTTTATATAGCTTCCATCATTTATATGGATGGTTGGTAGACTTGTCATGTTAGGATTCATTTATTCTACCGATACAAATCATGGGCTAATAAAAAACAGGGAATTGGTTATGCATCATAATTTGGTTGAGGCGTCCTTTTTTTCTTATCTTTTCGATATTTCTATGTTACAAGCAAACTCTTGCATGGTTTCATACACCGAACATTAGAGCACCTTCGATTATCTTGGCCCATGATTATTTTCCAAAGAGAACATTTTTGGTTTGTATTTGTTTGTATGCGGGTTTCTCACAATTACAACTTGTACCTTTTAAATTTATCAATTAGTAACATTTTGTAGTTTGTTTTCTTATTTTACAATGGAATCTTGATCCTCGGGCCGACACAACATTGGTGGTTTTCACGACATGGCATTACTTATGAGGCCTTATGTTCCAAACATTTTGAACTAGTTAGCCATTAGGGTTGTTGTATCCGGTTGTTTCCTGTGTCGCTGGTTTTACCTAGTGCTCTTGAAGAGATACATGCGCGATTTATCATTAGCTTATTCCACAGTGGGTTAATTGAGGAAGCAATTGACATGAAATTGCGACTCAAAGAAACAACGGACGGTACCTGGCCAATGTTGAATTTTATTATCTACTCCCTCTGTTCCTAAATATAAGATGTTTAAGTCATTTCACATGTTGACAAAATGCGGACTAAAATGAGTGAATATACACACTAAAACGTGTCTAGATACATGTAAATACATGTGAATCTGGAAAAGGCCTAAAACATCTTATATTTAGAAACAAAGTGAGTAGTTTTAGGTATCACAAAGAAGCTTTAAGCTCGTGAGCTTCTCATTAAGCCTCTATCCATAAAAAATAAAGTATATCTTGCCCACTACCAGTATTCTAACATCTGGCTACCCAAAATGCTCGAGGGTTAACACTTATTCTGATGGCGTTACACATACAAAATTATACATGTACTAGAAGTAGATATCCCTTGTTCCTTTGTTGGTTTTTTTCGAAAGTCCCCTCGCGAAGAGAGGTTCCCTTCCTTAAATTTGTTGACTTCCAAACTAAAGGAACTTCTATAGATATAGAAACCTTAATAAATTGTGTCACAAATGCCTCTATGAACATAAACATAACATTACACATTTTGCACATCACTATAGCGGGATATTCCCTTCTTATATATAGGGCGAGGGCCGGAAACAAAGTCCACATCACACATGATCTCACGCACTCTGCACAGTCACAGGACAAACGCGCCATCAGGGGGTCACACGTAATTTGGAGCGTTCGCTAGAAATCTCGTCTTTGCATATATGTTGAAAATATATATTGTCCGCCTTTTATATTCAGTTTGGACTTTTATAAAACTCATCAGTGTATGAATTTAATATGTTATTGGAGTCCGGAGGTCTCAGATTTAAGACCCGGCTAACCCATCCTTCTCCATCATTTTTAGATCAACTGCATGAATTCAGTAGTGTAGTGTGTTTTACTAGCGCTTAAGTATTTGCACTTGGGAAAATTTGTATCGCGCTATTGCTACCATCAGGCAACTCAAAACTGTGGCGGCAGCTTGGTGATACATCATACATGATACTGTTGCTGATGACCACCAGGGCCAACAAACGAGCATTTTAAGCATCTCCATCACCGCACAAGACCAGATCAAGAATTGACCCGACAAACGTCTTACGTTGATTAATTAACTGAGACACGTCTAGTTGTCAACATCGTGCCAGGATTTCGTGTCCCAACTTAGTCAAGATTCAGAGAAAGAAGAAAAATATTTAGGCATGCAAGGAAGCTTCTTTTGGATCGACAAGGTTGGATTGAGAAGCACTCCTTTCCAATTGACTCTTCAGGTCATGTTCCACTTACTACTTGCCTGTGGGGCAACTTTCATCTATTTCTTGGAGATCTATTGCTCAGGTGCTACAATTCATCTGGTGACAGTGATCTTATAAGGTGCAGCTGTATGATACTGTAGCATATGATTTCTGATTTTCGGTGCACCAGCTAATGCATTTCGTGCTAGGGCAATCCATCACTCTTTGAAGATGCAAAATCTGTGACTATAGCAAGATTCTTCCATTTTTGGTTAAGATGTGAAGCATGCAACGATATCTGACCAATCAGACTTCTTAGGGAAGATATCTTCATGAAAAGAAAGCGTGTTTAGTGGTAGAAACGTCACATCCAGCGGCCAAACTTGTCTTCCCCAGTGGAACTGAAAATCGAATAGTTTGTTTGCCTTCATAAAAAAAAGAAAACAAATTAACGATTTCAGGACGCCGGTGCTGACAATAATGGAACATGTTCTCGAGTGGAGATTTTTTGGCTCCGGAGTTCCAGTGCTCTCTCCGGTTTAAAATTTTTGAATATCATATTTGTGAGTTTCAAAAAATTCTGAAAAAAAAATCCAAGTGTAGCTAATAGTATATCTCACGAGCATGTAAAATATCAACATATAAAACCTTGTATTCTGAGCTACACAAAAATAACAAAAGTGTGGATCTAACTATACATATTTTCAAATCTCCAAGTTTATCAGATTTGTTATTTTTGTGTAGCTCGTAAAACAAAGTATTTGAAGTCAATATTTTACACGCTCATGGGATATATTATTGGCTACACCCTTTTTTTTTCAGAATTTTTTGAAACTTAGAAATACGATTTTCGAATTTTTTAAATCGGAAGGAGCAGTGGAACTCGGGAGGCAAACACACTTTCCGCATGTTCTTTGGTTTGTTTAACTGAAGTTTTATGTGAAAAGGGAGCAATGTCTTATACGGATCCCAAAACCTTCTGTTTTTTAGTTCCTCTCTTCCTAACCGACGGTCCTCAC
Source organism: Poa pratensis (assembly GCA_947311845.1). Taxonomy (NCBI): domain Eukaryota; kingdom Viridiplantae; phylum Streptophyta; class Magnoliopsida; order Poales; family Poaceae; genus Poa; species Poa pratensis. The sequence goes on along the minus strand of CAMZMU010000049.1, from coordinate 55,744,622 downwards.
TAGAAGCAACAGCTAGGAACATCTCTAGCAGACCCTTATTATCCCTTAAAAGCAGTACTGAGAGTAGAGATATCGAGCCCGAGCTACACATAGCTCTTTATTTTTTAAATACATTAAAATCATATTTTGGAGTTTCCAAAAAAATCCCGGATGTCATAATATTGTCTTCTATCAACGTGTAAAATATCAAATAGTTTTTTTTTTGTGCTGTGCAAAAATAATAATATCCAAATATGAAATTAGTGAATAGTGCAAAATTTTGAACTCTCTAAAATCTGTCAGATTTTGTTATTTTTGTGTACTCCAAATGTAAACTATTTCGAGTTGAAAATTTGCACCTTGGTAAAATACAATATTGTCTATGTCAGTGATTTTTAAAGTTTTTTTTGAAACTATAAAATATGATTTTCAATTTTTGTAAAATAAAGCTCTATGTAGAGCTCAAGCTCCAAATGCCCTTTCCGTTTGAGGCGCCTCCTCAGCCTATTTTAAACCTCCACCCTTGTGTACGTCGACGACGACGAGGATGACGACAACGTCGACTGGGATAGTCTCGGCTTGGAGTAGGTTCAGTAGGGACGCCGGTGTGGCCGACTTTGTTTATATTTCGTTCAAACCTTGTAAAATATAACGAAACTTTCAATGAAAATTTAAACATTTGCATTCACATGTTTTTTTGTGCCGTTTGGGAGGGGAGGGGGGGAGGCGATCTTGGAATGGCCGGATAAGTGTCCGACACCACCCAAATGGTATCCGTTTTGGTGGTGCCGGACCATATTTAGGTGATGATGGTGGATATGATCTAACATTTCAAATTAGTCGAAAACCACTTTCAGAATGTTCTCACTAATTGCAGCTAGCCACTGCCACCTCTTGCTATTGAAAAGAAAGAACTGGAGTAGTCGAGTTACGTGCTACTGCTAAGCGAAAGTCCAGTAGCGGAAGCTCACGTTGCTTTCATGGGCCAGCCCAGAAAGCACACGCCTCCCTCCAGCTCACCCACCCAGAACCAGCCGAAATCTCCGACCACGCAAAAAAACCCAACCTTTGCTTCCCCCTTCCGCTTCCCCTCCCCTTCCAATCCAGCTTCAGATCGACGATCCGCCATGCTCCCCCGTGCGCCACCCCGGCCATGACCCGCGCGCTCCATGGCGCCTCCCCGCGCCCGCGCCCTCCTCCTGCCGCTCGCTGCGGCCACCGTGCTCGTCGCCTCCACTATCTTCCTCTTCGCCGCCGCCGGCGCCAGCCGCTGGCGCCCCGCCGACACCGGCCTCCCCGTCCGGGCAACCCCCGCCGACTTCTCGGACGTACCTTCGAGTGCCAGCGTGTCCTCCTCCACAAAAGGCCAAGAGCTCTCTTTCCTTGACGAGAACGGCCGCCCCGACGATCCCACCTCGACTTCTGGAACCGGAGCTGGGAGATGCGACCCCCGGGACGCCGCCGTCAGGGTGTTTATGTACGACATGCCGCCCGAGTTCCACTTCGGGCTGATCGGCTGGGCGCCGCCCTCCGGAGACGCTGGCGCCGTCTGGCCCGACGTCAGGGGCGGCGCCGCCCCACGCTACCCCGGCGGGCTCAACCAGCAGCATAGCGTGGAGTACTGGCTCACGCTGGACCTCCTCGCGTCCTCGTCGGCCGCGACGTGCGGCGTCGCGGTCAGGGTTGCCGACTCCCGTGACGCCGACGTGGTCTTCGTGCCCTTCTTCGCCTCCCTCAGCTACAACCGCCACTCCAAGGTCGTGCCGCCGGAGAAGGTCAGCAGGGACAGGTCCCTGCAGGAGAAGCTCGTCAGGTATCTGGTGGCGCAGCCGGAGTGGAAGAGGTCCGGGGGTGCCGACCATGTCATTGTCGCGCACCACCCCAACAGCTTGCTCCACGCCCGGTTGGCGCTGTTCCCTGCAGTGTTCGTGCTGTCTGACTTCGGGAGGTACCACCCAAGGGTTGCCAGCTTGGAGAAGGATCTCATTGCGCCGTACCGACATATGGCGAAGACGTTTGTGAATGACACGGCCGGGTTTGATCACCGGCCGACGCTGTTATACTTCCGGGGAGCTATTTACAGGAAGGAGGTAATAACTTTACTTACTAATATGGTTCACGCCATGATCTTATATTTTGTATAACCTATGACTATGGGACATCAATCATACCATAGTAACTTGGTATTACTTAAATTCTCAAAGGTGTATTCATATTTGTTTGAGTAGGTTCAGCTGATGGAAGACAGTTACTTCAAGAATTTGTGGGCTTCAAATCGAGCTATATAAGAATTTAGTGAAATATGATATAACTATACATTAGCTAAGACGTAGTTACAATGTTACATAAGTTAGGAATGTCATTAGCTAAGAGCCTAGGACTTCAGAATTCGAGCTTTGATGTGTTTATATTTTAACCGGACAAGATACTACCATAGTGCTACTAGAAAGTGACATAATTCGATGGCAACAATTACATTAAACTACATCCATTATACCAGATATTGCTCCTGAACACGCATATACGAATTTGATATCTTGATGCACTCTAAAACTTAGCTATCATCAAGGTGGCTTCCTCTTACCATATGGTGCTCTTTCTTAATTTGTTGACAGCCAAAAGTTGGTTGAGATGAATTACATGTACTCTGAGAATCTTTAGCCTTATGCATGAACCAGACATTATCTGTGCTCCTTATTTGGTAGATAGGTGTAGGTTCTTATTTAAAAAGGTCATGTGGATACATCATGCATAGAAATATGAAATATCATGTTGCACGTTTTAGTCGCATTATCTCTACAATGACAAAGCCAATGGTTCATGAGATCATATGTTGCATCATCCTCTTGCAGGGAGGGAACATTCGGCAGGAGCTGTATAATATGCTCAAAGATGAGAAGGATGTTTTCTTTTCCTTTGGAAGCGTCCAGGACCATGGGGTCAGCAAAGCAAGCCAGGGAATGCACTCATCGAAGTTTTGCCTAAACATTGCCGGGGACACCCCTTCTTCCAATCGTCTGTTTGACGCCATAGTAAGCCACTGTGTCCCTGTTATCATAAGTGACGACATTGAGCTCCCTTATGAGGATACCTTAGATTATTCCAAGTTCTCCATCTTTGTTCGTTCGTCTGACGCCGTCAAAAAGGGTTTCTTGATGAGATTAATTAAAGGCATAGACAAGCGTCGATGGACAAGGATGTGGAAGAGGCTGAAAGAAGTGGATAAACATTTCGAGTACCAGTTCCCATCTCAGAAGGATGATGCGGTCCAGATGATCTGGCAAGCATTGGCTAGGAAGGTGCCTTCGATCCGGTTGAAGGCACATAGGTTTAGGAGATCTTCAAGAACTGAAAGAGGAAGCAAATAAACAGAAAAGAGGTGTATGTATCTTATTTCTAGGCTAACACAGCATTTCACTGACGCTGACAGATCAGTTGCATATGGTTTGTGAACAAAATCAGACATGTTGGTATAAAGGAAGATTGTAATCTAGATGATTCAGGTTTCAGAGTGTTGGTTATACCTTGGAACATGGACCGATAGCACAGGATTTGTTGGTCTGGTTGAATGTATGCTAGAAAGGGAAACACTTATTGCTTCTGTAACTTGTATTTTGAAGTAAACAATATAGAGAAAGGAGTGATGTTATGCTGTTTTTGATCATACTGTGAGCAAAATAATGTAAAATCTTTGTTCCATGTTCCTTTCTGAAGAAGAATCCATATTAAAATAGCGAATCAAAATGTTTACCATGATTTTACTTTAGGAATCAATTCTATTCATCTCGAAATGAGGTCAGAAGCCAATGCAAAAAGATTTCATGCTTCTAAACATAGAACTGGGAACCTTTTACTCGTCAGATTTAACTATTACGTAAGAAATCTCTTGGGAACACATAGTAGCACATCATCTTTGAACATGAATCTAGTGGAGAATGTTAGTTTATCATACTCCACAACAGAGGGAGCCATACCGTGACCATTTTTTTTTTGACATGAACATACTGTGATCAAACAATTGACCTCCTATAAATCTCTATTGTGTATGTGTATTTCATAAATCAAGAATAAAAATGGCAAATCAAAAGGTTTCACTTTATTTTACTTGAGAAATCAGTACATGTCTGGCAACTACTACTCGTCAGTTTTAATAATCATGGAAGAAATATCCGAGGTAAAATTTAAACTAGCACCACATCTCTTAAAATGAAATTGACCTCATATTACAACAGCTGGATTCCGTTGAGAAACTTGATTCACTTTTTACAAGGATACAATACAAAATAGCACTGGAAAGCTCACTCTACATACAAGAATCCAGAATTCACTAATATCTGTATTTCGCTGTCCACAGGCACACAGCTTATCGAGAAATATAGACAAATTGTCGACTAATTCTATATTTTCAAACTCCAGCCTCAAGGCTTTTCCTCCAACTAAAACTTCACATACGAACAGACACCGTCCACTTTCCTGCTTGGCTGCTTCCCAGAGTGCAATCCAACTATCCAAGGGTCAACCTGCAGAATAACAACCAAATTTATGTCCATTTTTTTTGGGGCAAACAATTACAGACAGCTTCGGATTAGGCACAACAAATACATGCAACTTCGTCGGCAGCAGATTAGCTGAAAACTAACGAAACAAGCGTACAAGATTTAAAAGAAAAAAAATTAAACATCAAGAAACCAGTTAAAATCTCGTCATGAAAACAATAGAAGCCCGGAAATAACAAAAGAGAGCCGAACACATAGAAATTGATCGAAAGAGGAAAAACAGAAGTTTTCGAGGCTAGAAGGAACAATCAGAGCAAAAGGAAACAGAAAGATCAAGAAAAAATATGCAAATTGTTTTGTTTGTTGGGTGAGCCCGCGCGGCCATCATCGTGCTCGCGCTCCGACCGCGGGCAGTCGTCATCGCTCGCCGCCGGTGGCTTCCACGGATGCCAGCGCCACCTCTTCCCCCGTAAAAGCGCGCCACCTTCCCGCGACTGCGGTGGCGGCGCGGCAGAGGGAGAGGCGACTGCGGCCGCCGCGGCGCCGCCGGACGGCTTGCTCGGATAAGATCAAGTAGTGTTCGGGTCGAAACCCTAGCCTTCTAGTCTCCCACCACGCCCTCTTATCATGGGACTTCGAAAACCCACAGCCCACATAAAGCCCATCACGTGGAGGCCCATAAGAAGCCCATTCAATCCGCGTCAGCCCGTACATGAGGCCTTTCTGCTCGGGCCCACATGTCATGCTAGGGCCGCCGCGTGAACCAGGCCAAAACCCTAAGCCTCCATGCTATATAATCGCTCTCTCCTCGACCTTATCCCATCTTCGTCGCCTCCCAAAACCCTAACCCACGCCGCTGCGCCGCCGCGCTCCTCGCAAACACACCATGTCCACCGTCCTCTCCCGCCCGGCGGCGGGCACCGTCCAGTGCTTCGGCAGGAAGAAGACTGCCGTCGCCGTGGCCTACTGCAAGCCCGGCCGCGGCCTCATCAAGGTCAACGGCGCGCCCATCGAGCTGATCCGCCCCGAGATGCTCAGGCTCAAGGCCTTTGAGCCGATCCTGCTCGCCGGGAGGTCGCGCTTCAAGGACATCGACATGAGGATCCGCGTCCGCGGCGGCGGCAAGACGAGCCAGATCTACTCCATCCGCCAGGCCATCGCCAAGTCGCTAGTCTCCTACTTCCAGAAGTATGTAGACGAGGCCGCGAAGAAGGAGGTCAAGGAGATCTTCGGCCGCTACGACCGGACCCTCCTCGTCGCCGACCCGCGCCGCTGCGAGCCCAAGAAGTTCGGTGGTCGTGGAGCCCGCGCGCGTTTCCAGAAGTCGTACCGTTGATTTGGGTATGGTGGCGCCGTCGGCGCTCTCCTTGACTACCTATCTATCAAGCAGTTTATGCCAAGTAGTTCTATCAAGCAGTTTATGCCAAGTAGTTTCGACAATGAATTGGATATGGTGTTTTCTAAGACTATAAGTTGTTTATGCAATATCCTTATGCTTCGTGCCTAGCTTGAGGGATCATTTTATGTTATCTTAAGGTAATGATGAGACTGTATGTCATATAAAGGTTTTGTTCCATGTTTATTTTAATTCTTAGTTGAATGGAAAGTGCTGCTCTATTGAGAATTGATGATATGCTTTCTCATTTCTTGGAGGAAAGATTGTAGTTTTCATTTGTGCCCAGATAGTGTTGTATTGTTGCTTCAGTTGGCATGTGAACTGTAGATACCATTCAAATTAGTCCTCGTAGTGTTTGGAATTCACCATTTGGTTGGGGCCAAATGGGACGGTGCCAAGTTAAATATTTGTTTACAATCGAAGCAGTGGCCAAATTTTTGATGTCAAACCAAACATAAAATATAGATATAAGCTACCCTCATGTAGTCATCACTTCTTTTCTATTCTATCTATGGGGTTATACATCTGCTTAGACTTATAATTTGGTTAATCTTATGTCCCCTGGTAATCAGTTATACCTAGATTAGCTTAGCTGACCAGCATTTCGATGGTCTCTTGGGAGTTGAATGGAACTTGCTGCTCTATTGAATTTTTTGATAGGTCTTTCATTTGATGAAGGAAAGAATGGGTTTGTAGTATTTGTTTTGTGGCTTGATAGTTGTATTGTGAGCTTCAGTAGGCATCTGTACTTATATACCATCCAAATTAGCCCCGTGGTTGTTTGTAGTTCACCATTTGGTTGGGGCCAAATAGGACATTGCCAATCCAAATATTATCCAACTATCCTAACGATGGCCAATATTTTTTGTCAAACCAAACATAGCATATAGCTCTAAGCCCTCTTTATGTATCTATGTGGTTAACTGGTTATACCTCTGCTGTTGTATCTATGGGGTATACCTCTTCTACTTAGATTTATAGCAGGCTCATAATTTGGTTTGTATTCTGTCCTTATTTTGTGTCCCCTGGTAATCATTGCAGCTCCTGCATTTTGATATGACCCCTCTACAAAAGGATGATCCATGATCGACTTGATGAATTTCTGCCTTAACCTGTTTGTTGTATCATTGCGAGTACCTAGATCAGCTTAGCCGAACAGCATTTCCTTGGGTCTCGTGGGCAACTCTTTAGTTCTAGTGATCGAGTGTGAGCTTTGATACCTATTTTGCTGTTCTATCATGGCATTCATTTGTCGTGCAATATAATCTCTATGAGCTGCAAATACTGTGCTCATACAAAAAAATAAATCCGGGATTGTCAGGTTTCGGTTAATGTTCTTTTTTGCGTGATGAAAATGCTTTACTTCTACAAGTACAATTCCTCGATTACCTTTTTTTTTTGGGCACCCAAGTTTCCTTTCTAGCTACAGATATACATCTTTCAGTCGCTTATTTGGGCTGTAGGGAAGAGAAACCAGTATCTCTTATGTTTCTTCAGCTACGTTTGCTAGAACCTCATTGCTGACTTCCTGCTCGTCAGCTCCTCCGGTCTCGGCTGGGGTAGGCACTTGGAAGATCGCCTTTCTTGCACGAAACATGGCTAGGTGAATGTCACCTGCGAGACAAAACAAAACATTGAATAAAACCACTTCTCTGTAGTTTATAGGCATCAACTTTGTGGGAGAGCATAAGTGATAGCATAGCTCACATATACAATGAGCTACCACTCCTCAAATTTCAAATTTGAAAGTTTCAAAAAAAAAATCAAAACAAATTTCTATTTGTTGACAAGATATGTGCTTACAACCCCTAGAATTTGCAGAACCAAATTCAAAATACTGAAGAGAAAAAAAAGACAAATTGCTATGTGAATAATGTCACTATTAACATAGCAATATGTCTTTCTTTTGTTTCTTTGCATATATTCTAGGCTACACAAAAATAACAAAAAATGGATCCGAGTAGTGCACATTTCAAAACTAAAAAAATATCGGATTTTTTAAATTTTGTGTAGCCTAGAGTACGAATTATTTCACAACACATTTTTGTGTGGTTGTAGTATATCGCTGACTACGTCCGAAATTTTTCTAAAACATTCTGCTCCCAATGGTAAAGAAGTCGAATAATGGTAGCATGATCGCGGGAAAAAGTAAAACGTGAACAGAGGTGAGTCTGTACCGAAGATCAGGAGGCTGCCGGTGGTGACAGGGACTGGGAATCCCGGCACCAGCTTCCTCTCGTTGATGTAGGTGCCGTTGGTGCTGTCCATGTCCGTGACCACCAGGCTCCCGTCTTTCTTCTTCTCCAGCCTAGCGTGCACCCCGGAAACTGTCGCGACGGGGATGACAATGTCGGCCTTCTCCGGAACCCTGCCCACGGTCACCGCCTCCTGGGAAGTGAGCGACATTGTCAGTGGTACATTGACAGCGAGAAGTGCTTCTCGGAAGAAGATGAACGGCGAGCGGCATTTGTCGCAAGCACGTACAGACGAGGTGATCTCGATGGGACCGCGGCGCTCGACACGGTAGCCGATGTGTTTCCAGTCACCGTCTCCTGGAGAACTAGTCAAGTTACTTGTCGTGAACATGCAGGCAAGATGAACACTTCAGCAATGAATGATCATCGTCTGGTATAGAACACTAGAAAGAACTGTTCTTACATCGGTAGGCTAAGAACGTTTGCGAGTTTGAATACTGGTCTACACTGAAGCTGACAGACAAACCTGCGGGTTCAAGAAGCCATCCTTCTGTCGACGGGCTGCCGGCGGCCGCCGCGGAGCACCTCAAGGACAAGCCCCTGCTGCTTATGCTGCTGAGGTAGACCAGCTGCCGCTCTGCGCTGGGGGAGTAGCTGCTGCATCTGTATGGAGGAGGCCGAGTTGAAGCCACTGGGGAACGGCGGAGAAAGGTCGACGACCTCCTTGCGGCGCCAGAGAGCGACAGCAAGGGGGAGGAGGTAGCAGCTGCCGCTTCCATTTGCGAGGAGCAGCAGTCAGGGATGGATAAAATTCGTGTGTTGCTCAGGCTGTGACTGGACCGATCGTCACTGGAGGAGATAGTAGCTAGGATCCTGATTGTGATGGATGGGCAGGTGCATCCTACCCAAAACGTCCTCGCTCTCCTCTGTGGCTGTCGTTAACTTGTTATGTTTTCTTTTATCTCTTCCTCGCAGCAGAAAATCCGATTCGCCGTAAATTTTTTATGTATATACTAGGCCAAGAAACCTGATGCAACTGAAACATCAGAATTTGCTACAAACTTAACATTTTTTTGTTACATTTTTTTCATGGGGTTCAAGAACAAAATACTTCCATATGTATTCTGGTTAGAACAATATATGTGCCCTTCTTCATGTCCCTCGTGACGCTTCTCCCACTTTCTTCCTCTCCCAGTCGACGCTCTCCTCCTCTAATCCACGTCGCCACCTCCCACTTCCCTCTCTCTAGTAACCCATAACATGCCACTTTTTCTTGTTCATTGCCCTAAACAATATCACAAAGTTGTGAAGCCTTTTATCTCCCGACCAGACCAGGCATGCCACCATGAAGCTCTTTGTCTTAAAATTACAAGTATATTTATAACTTCAAAAACATTGTCGAATCTCCAATTCATAATGCACAATAAGTCTTCTAGATTTCTACACATGAGATGTGGACGCCTACATTGTCCTAACTTTGAACATGAAAGACATAATTTGGACATTAAAGAACAAATAAACAAGAAATTCAACTATTAAATGAAAACCTTAATAGTTTTATATTTTGTATATCAATATACATTAATAAATAATATCCCTTTATTTACTTACACCTAGAATAGACATGTATGCACTCTAGAAACCTCTATCAACTTTTACAGCTCTCCACCATGATATTTGAGTAAGCACAATAGACACAGTCACATTCATATATTTGTAATTCATATTAGTGACACAAAATCAATCTACAAAGACGTATTTTTTCTCTTTTCTTCTTTCTCTCTAATCCAAATGTATTTAACCAAATTGTTCTTAAGAGGCAAACATGTAGTTTTCTGAAAAGAAAACACCATATGTAATTTTTGTTGCAATATATGTTTTGACTTGAGTGTGAATGTATTTTCCATTAAATATTTACATACATTATTATGTGGCTAAGTTTGTTAAGTGTGATAGAAAATTATAATTGCACATAATTATATTCGAGTATTGCCATGAACCACAATATGATCTGAACATTGCACTGAAGCATGTTGGCTTTGCTTGTCTAACTAAGTAATTTTCGAGCCAGCATTCGACGCGACACATATTTACTATCTGTAGTGATGTGTAGTTTTACCATACCTCGAGCGAATTTACAATGTTATCTGATATTTTCAAATTGATTGCGGCCTAAATGAGATCGACTAACCTGATTCCCCCAAGTGAACGATGAAGCGTTTCGAGATAGATTTGGTAATCGCGGTACCCTCTAACCAGTGGTGGATCTTAACCTGCACACACACATTATAGCACCATGATGAAAACTATCAAATTCCTAGGAATCACCCCTTATGTCCAAAAAAGGCCCAAGCATGCTCACAAGAGACAATCTACACTACGAAAGCTTAAAACCAATCATTTACTCACACATTACTGAAATGAATAATATACATAAATGCAATGGGTTCACAACTAACAAAACTTTAAGTAAAGAAAAAAATTGTGGCAAATTTTGTTCTAAATGACAAGCTTGCTGTTCACCCGGAGGATCGATCCTCCCGGTCGCTCCACTCAAACGCACCAAGCAAGCAACACAGAGATATACAACCATGGCCTTGGCCTGACTGTCCTCAGCCTACGTCCTCCACCTCCATTCTCCACCCCTAGCGTCCTCCCCCTCCGTCCCCCGCAGTTCGCCGAAGCCAACAAATGACGGGCATGCCTCCATGGAAGCTCCTCGTGATGATTGGAACTAGAACATGAATTCGAATGCATGCACAGAGCTCAAGGAATAGTGGGGTGCCATAGGAGATGAGTTCAGACTTCCTAGATCTAGCTCTGACAAGTTGGATTCGTCGCCGGCGAGCGCAGATGGCCAGTGGTCCAAATCGAGGTTAGTAATTTACGATATTTTTGATGTTGCATACGTTCTTTCGTGATGCTGCAAACTTGTATGTGTTTTGCTATGAACACACATGCAAGATGCTGCAACGATTCTGGCGTCTGTTGCAAATGTTGTTTTAGTGTTGTAAATTCTTTTTAGGGATGCTGGAGACGTTTTGATTGAATACTGCATACCGTGTTGACCTTTATATGAAATTTGTCGTGACCACTGGCAGTTTTGTTGCATAGTCATATTTGTTTGTTGTATACTCATTTTTTGTTCCGTATGTGTTTTCAGGATGTTGCGATGCTCGCCGCGGGATGAAAATGTTGCAACAATGTTATAATAGTACAAAATTTTGATGTGTGGAATTCCACTTCACAACAATTGGTCGACTAGCGATCCTCCGGGTGAACGATCGGAGGATTTTATCCCGGAGGGCGCCTAGCAGAGTAGCAGTGCCCTTCTGTTAAAAATACAGAATTGCCACGGGGCTAGCAGCGGCCGATGAGCCTCTCCCATGACTCTGACAGTTAGCAATGTAAAGCCTATTATCTCAGGCGTGCCCACCAGTCAGCCACTTCTCCTCACCACGTGGCAACGAACACCTTACCTCCTTCCGGTGTTCATCTTCTTTCTTTCCGAATCGAGATCAAGACGGCGAGAGGAAGGAGAGGCAACGTGAATCCCGAACCCCTGATTTTCCACCCGCTCCCCTCCAAAGGTAACATCTCTGCCCTGAGATCTCCAAGCCGGGCACTTCAGATCGGTTCTTCTCCTCTCTCCTTTTTTCTGTGTGATTTTCTGTAAATTTCTGATTCTTTTTTTTTTTTTTGAACGAGAGGAGTACAAACTGCGTACAATCAAAAGGTACAGAGAGAAAGTACAATCAAAAATTTCTGATTCTTTTCTGCCTTGGATTCGATTCTGTCAGATGGCGGTGAAGGCGGCCTTCGCGGCGGTTGCGGTGATGTTTCTGGCCCCAGCGCACTTAACGGCGTCGGCTCCTGTGACTGCCCCAGCATTCCTCTGGGCGCCGCAGAACTACGGGTATGATTGCTTGGGCTTCCCCTGTCTCCTAAGTCCTAATTATCTCAGCATCATAGATGGAGCTATAATGATCTTCTTGAGAATTGCACTTCGGTTTGAGATGATTAGGAATCGGCGTGAGGAACTTGTGTCATCTACGGATTTAATTAGGACTTAAATGCCTGAATTTGAGTTCGGATTTATTGACAAGCAAGATGAGTGTCCTTCAAGATAGACAAACATCAGCAGAGACTTCAGCAAACTGTATGTTCCTCCACGACTTTCCACAAAACAAATCGCTGCAACCTGGCACACACCATAGGAGAATAAAGCATAGGCATCAGTGAGGGACTTAGGGCTAAAACTGGCATTTGATTTGAATAATTAGCACAGCAGAAGCATTTGGTTTCCTTATTTTATGAATAATTAGCACTGAAGAACCTCTAGTTACAAAAATAATTTGAGTCATGACTCATGAGTTCCATTAAATAGAACAATGTCCATGTTTCCACTGCAGATAATGGATGCTATTGCAGTTTTTCTAGTCAATCTAACTGATGTGGATTCAGTCACTTTACTACATCAAAATGTATTCATTACATATTGGATACACAGGTTATCCTTTTGATCACAACTGCTTATATGACACGTTATTATGAATTATGTCTTATGAATTGTTACAACACCACACACATACACACGTACTATTTTATTTTGTTTGACTACCATGTATGTCTTTGTTGCCAACAACTACTAGTAGGTCTTATCATGTTGTGTCGTTTGTGGAGTGCATTTCTTTTAAGAAGGTTATAGCATTACATGCTCCCCATCTGGATTTAGATCACATCTCATGCTCATATGCCCTCCATATTCAGTTCAGATGAGGCTAAAGAAGTAGTACACTATCAGACAATCTCAGCAGCAAGTTTAGCCAAATCCGTTCTTGATGAAGGTGGCTGGTCAAACTTGGTGGTGAGGTTTCCTCCACATAGCTCATTCAAGTATCGTCCCTTGTTTTACACAGTTAACTAATTCCCAACGTTGTGTCTTTTTTGTTGGTAGTGTTCAAGGGGCGTCTCATAAGAATGTTGACATTGCCGTTGTTTTTCTTGGCTCAAAGGTATAATCCACTTGAAACTTATATCTGTTACTGTATAATATGTACTGTTTGTGTACCCATTGCACGAGTTACATGCACATTTCATCGAAGCAATGCTCATACATACCTAAAAGTTGAAATACATTTTCTTGATATATGTGATCATCAGTATGGATCTGTTCTAAGAGACCATAATGGTTCCTTGTTCTCCATGCTTTAATGCGTGTCTAAACTTGTTACTGCACACAGTATTTTTGCGTGGAAGATTCTCATTGCTTGTATTGGCACTGATCTACTTATGTTATTCCCTTAGCTACAATCTTCAGACATCTCCAAAGATAAGCCAGTTGATCCATCTTTGGCAGACACATTAAAGGTAAGAACTGGCACTTGTGTTTTTCCCTTTTAGTTATCGTATTACCAAGGCATAAAAAGGAATCGAACGCTGATATTCTCTATGCTTCTTTTACTAGCTCTCCTTCACAGGCTCGGAGTTTTCCATGGCATTCCCCTATGTTGCCATGGCAGATGATGACAAACTAGAGAGCTCATTGATTTCTGGGTTTGCTGAGAATTGTGAAAGTGATTTCCATGGAAACCACATCACATACACAGACACATGTACTGTAAGGGGTGAAGATCTGAAGAAACATCAGAGCATGGATTCTATCCGAGTATGTCTTCCTTGTTGTCTTCTCTAGAATGAACTTCTTTCCTTCTATCTGTGTTCATTTCAGATTGACAACATATAGATTCCAGGACTTGGTGATGTCACGGATGGGAAGCAACCCAAGTGGAAAGACTGATCTAATTGTCTTCTGTAGTGGTGGTTTCAAGGATTTGGATAATGCAAAATCAGAAGGTTAGATTAAGTGGACTAGGTTTTGTACACCACCTTCTGTTTGACTTTAATCTGACACTCTGCTATCCTACATCAGGGGAGTTGCTTTCTGAGCTGGTTTCCGTGCTGAAAAAATCTGGAGCTAAATATACAGTTCTTTATGCTTCCCAACCCTATGATTTACTGGAGAATGCTTCCAACTTGCCGTTAGCCAGGTATCTTTCAGAGAAGACCAACACTACTACTAAACCTGCCCTAGGCGAATGTGATGGAGAGTGCCTAGTAAAATCAAGTCTTCTGGAGGGAGTTTTTGTTGTAAGTGGTCACCTGGACTCTATTTTGTTACTGACAACCCTTTCTGCTTCGACTGTTCAGTTTCCAAGAATTTGTATCAGTTTACTACTAGCAGTTTCGTTCTGTCATTTTCTTCATTACAACTGCCAACTATGTTTTTGCGCCCTTCAGCTGTAAAACACTTGTTTCTACCGTGTAGTTCTGGTCTTCCTTGTATCATTTGCTCACACTACAATTTGCAGGGACTGGTGCTGCTGATCATTTTGATATCAGGACTCTGCTGCATGATGGGAATAGATACCCCCTCGAGGTTTGAGGCCCCACAGGATTAGAAGGAGTCTTGATCCTATGTTGAAGCCTGTCAGATACGAAAGCTCAATGCAGGCGTGAGAAATAAGATTCGCCGATGTTCTTTAGTCTGCACTGTGGATAGTTGTCTCCTGTATTCTTTTACCAAGAGACGTGATCGAAATTTTTGGTGTAATATTATTACATTACCTACCTACGACCGACCACAAAGATGAAGCTGACCTCAAAACATACTTTTGTGCCAGGCTTGTGTTGTACCGAATTATTGTTTCAGGCGTGTTTTGTGAATAGCCTGGAATTTAGGTGGCCATAACATGGCTTTTCCATGAATAAAATATATTCGTTTATTTACTTATTTGCTGCTTGCACGTTTAAGCTAGTGATGCCATCACTTTTATCTGTCGTCACAAGTTCTTTTCTCTCGACGGAATACAACAACTGCAGACTGAACCGATGAAACTCTGTATGATTCATTCGGTTTTCACTAGGCACAAGTCTATTTCAGAAACTTGTTTCGTTTGTCGGCTTGGAGAAAACAACAAAACTATTCGTGATTCACGAATGTGAGACGACGTGCATTGATGCCAAGTAGGCGATATGCAAGAGGACATGCATTGATGCATTCATGCATAGTCACGAATGCGTGAGGACATGAATGTAACTGTCAGGCATGTTCTTGTGCCGAAAGGATACATAAACGTCTGGACGACCCGGACATGAGATATGGACCACGCCTTACAGCATGCGAAATTCACACGCGAAATGAAATGATTTTGCTAAAATCGCTGAAATTCATATGAAGACCATACACACAGGTAGGGTCGCTCATCGAGATGGTTCGTGTCTTCATGAGACACGTTGGAGTATGGAGAGCACTAATTCGAGGGTAGCCTCTTATGTCGTGATATGTAAAACAAGTATCCAGCAGCTTATTCGTTTGGACATCTATATAAGTTATAAATAGACTCTGCCGTCCATCTATCCATAGCATCAAACAAAGACGCAATAAACGCTCAAATCCTACTACCAATAGCCGCCATGTCGCCTCAGCCTTTCGCTCTAGCCACCACCACCACGCCTGCTGCAAAGCCCAACCCATCCTATTTCCAATCTGCTCCGGTTAGCCAAGACACGATCCAGCAAAAGGAGGTTCTTCTCCACTTGTACGCGTACCAGTACTACCGCGAAGGAACACAAAACTGTAACCAGAAGGTTATAGTGAATCCAGAGCTTCCCCAAAGTTTCGGCGCCCTCGCTGCTAATGACTGGACCATATACGATGGCCCAGCTGATGGCCCCGACGCGAACCTTGTTGCTCGTGCTCAAGGTTTGCATATTGCCGCTGGCATGGCCGAAGAGAAGTGGTTCATTTGTTTCAACATGGTGTTCGTCGATGAAAGGTGTGGACCTAAACTTAGTAGTGGGTATAAATTAAACTTTAAAAATTCCACCTTCTTGATTATCTTTTTGCTAATTCCTGTGATTTATGTATGCTCGGAATAGGTTTACGGGTTCCAGTTTCAAGGTGATGGGAGATATTCAAGCGCCGGAAGGGGAATGGGCGATCGTCGGCGGGACCGGAGAGTTTGCCTATGCACAAGGTGTCATCACCTACAGGAAGACCCAGTTGGCATTAGGAAATGCGAGAGCTTCATGTTCGTGCTTTGTGCCTTTCCGTCACAAAACCACTGGTGAGAAACTCTATCTCTCTCTCTCTCTCTCTCTCTCTCTGTCGGTCCAATTTAGGGACACAAGTCCAGCTTTGTCACACACAGTGATTTTAACAGCAGGAAATTACACCTTGCCCGAACTCCAAGACACCTGGGCTGAGCGTTGTAACCAAGATCGGCCCATGGGGTAAAATGAGTGGGGAGTTACTCGACATCCCGGCGATGCCTATGCGTCTAGAAAGTGTGACGTTGCGTCATGGCATTGTCATTGACTCGCTTGCATTTTCCTTCGTCGACCAAGCTGGTGAAAAGCATACCGTTGGTCCGTGGGGTGGTAAACGTGGGGACTACGAGGACACAGTGAGTTGATCCTTTAAACATCCTAATTTTGCATGTTTTTACACATGCACTTGCTATATATATATATATATCCCAATCAATGCCTCGGATTATTTGCTGACTTCTTTTGCCTGCATGTAGATCGAGCTTGCTCCTTCAGAGATCGTGACAGAACTCTCTGGTACAATCTTTGTCTCTGGAGAACACGATGTTGATTATAATTCCGTATCATCACTCACCATTGTCACCAATATCTGCACGTACGGGCCTTTTGGAACACCGCAGACAGCAAGTTTCAATGTCCCGATGCAGGACAATAATAGCATTGTGGGTTTCTTCGCACGAGCTGGGATATGCGTGGAGGCACTCGGGGTTTATGTTCGTCCACCTCTTTCAGACTAGTCTCCAGAGTGTTTCTTACTCCTACTATGGAGAATGTCTTCACTTCCAATGTCTCAATAATAAGGGAGGCACATATGTGTTTCCCATCTCTGCTGTAATGTTATTTTCCTTCTCTTTAATCGTGCTCTTGCGATCATCACCTAGTTCTCTACCCATGATATGCAAAAATAAGGTTGTATCTTTGTTGCGGAAAATATTAACACTCTTAATTACCGTACTGTACTCTACTGGCAATGGATAATGGGGTATGCTCTCTTCTTTTGGCAAAAAGACAGGCATTTTGCCTACTGCCAAAATGCCTAAGCTGGAGGCCACGGCTAAAGCCCTCACGAGTTGGAGCGATCGGTTTATCGGGAGTAACAGGCTGCAGATTCTGCTAGCCAATGAGCTCATTCTCAGGTTTGACGTGGCGATGGAGACGAGACCCCTCTCGGCGGGTGAGATGGCATTGCGTAGGCTGCTTAAGCGCAAGCTTCTAGGCTTGGCTTCGCTGGAGCGAACCATTGCCCGACAACGCTCGAGGCTGCTCTGGATAGCTGAAGGCGATGCGTGCACGCGGTTTTTTCACCTCCAAGCTAGCCACAGGAGGCGGAAAAACTTTATAGCTCATCTGAAGGTGGGGGACTCGCTTGTGGCGGATCAGGATGGCAAGGCCCTCGCCGTGGATTCCTTCTTTGAGCAGCTTCTTGGCTCCTCGCCAAAGCGTGGCCACTCGCTGGATTTGGACTTTCTCGACTTGAAAACGTTTGATCTATCCGCTTTAGAGGAGCCGTTTTCAGAAGAGGAAATCTGGGGAGTCATCAAGTCGCAAGAGCTTGACAAGGCGCCAGGGCCTGACGGCTTCACCGGGCGCTTCTACGTCTCGTGCTGGCAGATAATCAAGACAGACGTTCTTGATGCCTTTCAGGCATTGTGGAGGGGGGATGCACGAGGGCTGCATGCGGCCAACCAGGCACTGATCACACTGCTTCCCAAGCAGGCGGATGCAGTTGAGGTTAAGGACTTCAGACCCATTAGCCTGATACACAGTGTGGCCAAGCTCGTGGCGAAGGTGATGTCTGTCCGTCTTGCCCCGCGGATGCCGAAGATCGTGGGTCCGCACCAGAGCGCCTTCATTCGAGGACGGTGATTGCATGACAATTTCCAACTTGTCCAATGCACGGCAAGGAAGCTGCACAACCTTAAGAAGAGCATAGTGATGTTCAAACTGGACATTACCAAGGCGTTCGACACCGTGGATTGGGCGTTCTTGCTTGAGGTGCTCACCAAGTTGGGCTTCGGACATCGTTGGCTCTCGATGGTTTGTGGTTTGCTTGGCACGGCTTCCACCCGTGTGATCGTCAACGGGGTAGCTGGGGGCTGATATATAATAGGCGTGGTCTTCGGCAGGGTGATCTGCTATCGCCCTTGCTCTTTAACACGGTGATGGAAGTACTCCAGCTCATGCTCGTAAAGGCTGCGGAGGCAGGTCTCCTCTCCGACCTCGCCACCAATGGCTTTCGGCACCGTAAATCGATGTATGCGGATGACGTGGTGGTGTTCGTGCGCCCCACGCCTTTGGATCTGCACGCCTGCGCGGCAATCGTGGAGGATTTCGGCGTGGCCTCGGGGTTGCGCACGAATTTAGGCAAGTGCTCCATCCACCCGATTCGCTGCTCGCCGGCGGAAGTGGAGCTGGCAGCCGGTATTCTTGGCTGTGTGGTGGCCACTTTCCCTTGCAAGTACCTAGGGCTTCCCCTTGGCCTTCGCAAACCCTCGACGGCGCAGCTTCAGCCCGTGGTGGACAATGCAGCTAGCAGGCTGCAGCCGTGGTGTGCCAAGTTGCTCAACCGAGGTGGGAGGGCTACCCTCGTACAGACGACCCTCGCAGCAATCCCGGTGCATGCGATGATGTCGCTCGACGTCTCCCCTAAAACCCTTGAGGCTCTTGTGAAGATCTGTCGAGGTTTCATGTGGGGGCATAGGGACGTGAAGGGAGGCCACTGTCTGGTGGCGTGGGACAAGGTGGCATCTCCTAAATGCCATGGTGGTCTGGGTATTCCGAATTTCCGTTTGATGAACCTTGCGTTGAGATGTCGTTGGGCCTGGTTGCAGCGAGTGGACCCATCCAGGCCATGGGCCGAATTCAACCTGCAGATTCCCCGCCTTGCCCGGGCTGTGTTTGACTCGGCCACGCACTATGAGCTCGGCAATGGGGAGAAGGCAAGGTTTTGGATGGATCGTTGGCTGGATGGCGCTAAGGTGTGCGACCTCGCGCCTAATCTGGTGGCTAAAGTAGCTGCCCAGAGTGTCAAGTCCCGGACTGTCAAGGACGGACTTGCTAGGGCGTGGTTGTTAGACTGTGGACCTGATCTCGGCGAGGTGGCTTTGGCCGAGTTCTTCAACCTGTGGCGGACGCTCGCCAATGTGGTGCTGGACCCCAACAAAGAGGACGTGTTCGTATGGAGGTGGTCTCGCGAGGGGGTGTACACGGCGAGATCGGCCTACCAGGCATTCTTCGCGGGGACGACCATGGCGGCTGCCTCAACGCAGATTTGGCGTTCGAGGGCTCCCTACAGCTGCAAGTTCTTTGCTTGGCTCGTCGAGAAGAACATGTGTTGGACGGCTGACAGGCTGAGGCGCAGGGGGCTGCCCCACCCAGCGGCATGCCCCCTTTGCGATCAGGAGCAAGAGACCTTGTCGCATCTCCTGCTTGGTTGCGTGGTTGCCCGTGAGGTCTGGGCTTGGGCGCTGCAGCGTTGGGGCAAAATGGACTGGATGCCTACGCCTGACGACGATCCAATACAGTGGTGGACCTCTCGCACCTGCCGCCCGCGGTCCGGCGGGACTTGTGGACGGCCATCATATTGGTGTTCTGGTGCATGTGGCGTCATAGAAACGACGTTGTGTTCAATGGTGTGGCGTCGGCAGTGGACACCATCAAGAAGAAGATCAAGGAAGATTCTCTCAGTGGCGGCTAGCTAGGCTTTTTCGTAGTGACGTTTTTGGCTTCCCGGAGCCGTCGCCCTGTGGATGCAAACGGGAGAGTGAGCATTCTTTTCCTGTTGTGGACCTGTCACCGCTTGTTGACAGGAGTGGAGCCGCTCCGCGGCGTTGTTTGTGTTGCTTGACACTCCTTCTATGTGTTTAATACAACCCCTAGGGGCTGTATTCTAGAGAAGAAAAAAAAGACAGGCATTTTGCCCCCGTTCATTTGGAAAAAAAAAACTGCATAGTCGAAGCCCATGAAATACAAAGAAACTAAAGGTTATGATTTTGTCCAGAACCAACACAAATGAAATGAGCATTATATAGTTTTTGTCCACTCTTTGTCAAATGCAAATTATAAATCTTAACGGCTAGGATGAAACTCCATCTCAACACGGAAGGGAAGTTAACTGAATATTTTAGAGCACAATTCACTCTACAGAATTACTTCTACTTGAATCCCATATAAATTTTCAGTTCGGTAGATTCGGAGGAGCGACATCTTAATTCCCTACTGTCAGTTCTCTTTTCGGACATCTCTGATCATTGCCCGATCCTCAATGTCCACGACAGTAGCGTTCAGATGCAGAAGTCGTTTCAGTTTTGAAAACCTTTAGCCAAAGGTTGATGCTTTCATGGAGACGGTGGCAATGGCTTGGGATAGCGTTGGTGGAATTTCAGACCCGGGCGCTCACATGCATACCAAACTGTCGCTGTGGCGAAGGCACTTTAGCTATGGAGTTAGTCCAACGTGGGGAATTTCAGAGAGCATATATTGTGCGCCTGGGAACTCATTTTTCAGTTAGTGCAACTCCAATGGACCAACCCAAACGGACGTGAAATCTCTCCGCTTTTGTCTATTGAGTCGTTAGGTGGATAGGCGTCCGGCCGATGTCCTCCCTTCTCTGGCCATTGCACCCAATGGAGAGATTCATTTGTCCGCCTTGTCCGGGTTTTTTCAATTTATGATCATTTTGGCGTATTTAAATCAAAAACAAGATAGAAAATATATCTAGAAATAAATCTAGATGTTCACATAGTACCAAAAAAATATTTTGCCATGCCGGCATACAACATTATACCCAAAAGAATTACGCACATGCCCTGGCCATAGTTCATGCAAAACACACAAATGAGATGGATCACACATCTCGGACGAATATAACTGTTGCTTCTTTTGAAACCAAGCCTTTTTTGTCGGGTACAAGGTGCTCAATTCGATCGCCATGATCCGGGGCTACTCGGCGAGTAGCGCAAGATCTACCTCCTTAGCTCTTGACCGGGTATTGGCCTTATCGATGTCGAGCTTCTTCTTTGTATTTGGAGGGAGTTCTTTGTTGTCTCCTCTCTCTCGATGCTTCCTCTCTTCCCTGTATTCTCTCTTCTCACTTGACTTGCCTTTTGGGTTATGAACCACTTCACTGTAGGTTGCAAAGCGATTGTCGAAGCATCACGATTTATATCTAGCTTGGAGTTGGTCCACCCCTTGGCTTCTTGAGTGACGCATAGAGGTCTTTTCACTTTGGACACTCTTTGGTTGCCATCCAACAATGATTCAAGGTAAATGCCTTGCCCCCATGTTGGGCCTTGAAGGTATCCTGGACGAGGTTGAGCTCTCCTTTCTGAGGATGAGATTTCGAACACGATTAATGCGCAACTTGCGGACCTTCCTGTCTAGCTTTTCCCCTGCCACGAAACGGCTCCGCCGTTAGTGGTAAAGATGTAACCTGATGTGGATTTCTTAGTATAACACAACTTGCAAAGTCTTAGTCTAAGTGAAGTGTTTTGGCTCTCGAGCTCTAGTGAATTTGATATTTACAAAAAATTCAAAACTAGTACTTTATAGTTTCAGAAAATTCCAAAACAAATTGACATGAAAACATACACATGTTATCTACGTATCTGCAAAGTTTGCTACATAATACGCTGTATTGTAAACTACACAAAAAATCTAAAAATTCCGGATCTGAAAAGGGAAAAAAAACTCATTTTTTCTTTCAACATTTGTCTTTCTGTGTAGATAGATATGAAAATATTTTTGATGCAAATTTGGTCGTACATGCTAGATATGTATATGTACTTGTATGTTTTTTTTCCTAGAATTTGTAGAGACCTAAAACTTAACTTTTAAAAATAAATCTAAAACGGGATCACTGATGCCCGTGTGCCAAAAATGACTTTTCGCAGATTTAATCGCTATACTTGTATCTATGTGGCAAGGATTTTCTTCGCCGCTTTTTTGTGCTCCATCTGAACTTCTAGTCTCTATTGTTTGTTTATGCCTTACTTAAAAGTGCGGATTTTTGTTTGGTTGTCAATCATTCACGAGGTCATCGCGCTCCTCAAATCGCAACAGACCAATAAAAACCACCTACTCCCTCCGTTCCAATTTAATTGGCTTACCCAAGCCAATTAAATTGGAACGGAGGGAGTAGCTAGCAAGGAAGAAAGCAAACCGTAAAATGGATTTGTAGGTGTTGCAAAACTTTTTTTTTACAAAATGATACTCTTTATTAACTAATAATAAGTGTTACATCGTTGATTAAAAGAGGTACAATTTCAGGAGGAGGATTTTCTAACCATACATTAGGATCAGAATACTTCGCCATCTGAGCCAGCTCATGTGTATCCCTGCTAGAATGCTCATACCTCACACTCACTAGCTCCTTCGCCATGTAATAACAATCATCAAAAATGGCTGCAGCTACACCTTGAGAATTACCTCTTCCTTCATGGTTACAACCACATCATGGTTATCCGAACTAATCGTCAACCCGTGCATTCGCACGGGCTAGTATTTAGAATTTCTTAACATATATATATACACTATGTTTTTTTAAATTTAATTATTACTCAAATGTGAGACCTATAGTTTGATAAATTTTATCCTCTATACTATTGTAAAGTCTCACGATTCTAAGTAAATTAAACTACATTACATTGTTTGACAACTTATCCAAACTCTTAAACACACTAATACAATTAGACGATAATGTTAAATATTTATTCGTATATAAGATTTACACATGGATTCTTTTGTCCAACAGACTGCGCTAGAATCGAGGGTAGCTCGCCATCTATGCAATTATGTTTAAAACTTGATAGTGTCTTTACACATATTTCTCATCTCCTTTTTTATTGTTTCAATTGTTCAAAGTCATTGTAGAATATTATTTATGAATTAACATATCATGACAAATTTTCGGAGCATGTATTAATGTTCGTGAAACAAAGACCATATATATGTTCAACTGATTTCGCAAGAACAACGTACCTTGCATCTCATCCGATTTTTTTTAGCATAAGCCAACATTCAAATATAAATTTCCACTTCATTGCCGTGTCAAGAGTTTTTATTTCAGACTTTAATAAAAATCTTTTGAATCTGGACCTGCCGAAAACAAAACATATACCGTCGCTAGCTATATATATTCCAAAAATTAAATCAGTTTGCGATCTTGATCTGCTACAGGACGACCCATATGGATGATGTTTGTTTTCCATTGGCTGAACAACAGTAATTCTTTACAGCAAGAGGATCTTCCGGCGTTATTTGTGTACATATTTGATGTCAGGAGACAACGTAAGAGATAAAATAAAATTTTATAAAGTTATAATACTGTAAGCCGGATCTCAAATGAGTACTGGATTATTTGTGGTATACAAACAGATAAAATAGGCATGGAAACACATGGGTTAGTAGCATACAGACAAATTTATAATTTAGACATTGGTAAAATTAATATCTAAACAGGGAGAATGTATAAACATGGAACAACCTCGACTGAGAATATGCATTACCATACGCTTACACATGCATCTGCTGGAGAAACCGTTCTATACGTGTATGCATGTAGCTACAGTTGGAAACATGCAATTCCGGGCACTATTTGTATAAACACCAATGCAATGATGCTGGCAACTCAAGTAATCAAAAATATTATGGCGACTGCGAGAAAAAACATATTAACATATGATGAGGAAAATGAATCTCATTCGGCTCGATCTCCTTGCCCATCCACACCACATGAGCCGCCATTATTGAAATTCCTGGTGCTATAGTTATATGGGGGAAATTATGAAATGTGTGCAAAAAGAGCACTACCTCCAATAGTTTCGGATATTATTTAACTTGGAGTTACCCAAAACATAAATATTTATGTAAATAGTGCACGTGAAGCCTTCTGTGGAGAAAAGGGAGACCGGCGAAGAGAAAAGGGAGACATAACATAGTTAGATGAGAAAACACCTTTATTAAATGAAAAAAATAAGTGAGGCGGTAAAATTAGAAAAACGATCTCGGCCGTTATTACTTACACCTAGAAAATAGATGGCTACATTCATTTTACTAATAAATCAGATAAAAAGTTCTGGTATATGACGATAATATTTCTTTTGCAGTCCACCCTTGTTCTGTTCACTGTCTAGCCTCATCCAGATTTATAGATTTATTGCTTCAATATTTATAGTAGTAATTTTAATGTTAAAACGAAATTGAATACTTCAGGAGAAAATATTTGGACAAACATAGATGAATTTCCTAATTTATTTATGCCTTACTATACATAATTACATGAAATATTTATCTCATATAATTTTGGCTCCAGAAAGATTGGAAATATTTCACCTGCTTAAAATCCTGACATGGTACTTTCAGCAAACAAAACAAAAACGCCTGGCATGCAAATAAAAACACGGTTCCAATTTTACCCATCTACACTTGTATACAACTTCAAGCTATTAACTATGGCTCCATATACTCTTCCGCACAATACTCTATATGTACCTTACAATATACACGTATGTCTGATTCATTGTGCATGCAACATGGAGAGTGGTGATATCTTAATTAACAATTTATCTTGAAATTAACTAAATTCCCTCTAATGAGTAGTATATACATATTGGAGGAAGAGGGGGGCAAGGTAAAAATAATTGCAAACACGCATGTTACAGCTCATACCAGACCGTGAGGAGGCAATAATTATTCGGAATAAGGTTGAAGCATACCTGATGCATGTAGACATGGTAACATCCTATTGACGACACAAAATAATCAATTGGATGGTGAATCTCGTCGGGTAACTCCATCCAGCCATGCATGAGACCTGCGCGCTTGCATGCAAACCTGCTGCATACACAGACAATCAGTGGCAGCTGGGCTGTAATCGATCGAGAAATAGAAGCCGCCGTCGGGTAAACCGTCCCGCAGTTGTGACCAAGCTCCTGGCAGACTGGCATAACGTGTCAATGATCAACCCAAGATTAATAGAGTTGCAGTTTGCGCGCTCGTAAATACCTCAGCAAAATCTGATACTTTCGCCTACTAATTTAGCATATGCATGAACGAATCAACCTGGGTGAATAAACTACTACTCGCGCGCGGCGTGGGAGTTTTGAAAGAGCAGGCGAAACAGCCTGACTTGATTGAGATCGATCAGATAACCCTAATCACGTTTAAAGCTTGCGATCTCTTTTCTTTTTTTCGGTGCAAGACTTCTAGCGTGTGCGCAAAGGAGTTTTTGATCGCTTATTCAATCTCAACCGTAAAAGAGAGATCCTAAGGTTAACTTTACGTGGTTTTCTAGGATTAACGTGGGGGCTTCTACGGTGCCTCCAATTAGTAAATATAAGATTGATTATAACTCTATTGCAACCCAAGGATTCCGTCAATTGAAGCCCTTGCTTCAATGCATGCACTTCAGCTGATAATGCATCATGAACATACTCGATTTTTGAGTTACATGCAGCAATAAACTGACCCTTGTGATTCCTGGCCACTGCCCCGGTCGTCCCTTTCAGATTATCTATATCAAATCCAGCATCAACTTAATTTTAACATAATCTTTTGGTGATTTCGACCATCCTTCCTTCCTCATCTTTGGTTTCACCGAATATGAAGCTTTATAATTTGACATAAGAACAGAGATCGCCATTGCAGTCTGCTCTGGAGTTTGTACTTGCTTACCATGAACTGTCTGACGTCTCTCCCACCATAAATACCAACCGGTAATGGCAAATATTTCCGGCGATGATTGCGTCCCAAGCACTGAGCTGGACTGCGGTTGGGAGAATAAAAGAAAATCATAAACTGTCGGTCCAGCTCTATCTACTTGGCATACTTCATCAATCATCAGATCAAGTCCCAAACACTTCCACACACTTTTAGCTCGCGGACACAAAAACAAAAGATGCTTAATATCTTCCGCTCCTGCTGAGCAAATAGGGCATTGTCCACTAACTTTTATATGTCGATTTGCCAGTATCGCACGACAAGGAATAGTGCCATGCATAGTTCTCCATAAGAAAATTTTAATTTTTGCAGAACCTGAAGCGACCAGAGCCTATCCCAAATAGGTGTTGCAAAACTTGGCTCGTAAAATGCAATTTATTATTTATCCGGTGGAAAAGTATTGAATTGAAACGTTGTGTCGTCTATTTGATCAAGCGAGGCAACTGTTATAGCGGCAGATCGGACGGCTGATGACCACATCTGGCTTTCACGTTCGGCCGTTCGGTCTATTTGATCAAGCGAGGCAACCGAGACGGCTCCGCAAGCCTATGTCGTAGACTGCGCTTGTGCGTCTACTTAGTCACTAACCGGTGGGCCCGGCGTCACCGGGGCCCATATGTCATTGTCTGCGTTTATAAGCAGCCTTGTATCATGCAGCGCCAAGCGGGCACCTTACGCGCCGGGCCCATATGTCATTGTCTGTGTTTATAAGCAGCCTTGTATCATGCAGCGCCAAGCGGGCACCTTACGCCCGTTGCTCAGCTCGTTCGTGGGTCCCACGTATTACCGGCTGGGTTATATAGCTGTTCCTCCAGTACAGAAGGGATCCCCACCCCTCCCCTCCCCTCCCCTCCCCTCAAACAGGAAAAATCCCCACTGCTTCTGCGCCGGCGCTATGATAGAAGGCTTCTCCGTCGGCAGCCGCAAGCGTTCGCCGGAGTACCGCTTCCTCTCGCGCTATCGGCAGCGGCGACTCCTCTCCTTGCTCTCGCGGCAGAGGCTCTACGACACCTTCAATGCGTACGTACACGCATTCTCGCCGGTCCTCCTTCGCGTGGCACCTGATGATTCAGAAACACGCGTGCAGGTTTATCGCGAGTCGGATGCGTTCATATACCCGGGGCATCTGACCGAGCTCGCCACGCAGGGCCGGTGGGAGGAGGCCATCGAGTACCTCTCCCTTTCCTGCCGACCGACCGTCGGCTGGGCGTCCACGGCCGCGTCCTCATCGACTTCCTCCGCGTGCACAAGGCCATCGACGACATCGTCGCCGGAGCGCCCGAGCGCGGCCCCTTGACCGCGGCTCTCAAGATTTGCTTCACCAGGAATCTGTCTGCAGCCAGAGCATCACCAAGCTCCGTGCGATACTCTGGTCTCTTATCATCTACACCGAATCCAGGTAATGCATCACTAGTATAATACATCTCCCCATGATTTCATCAAGTTTGAATGAACCACAGTCTCTAAATCATGTACATGTATTCTCTCTGGGCTAATAACCAGGTACTACATCACTAGTAGTGTAGGTGTTTGGTCAGTTAGCTTGTAGCTCTGTTTGTACGGAATACGTCTGTACTCTTCTTCTGATCAATGAAAAAGTCTGCATTTTCGTCAAAAAAGGGCCAGCAACAATTAATTTCTATAAAGAAAACTTCATACCTAAGATTGATTCATGACCAAATACTGCATTCATATGTACATGCAGGGACTCCCTGGAATTGGAGCGCGTGAGAGACAAGGCTGCTTCGATTATCGATGACCTGGCTTCTCAAACTCCAGAGCTGAAACAACATATGAAATACGCCCGCGGTCCAATGAAACCCCACAACGTACTTCCAATCGGCTTCGGGTATATATCTTCCCAATTCACTCATGTCTTGACTATCAGTTTGATCGCCTACTCATATGAAACTATTGGCACGTTGCTAGTTTTCGTCCAAGGCGCCACGTGAAGCGAGGCCCCATCCCAGGCTCTGTTCTTGTCAGGCACTATCTTCGTAAGCGGAGGATGTATGTGCATCTCCCGTTCTTCTTTTTCTTCTTCGTTTTTATGATCTCCGATGGAATTCCATTCACACCTGCATCTTTTGTGCAGTCTTCCTTCGTCAACTTCGAGTCACTGCGAAGCTTTAAGTTCTGGTACATTATACTAATCACAAATATCTATAGTAGTTGCTGTTGATGCGAATAAGAATTTATACATGCATGGTCCCTGCTTATAATCCTTCCTATTTTCCCTCTCTCCATGGCAGCATCGTTGATTAAGGCAAAGGGATGGATGGTGGATCTTGTTGGTAAAACTTTTTCTTTGTTTAGGTGTTGGTAACTTCATTGCACAATAGCTACTAATAAACTTTTGTTGCCTTTTTCAGATATAAGTTTGAAAGCTGGTAACACTACAGGAGAGCTCATCTGTGCCGACGGCCAAAACCTGTGCCGACGGTTTTTTATCGGGGCCGTCGGCACAGGTGTCTACGAGGCCACCCCACGAAGCTGGCCGTCGGCACAGATATCCCCGTCGGCACAGACACCCTGTCCCGACGGTCACCGTCGGCACAAATAGAGCCGTCGGCACAGGTTCCCGTGAAAGAAAAGGTGACATCGACACCAACCTATGCCGACGGTACATGGCACAGGTTCCTTTTTTTTTTTCTTTTTCCTCGTGCATCTGTACAAATCTGTGCCGACGGTAAAACCGTCGGCACAGGTTCCCTATTTTTTTTTACTTCCTATTTTCTTCATTTTTAATGTTCTGTAAATTAAGTTTAATATGTTTAAAAAAATATTCATTTTTATGTATATAGATACACTGAATAGCTATATGTATATAGTTTCGCTGAAAATAGTCATCATGTTTTTTACCCTAATCTTCATTTTTATGTATCTATTTATTACTCTCATTAAGTTTAATATGTTTTTATTCATTTCTATATGTATAAGCTACGCCGAATAGCGGTCTCCACCCACATAAAATAACGTCGCGAATCTTGTCTCTCGGAGTATTGTATGTGAATCTTGTCTCTCTTGCAATCTTGTGTCGATTTGTGATAAAAGTTGGTTTCTCATGTTCGTATGGCCTAACCTAACACAACCAAGCAAAAAATTCCACTGGGCTACCCCTTTCGACGCACGTCTATGGGGGTAGACGGAAACGTTAGGGTTTTTCCAGCGGATTCAGGGTTTCGCCGAAGCGGGGCCCCGGAGCGCCGGAACCCGACCCAAACCTAGGTTGTGCCATACCATATGTATACAAGTGTGTTGTGTGTTTCAAATGTCCAAGAATCTACTCCTAGGTGTGACCGACATCACCGGCTTCACTTTCTCTCTACTAAGTGTGTGGACTTATAGCTGAAAACTCCCGTTTCGGGCGAAACGGGGGCAATCTTGTGTCGATTTGTGATAAAAGTTGGTTTCTCATGTTCGTATGGCCTAACCTAACACAACCAAGCGGGCTACCCCCTTTCGACGCATGTCTATGGGGGTAGACGGAAACGTTAGGGTTTTTCCAGCGGATTCAGGGTTTCGCCGAAGCGGGGCCCCGGAGCGTCGGAACCCCACCCAAACGTAGGTTGTGCCATACCATATGTATATAAGTGTGTTGTGTGTTTCAAATGTCCAAGAATCTACTCCTAGGTGTGACCGACATCACCGGCTTCACTTTCTCTCTACTAAGTGTGTGGACTTATAGCTGAAAACTCCCGTTTCGGGCGAAACGGGGGCAATCTTGTGACAACTTGTGATAAAAGTTGGTTTCTCATGTTCGTATGGCCTAACCTAACACAACCAAGCAAAAAAGTCTACTGGGCTACCCCCTTTCGACGCACGTCTATGGGGTAGACGGAAACGTTAGGGTTTTTCCAGCGGATTCAGGGTTTCGCCGAAGCGGGGCCCCGGAGCGTCGGAACCCCACCCAAACCTAGGTTGTGCCATACCATATGTATACAAGTGTGTTGTGTGTTTCAAATGTCCAAGAATCTACTCCTAGGTGTGACCGACATCACCGGCTTCACTTTCTCTCTACTAAGTGTGTGGACTTATAGCTGAAAACTCCCGTTTCGGGCGAAACGGGGGCAATCTTGTGACAACTTGTGATAAAAATTGGTTTCTCATGTTCGTATGGCCTAACCTAACACAACCAAGCAAAAAAGTCTACTGGGCTACCCCCTTTCGACGCACGTCTATGGGGGTAGACGGAAACGTTAGGGTTTTTCCAGCGGATTCAGGGTTTCGCCGAAGCGGGGCCCCGGAGCGTCCGAACCCCACCCAAACCTAGGTTGTGCCATACCATATGTATACAAGTGTGTTGTGTGTTTCAAATGTCCAAGAATCTACTCCTAGGTGTGACCGACATCACCGGCTTCACTTTCTCTCTACTAAGTGTGTGGACTTATAGCTGAAAACTCCCGTTTCGGGCGAAACGGGGGCAATCTTGTGTCGATTTGTGATAAAATTTGGTTTTCTATGTTCCTATGGCCTAACCTAGCACAACCAAGCAAAAAAGATGCCTCTCCGAGTGACGCTGGAATGTTTTGTGTTTGAGCGCCACTTCGATCCAAGCAGCGGTAAGACGTCTCTGATGATCTATAACCGTCCGGCAAGACATCTCTGATGATCTGCAACCGTTTGGAACGGTCGCAGGTCATCAGAGACGTCTTGCCGCTGGTTGCCCAAAGATGCCTCTCCGAGTGACGCTGGAATGTTTTGTGTTTGAGCGCCACTTCGATCCAAGCAGCGGTAAGACGTCTCTGATGACCTGCGACCGTTCCAAACGGTTGCAGGTCATCAGAGACGTCTTGCCGCTGGTTGCCCAAAGATGCCTCTCCGAGTGACGCTGGAATGTTTTGTGTTTGAGCGCCACTTCGATCCAAGCAGCGGTAAGACGTCTCTGATGATCTACAACCGTCCGGCAAGACATCTCTGATGATCTGCAACCGTTTGGAACGGTCGCAGGTCATCAGAGACGTCTTGCCGCTGTTGCCCAAAGATGCCTCTCCGAGTGACGCTGGAATGTTTTGTGTGAGTGAGTAACCTGTCTGAGGAGGTGGGCTATATATAGGGTCGCATGGCTTACGAAGTGGTCGTGATAGTGCTGATCCGATGGCTCAGAAACGCTCAAAAGAAACACACTGTTGATCCAACGGCTCACAAGCGCTGGAAGGAAGCACACGATCCGTGTGCTTCTTCCTGATTGGGCATACTACAGCTCACAAGCCCTGAAAAGAAACACATACCGCTGATCCAACGACTCACAAGCGCTGGAAGGAAGCACACGATCCGTGTGCTTCTTCCTGATTGGGCATACTACAGCTCACAAGCCCTGAAAACAAACACACACCGCTGATCCAACGGCTCACAAGCGCTCGAAAGAAACACACCGCTGATCCAACGGCTCACAAGCGCTGGAAGGAAGCACACGATCCGTGTGCTTCTTCCTGATTGGGCATACTACAGCTCACAAGCCCTGAAAAGAAACACACACCGCTGATCCAACGGTTCCCAAGCGCTCGAAAGAAACACACCGCTGATCCAACGGCTCACAAGCGCTGGAAGGAAGCACACGATCCGTGTGCTTCTTCCTGATTGGGCATACTACAGCTCACAAGCCCTGAAAAGAAACACACACCGCTGATCCAACGGCTCACAAGCGCTGGAAGGAAGCACTCCGGGATGTGAGCGGGTTCACCGGCATCACTTTCTCTCTAGTGAGTTTCTGCACTTAGAGGTGAAAACTCCCCTTCGGGCGAACCGGATGGAATCTTGTGTTGATTTGGGGTAGACCTTGGTTTCTCACCTTCCTATGGCCTAACCTAACACAACCAAGCAAAAAAGTCCACTGGCCTACCCCCTTTCGACGCACGTCTATGGGGGTAGACGAAAACGTTAGGTTTTTTCCAGCGGATTCAGGGTTTCGCCGAAGCGGGGCCCTGGAGCGTCGGAACCCCACCCAAACCTAGGTTGTGCCATACCATGTGTATAAAATTGTGTTGGGTGTTTCAAATGTCCAAGAATCTACTCCTAGGTGTGACCGACATCACCGGCTTCACTTTCTCTCTACTAAGTGTGTGGACTTAGAGGTGAAAACTCCCGTTTCGGGCGAAACGGGGGCAATCTTGTGACAACTTGTGATAAAAGTTGGTTTTCTATGTTCCTATGGCCTAACCTAACACAACCAAGCAAAAAAGTCCACTGGCTGCCCCCTTTCGATGCACGTCTATGGGGGTAGACGGAAACGTTAGGTTTTTTCCAGCGGATTCAGGGTTTCGCCGAAGCGGGGCCCTAGAGCGTCGGAACCCCACCCAAACCTAGGTTGTGCCATATCATATATATACAAGTGTGTTGGGTGTTTCAAATGTCCAAGAATCTACTCTGTTGTGTGACCGACATCACCGGATTCACTTTCTCTCTACTAAGTGTGTGGACTTATAGCTGAAAACTCCCGTTTCGGGCGAAACGGGGGCAATCTTGTGACAACTTGTGATAAAAGTTGGTTTTCTATGTTCCTATGGCCTAACCTAACACAACCAAGCAAAAAAGTCCACTGGGCTACCCCCTTTCGACGCACGTCTATGGGGGTAGACGGAAACACTAGGTTTTTTCCAGCGGATTCAGGGTTTCGCCGAAGCGGGGCCCCGGAGCGTCGGAACCCCACCCAAACCTAGGTTGTGCCATACCATATGTATACAAGTGTGTTGTGTGTTTCAAATGTCCAAGAATCTACTCCTAGGTGTGACCGACATCACCGGCTTCACTTTCTCTCTACTAAGGCACACTTCTTTTGGGCTTCCTGGAGAGCTTCGAGGCGGTGGGCAGCACAAGCCCAAAAGAACTCTCGGGCTGGTACCGAGCTTATTTCCACCGCGAAGCTAATTTGCTGTACGTTTCGAGAAACTGGTCGAGGGCAGTTTCTGGAGAGCTTCCCGCAATGTTGCGAACAGGTATGAAGGCTTTCCCCTCCTTTCCCAACTATTTACATGAGAACTGCCACCGCAGGCAAATAACGTTCGAGATAAAAGAAAAAGAACCCCACGTCCCCAGCCCGAGCGTCTGCGTTTTTACCTCCGTCTCGCGAGCGAACATGCGGTAGAGATACGCCTGCTGCGTGCACCTGGTGGGTGAGGTTGAAATATTCTACTTGTATCGATGCAACGTCCTGCTCCCGATTACGTGCATGTGACAAAGTCGGCAAGTTGCGTGTGGGACATGGATGTCAAGCAACGGAAGAGATAATATCATCAGCATTCAGCATGAGATAAATAGAAGCTACCATGTTTTTTATTTTGGAATCTAAATCATCGAAATCATTATGACATTTCTTTTATTTTGAAATGTACTGAATTATTACGACACTAATATTTTATTACATCTACCTTTTCATATTCCTTTTATTTTATTTCTACCTCATTTTTGCTAAAAAAAATTACATTTGTAATGTAGCATCGCTTTATTAAGTGCATATCAAATTCAGGGGCATTACAGACATCTCACATTTCAACACTGTATATAAGCCAGAACGTCACAAGCCCAAAAGAAGTCTACCAAACAGTTTTCAGGAGCTTCTCCCCACCACAGTTTCTTCCCACCGAAATCTATAAGCCAGCTTATGCATAAGCATAAGCCCAAAAGAAGTGGCCCTAAGTGTGTGGACTTATAGCTGAAAACTCCCGTTTCGGGCGAAACGGGGGCAATCTTGTGACAAATTGTGATAAAATTTGGTTTTCTATGTTCCTATGGCCTAACATAACACAACCAAGCAAAAAAGTCCACTGGGCCACCCCCTTTCGACGCACGTCTATGGGGGTAGACGAAAACGTTAGGTTTTTTCCAACGGATTCAGGGTTTCGCCGAAGCGGGGCCCTGGAGCGTCGGAACCCCACCCAAACCTAGGTTGTGCCATATCATATGTATACAAGTGTGTTGGGTGTTTCAAATGTCCAAGAATCTACTCTGTTGTGTGACCGACATCACCGACTTCACTTTCTCTCTACTAAGTGTGTGGACTTATAGCTGAAAACTCCCGTTTCGGGCGAAACGGGGGCAATCTTGTGACAACTTGTGATAAAAGTTGGTTTTCTATGTTCCTATGGCCTAACATAACACAACCAAGCAAAAAAGTCCACTGGGTTTCGCTTAGATATAAAATAATTTCATGAATATAATGTAATAAATCATATAAAATTAATTATTATTTGTTTTCATGAATAATTAACTTAGTAAATAATATTTGTTTTCCTTTAAAAATATAATCTAAAAAAAAGAAAAAATATAAAAAAATGAACACTGTGCCGACGGTAAAACCGTCGGCACAGGTTCCCGCCCTTATCCCCACACGACCGGGGACGGTTTCTTCTCCCCCAACCACACACTGCCCCGGCCGTCTCGATCTGTCTCAGTCGCACGCCGCCGCTCCCCCGTCTCCGGCCGCCACTGCCCCTTCTCCGGCTGCCATTGCCCCGTCTTCGGCCGCCCCTCGTCGTCCTCTCCGGCCGCCACCCGACCTCGCTCTCCGGCGGCGGCTCGCGAGCGTCTCGTGGCCGCAGCGGCGGCGCACCAGCTCCTTCTTCCCGGCCGCCACCCGACCTCGCTCTCCGGCG
The DNA here is from genome assembly GCA_947311845.1 of Poa pratensis. Lineage (NCBI taxonomy): Eukaryota > Viridiplantae > Streptophyta > Magnoliopsida > Poales > Poaceae > Poa > Poa pratensis. Next base: position 55,710,136 of record CAMZMU010000049.1, on the reverse strand, counting down.
GCGGCTCGCCCTAGCTCCTTCTTCCTGGCGGCTCGCCCCTGCTCCTCCCGCCCGTGCCGGTCACCACCGTCTCCCAGGTCACCACCTTCTCCTTCGCCACCCCTCCCCTGGTCAGGTAGGGAACAACCTTCCTCTCCTTCGCCACCCCCTCCCCTAGTTGCTAGTGTTGAGGCCGAGTGGTAGTGCATGCATGGTCCATTTGACTGACAGAAGCATGGTCCATTTGACTGTTTGCATATACATGTTAGCACATAATCAAACGTCCACTAATTTTTCTTAGTAATATGATATTTTCTCTAGTATGCTGGTAGCCTGGTAAATTAGCTGATGTGAAGGAATTTACGTCACTGGATGTGGGCATCATTAGCTAGTCTATGGCAAACGTTTTTTAGACGAGATGCCATTGCAGCGAGGAGTAAATCCCATTAGCTAATCAGATTGGGTGGCCATCAGTGGCAGTTATATGGGCTGGCGAAGGATTCAACGAGCTAGCATTTCTCAGTTTGAGAAAAAAGAGGTACTGATGCATGTTGTGGTACTGATGCTGAAATTTTGAAGTGTTGAATGTTTGCTAGTTGCTGTAAATTAATTACAGCGTGATGTGGTGAAGTTTTGAAGTGCTGAACTTTTCCTAGTTGTTGTAAATTAATTTCAGTGTGATGTGGTGAACTTTTGAAGTGCTGTTTAGGTTAACATGCTTGTAAAAAATTCAGATTTGATGATGCTAAAATTCTTGAAATCTCAAAATTTATTTACATAGTTGCAAAATGTCGGACGAGTTAGCCATGGTTAATCTCAAAATTTCTTAAATCTCAAATTTATTTACATTGTGTGCTTTTTCAGATGACGTAGCTGAGGAGGGGTCACCTCGGTGTCCCTGTTGTGTCGCCCCCCTCCTCTGGAGCGTGTCCCTGACTTGCTGCCATGTTCGATCACGCTCCGAGGGTATAAATCTTTCGCCTCTCTTGCTGCATAGGTTTATTTTGGTCTAGATCACCAAGTCAGTCACGTAACCCGAGTCAGATCCCATCCGGAAGGGTTACAAATTTATAAATATGCAGGATTGTCCATCTTTGCATATTTATAACCGTAACACTTCCGGGTTGTCCTGTTGGACAGTCCGAGCACGTGTAGATCGGGTCGTGTTCCATGTTCTACCCCTTCCTGAGACGGAATTTCGGCAGCACCTCCCCGTTGTTCTTCGGATGCACACCCTCTCGGCTTGACAAGCTCGAGACGTGTATTCTGAAGAACAGCGGGGAGGTGCTGTCGAAATTTCGTCTCGGGTCGGGGTAGAACATGGGACACGACTCGATCTACACGTACTCGGGCGGGATAGGCCCTCCTATTAGAAGTGTAGGTGAACCCTTGCATGTTGTAAAAGATAAAATTTGGCCGTAATAAATCTTGGTGTCATTGAATAAATTTATTATTACTTGGTGCATATTACGAAATGCGTTGTTCTTTGGATCCAATAAAGCAGAGGATGGCTGATAATGGGTGGATGTACAGTGGCCGCATCAGTAAGATTAAAAGAACAGAGGAGTGGGAATGGAAGACCAATATGTTAGTGAAGGAGTTAGCGCGTGGTTCAAAGGCATCAGGAGTTCGTCCAAGGTGCCCATGCATTAATTGCAAGAATCGTGCCCGTCAGGGAAAGGATGAAATGACTAAGCATCTTTGGTTGTCTGGGTATATGCCTAACTACGTCACGAAGGTCGACTTTGCTCAGGTCGAACGTGACAGAGTTGAGGTGATGCGGCAGCGGATCAATGGCAATGAGTATGATGGGGTGAGAAACTTGCTAGATGATCTCCGTGATGCTGACATACCGGATTCGCCACCTCCACAGGAGGAACAGGAGGAACCGGAGGAACCGGGTGAACCGGAGGAACCGGAGCCAACCGCGAAGGCTTTCCTTGATATGATGGACTCGGCTAAGAAGCCTCTATACGAGGGTGCAAACATTTCTCAGCTCGATGCCATAGCTCAAATACTAAGTGACAAGTGCCAGTACTCCACCACCCGTGCAGGCTTTGAAGCCAATCTGAAAACATTTGGTAACATGTTGCCCGAAGGGCATTGTCTGCCAAAGTCCATGCACGAAACGAGGAAACTATTGGGATCGCTTAGCATGGATTATGAAAAGATAGATTGTTGTCCAAAAGGTTGCCTTCTATTCTGGAAACAGTATGCGGATGACAAGTAATGTAGTCTTTGTGGGGCCTCTAGGTATCATGAGAAAACGGAGCCCGATGGTCAGAAGACGCAGGGAAAAGTCGCTGTGAAGATTCTTCGGTACCTCCCATTCATAAAAAGAATCCAGCGGCTTTACTTTTCTGAGGAGACTGCCACGCAGATGACTTGGCACAAGAAGGGGAAGAGATACGCCGACGAGTTCGGACGGAAAAAGATGGGACATCCATCTGTTGGTAAGGCATGGGAGAATTTTGATGAGAAGCACTCCGATAAGGCAGCAGATGCTCGGAATGTCAGAATTGCGATAGCAACAGATGGATTCAATCCATATGGTATGTCGAGTCACTCGTACAGCTGCTGGCCCGTGTTTGTTATTCCGCTCAATCTCCCTCCCGGGGTCCTAATGTAAAGGAAGTTCATGTTTATGTCGCTGATCATTCCAGGGCCCGAATACCCGGGGAAGAATTTGAGTGTCTACATGCAACCGCTTGTGGATGATTTGCACCACTCATGGCACAATGGGACGTGGACATACGACCGAGCATCAAAGAAAAACTTCTTGATGATAATTTGGTACCACTATTCCATGCATGAACTACCTGGGTATGCCCTATTCTGCGGATGGTGTACAGCTGGTAAGTGGCCATGCCCAGTGTGCAGAAACCGACTTGAGTTCACTTGGCTAAAGTCAGGTCGCAAGTATGTCGCATTTGACAAGCATCGACCGTTCCTCAAAAGAAGGCATCCTTACCGAGAAGACATAAAAAACTTCACGCAGGGCAAAGTCGTGCGTGAAGAAAAAGAGATACCGAAGTTCGATGGTGCAACTGTTGATGCCGAGCTACGTGCTCTCGTGCCTGCTCAGGTACCTGGCCCAAAATTTGTGGGATATGGTGTAACGCACAACTGGACTCACGTGGCAGGCTTAACGCAGCTAGAGTATTACAAGGACCTCGAACTTCCCCATAACATCGATGTGATGCACACCGAAAAGAATGTTGGAGAGATGCTCTTTCACACAGTCCTGAACATTCCTGGGAAGTCAAAGGACAATGTCAAGGCTAGAGTTGATGTTGAGAATCTCTGTGATAGGGAGAGATTACACATGCAGCCTCCTGACCGCCGTCGAAAAAATTGGTTCAAGCCGAATGCACCCTACTGCCTTGATAATATCCAAAAGAAGGAGACATTCAAGTGGCTCAAACACGACGTGATGTTCCCTGATGGTTATTGTTCCAATATAAGTAATGGAGTTAATCTTGTAAAGGGAAATGTCACTGGGCTCAAGAGTCATGACTATCATATATGGATTGAGCGGTTGATGCCGGTGATGGTTCGAGGGTATCTCCCCGATCGTATCTGGCGAGTGCTTGCGGAGTTGAGCCATTTCTTCCGCACGCTCTGTGCGAAGCAGATATGTCCCGTGATTATTGGGAAGCTGCGTGATCTTGTGCCGGAGTTGCTATGCAATTTAGAGAAGATCTTTCCGCCAGGCTTCTTTGTTCCGATGGCACATCTCGTTGTGCATCTCGCGAACGAGGCACTCTTGGGTGGACCGGTGCAGTTTCGTTGGCAGTTTTGTATTGAGAGAGAGTTCAAGTATATTCGAAACATGACTGGAAACAAAAATAGGATTGAAGCATGCATAGCTGAGGCAACAATACTTCGGGAGATGGCAGACGCCGTGACAACGTACTATCCCGGTCCACCTCTATGCCCAGTCTCACTATGCATAACCCGGTCTCTCGGTACAATGTCGACGAGCCCAAGCATGACCCCAAGCTCCTCCTCTTCCAATGTCCCGGTGGCAAGGCCGGTGGTGGTGTAAAATGGCAGTTGACCAAGGAAGAGAAGGATTGCATAATGCTCTATGTGCTTATGAACATGACGGAAGTAGTCGGTTTCATCAGGTAAAATGGTGAACAAATTACTTTGCAACTAGTAACTCGGTTTTGGTCTAATACCTATTTTCTCCTTTTAGCCAATTCCAAGATGAACAGTGGTCGGGAATGGCGGAGCTGGACACTCTTCTGAAAAAGGGTGCTCATGGAGGAAAAAAATTTGTGTCTTGGTTCATGGAAAAAGTAATTTCTAACCTGTCCCTCTTAGCTTGCAATCTGTGACTTGTCCCTCTTATTACACGTAACTAATGCACAAAACAATTTGAACCATACTTGTAGGGAGCTGATCGCAACGTTGAGATGATGGATGAGTTGAGATGTGTTTCCCAAGGTTTTAACCGTACCGTCATGAAGTATGAGAAGTATGATGTGAATGGGTTCCGCTTCCATACAGAGTATCACCAGAATAGTCGGCCGAATGCAAAAACTGTAAATACTGGAGTCTTCACCAAAGGATCCAGAGGAGCCGATGGAGCCGATTACGTAGATTACTACGGAAGGTTAGAAAAGGTATACGAGCTGAAGTTCAATCGTACGAACATAGAACTCAAGCTCGTTGTGTTCCAGTGCCATTGGTTCGACCCACGCACTGGACCACACGGTGGACAGAGAAGTGACCCTTCCATTGGGTTAGTTGAAGTTAAGCCTTCAACCACCTATAGCGGAGCCGATGTCTTTGTTGTGCCTCACCAAGCCAAGCAAGTTTATTATTTGACCTACCCATGCCAGAAAGAGAACCTCAAGGGCTGGGAAGTCGTGTTCCGGGTATCGCCACATGGTAAGCTACCCATGCCCTCTGCCGACGATTACAACAACATTGACCCTAAAACATACGAGGGAATTTTCTATCAAGAGCAAGAGGACTTCGGGGACTTTGCCTTACAAACGGGTGGTCTTGAGGACCTCGAGAACGATGCACACACTCGTGGTGAGTCAGTGGTGGATCTGAAGGACATAAATATGCTCTCGAAGTTACAGGCGGACAATGCCGCCGATGACGAGCCTCCACCGTGCGATGAGCCTCCAACCTACTACACACGTGATAGTGATAGTGATAGTGATAGTGAGAATGAGAACTGATACGTCCATTTCGCATCACTATTTTATAGCATAATTTACTGTTATTCAATGATATATTTCATATTAAGAGGAGTTACTTATGTTATTTTGTCTTATTTTGCATGTTTGATGATCATTGGATAATTAACTGCCGGAGTCAGATTTCAGCTGGAAAAAGCAACGTCAAGGCACTATATTTCTGGAGCACTAAAAATATTTCCGAGAAGACAGATGTTCCTATTTTATCAGAAGATGGACTAAGCCAAAAGGGGAGGCTGAGATGGGCCAGGAGGGGCCCACACCACCCCTGGGCGCGGGGCCCACCTTGGCCGCGCCCTGGCCAGGTGTGGTGCCCCTGGCCCACCTCAGGCGCTCCCCCTTCGCGTACTTCATCCCCCAGAAACCCTAAGACACGGGGAGTCCGTGAGAAAATATTCCGCCGCCTCCACGAGGCGGAAACCACAGAGAGAGAAAAAGCTCTCCGGCAGGGAGAAATCTGCCGGGGAAATTCCTTCCCGGAGGGGGAGATCATCGCCATCCTCATCGTCATCGCGCTGGACTTCATCGGGATCATCATCATCATCTCCACCGCCATCACCACCATCACCGCTGCACCATCTCGTTCCGCTGTAACATCTAGGGCTATACTTTGTTTAGTTCATAGGGGAAACTCTCCCGGTGTTAATTACTCCTTGTGGTTGATGCTATTGAGTTTTATCGGTGAATTAAAGTATATGTTCAGATCGTTATCCATCATTATATCACCTCTGATCATGATCCATATGATGTCTCGTGAGTAGTTTTTAGTTCTTGAGGACATGGGAGAAGTCACGCTGTTAGTAGTGGAATTATGTTGAGTAATATTTAATGGTTTGATATTTAAGTTGTGGTGTATTCTTCTAGTGGTGTCGTGTGAACGTCGACTACATGACACTTCACCTTTATGGGCCTAGAGGAATGCATTGTGTATTTGGTTGCTAATTGTGGGGTTGCCGGAGTGACAGAAACCTAAACCCCCGTTAGTATACCGGTGCACAAGGGAGCGTAGGATCTCAGAGTTTAAGGCTGTGGTTAGATTTATCTTAATTACTTTCTTGTAACTGCGGATGCTTGCAAGAGGTATAATCACAAGTATGTATTAGTCCAAGTAAGGGCGGTGCATTAGCATAGGTTCACCCACACAACACTTATCAAAACAATAAAGATTAATCAACTATGTGAAGCGAAAGCACTTGACTAGAATCCCGTGTGTCCTCAAGAACATTTTGTCATCATAAGTAAACCAACCGGCTTGTCCTTTGCTCTAAAAAGGATTGGGCCACTTGCTGCAATTATTATTACTGTCTTTTACTTACTCGCATTTTATTTACCTGCTATATCAAAAACCCCTAAAAACTTGTCTGCTAGCATTTACAGTGAAACCTTTACCGAAACTCCTTGTCAGCACCTTCTGCTCCTCGTTGGGTTCGACACTCTTATTTATCGAAAGTACTACGATACACCCCCTATACTTGTGGGTCATCAAGACTATTTTCTGGCGCCGTTGCCGGGGAGTGAAGCGCTATTGGTAAGTGGAATTGGTAAGGGAAACTTTTACTGTAGGTGCTATTTTTATTTCTGCTTGCTACTTTATTTTATCATGGAGAGATCTCCATTTGAATCCCTGTTTGGAAATACTACTACCACTGCTAAGGTAGTAGAAGAGGAACCACCTGATCAAGTAATTCCATTTAAAATACCTATGAAAATTGTTGAACGAGTTACGAATAACCGCTATGCAGGAGATGGAACTGTCCCTCCTGGGGATCATTTGCTATTTATTCATGAATTATGCGAGTTGTTCAAGTGTGCAGGTATTTCAATGGAAGAGGTCAAGAAGAAATTGTTTTCTATATCGTTGACTGGTAAAGCTGCAAAATGGTATAGGATGCTGAAAAATGGGCGTTCTATTGGCTGGGAGGAGATTGTGCCTCTCTTTTATTCTAAATTTTATCCTCCTAGTGAAATTCATCAAGATCGGAATCATATATATAATTTTTGGCCTCATGATGGAGAAAGTATTGCCCAAGCGTGGGGGAGATTGAAATCATTAATGCTCAAATGCCCCATTCATGAGCTTCCTGGTAATGTTGTTATTGATAACTTCTATGCAAGGCTTTCTCTTCAAGATAAAACTCTATTGGATACCTCTTGTGCTGGATCATTTACGCGTAATAAAGAGGAAGTTAAATGGGACCTTCTTGATCGGATTGAGGAAAATACTGAAGGATGGGAGAACGACAAAGGTAGAGAATCAGGTATAAAGCATGATTACGAATGCATTAAAACTTTTATGAATACTGATAATTTTCGTAATCTCTATGATATGTATGGTCTTGATTCTCAAGTTATTGCAAACTGTTACAAGGCTTTTGCCTCTTATCTTGATGTTCCTAAAGAAAGTTGCAATAAGTATCATTTGCCTTACAAAGATAATACTAATTCTGCCAATATTAAAAACATTGAAGTTCATACAGTTGATCGTATCTTGCCAGAACCTTATATTGAGAAACCACCTTTTCCTGTTAAAATTAGGGAACATTCTATCATAGCTAGTGTGGTTAATAAAAGTGCAAAGAAAGCTTTAGAACCTGCTGAACAAATAGCGGTAGAACCCACAATAGCAATAGTAAAGGATTTGGTAACTGAAAATGTAGAAGGAGGACATATTATCTTTTGTGAAGATGCCTCTAATATTGTTTCACATCCCGTAGAGCTAGGAAAACAAGTGTTCCTGTGCTTTCAGTCAAAATAGGAGAACATTGCTATTATGGTTTATGTGATATTGGTGCAAGTTCTAGCGCTATTCCTTTTGATCTTTATAAAGAAATTATGCATGAAATTGGTCCTTGCGAACTTGAGGAGATTGATGTGGTTATTCAGCTTGCTAATAGAGAAACTATCTCCCAATTGGTATTGTGAGAGATGTTGAAGTTTTATGTGGTAAGACTAAATACCCTGCTGATTTTCTAGTACTTGGTTCTGTTGCTAGTAAAGCGTGTCCCATTATTTTTGGTAGGCCTTTCTTGAATACATGTGGTGCCATTATAGATTGTAAGAAAGAGAAAATTTACACTAAATTTAATGGAGAATCTTATGAGTTTAATTTCTCTAAGTTTGGTAAACAACTTTATGAAACTGAATTACCTAATGAGAATTTTCAAGTTGAACAACTTGCTTCTATTGCTGTTGCTCCTAACAATGCCTTGCAGCAATTCATGGAGGAACACGAAAGTGAAGTATTTATGGAGGAGAGGAATGAGATTGACAATGCCTTTCTTCGTCAACCACCAATACTTAAGCATAATTTGCCTGTGGAAGATTTGGGTACCTCAGCGCCTCCTAAGGAAGATCCTGTCTTCGATTTAAAACCGTTACCTGATAATCTTAAGTATGTTTATCTTGATGAAAGGAAAGTATATCCTGCTATTATTAGTTCTAAACTTTCAGGTAATGAAGAAGCAAGGTTATTAGAAGTACTAAAGAAACATCGAGGAGCTATGGGATACACTTTGGATGATTTAAAGGGGATTTCTCCTACTATATGTCAACATGCCATCAACATTGAACCCGATGCAAAACCTGTTGTTGAGCATCAGCGTCGCTTGATCCCTAAGATGAAAGAAGTGGTAAGAAATGAGGTATTAAAACTTCTTGATGCTGGTATAATTTATCCTATTGCTGATAGTAGATGGGTAAGTCCTGTGCATTGTGTCCCTAAGAAAGGAGGAGTTACTGTTGTACCAAATGAAAATGATGAACTTATTCCTCAAAGAGTAGTAGTGGGATATAGGATGTGCATTGATTTTAGAAAGGTCAATAAAGTAACTAAGAAAGATCATTATCCTTTGCCTTTTATTGATCAAATGTTAGAAAGGTTGTCTAAGAAAACCCATTTTTGTTTCCTTGATGGTTATTCTGGATTCTCACAAATTGCTGTTAAAGCACAAGATCAAGAGAAAACACTTTTACTTGTCCTTATGGAACTTATGCTTATAGACGTATGCCTTTTGGTTTGTGTAATGCTCCTGCTACGTTCCAAAGATGCATGTCTGCTATTTTTCATGGTTTTTGTGAGAAATTGTGGAAGTATTCATGGACGATTTTTCCGTCTACGGAACTTCCTTTGATAATTGCTTGCACAATCTTGATAAAGTTTTGCAGAGATGTGAGGAGACAAATCTTGTTCTTAATTGGGAGAAATGTCATTTCATGGTTAATGAAGGAATTGTCCTAGGGCACAAAATTTCTGAAAGAGGTATTGAAGTGGACAGAGCTAAGTTGAAGCAATCGAGAAAATGCCCTGTCCAAGGGATGTGAAAGGTATCCGTAGTATTCTCGGTCATGCCGGTTTTTATAGGAGGTTTATTAAAGATTTCTCTAAAATTTCAAAACCCCTCACTAATCTTCTTCAAAAAGATGTACCTTTTGTTTTTGATGATGATTGCAAGGAAGCTTTTGAAACTCTAAAAAAGCTTTAATCACAGCTCCTGTTGTTCAACCTCCTGATTGGACTTTACCTTTTGAAATAATGTGTGATGCTAGTGATTTTGCTGTAGGAGCTGTTCTTGGACAGCGGGTAGACAAGAAGTTAAATGTTATTCATTATGCTAGTAAAACACTTGATGCCGCTCAAAAGAATTATGCTACTACTGAAAAGGAATTTTTAGCAGTTGTTTTTGCTTGTGATAAATTTAGACCTTATATTGTTGATTCAAAAGTTACTATTCACACTGATCATGCTGCTATTAGATACCTTATGGAAAAGAAAGATGCTAAGCCTAGGTTATAAGATGGGTACTTTACTGCAAGAATTTGATTTACATATCGTAGATAGGAAAGGTGCTGAAAATCCTGTTGCTGATAATTTGTCTAGATTAGAAAACATTTCAGATGATCCTATACCTGTTAATGATAGTTTTCCAAATGAACAATTGGCTGCGATAAAGGTAAGCTCACGCGAAAGTCCTTGGTATGCTGATTATGCTAATTTTATTGTTGCCAAGTATTTGCCTCCGACCTTTACAGCTCAGCAAAGAAGAAAGTTCTTTTATGATTTGAGGCATTATTTTTGGGATGACCCACATTTGTATAAAGAAGGAGTAGATGGCATTATGCGAAGATGTGTTCCTGAGTATGAACAGAAAGAAATATTGAGCAAATGCCATGGAAGTGCTTATGGAGGACATCACGCTGGAGATAGAACTGCGCAAAAGGTTCTACAATCAGGTTTTTATTGGCCTACCCTTTTTAGAGATGCTAGAAAATTTGTTTTATCATGTGATGAATGTCAAAGAGTAGGTAACATTAGTAGACGTAATGAAATGCCTATGAATTATTCTCTTGTTATTGAACCTTTCGACTGTTGGGGATTTGACTTTATGGGTCCTTTTCCTTCCTCAAATGGTTATACTCACATACTTGTTGCTGTTGATTATGTTACTAAATGGGTAGAAGCTATACCAACTTCTAGTGCTGATGGTGAGACATCATTAAAAATGCTTAAAGATATTATCTTCCCTAGGTTTGGTGTGCCTAGATATCTCATGACTGATGGGGTTCTCATTTTATTCATGGTGCTTTTAGAAAAACTTAGCTAAGTATGATGTTAATCATAGAATTGCTTCACCATATCATCCCAAACAAGTGGTCAAGTAGAATTGTCAAATAGAGAGATTAAGTCTATTTTGCAAAAGACTGTTAATAAATCTAGAAAAAATTGGTCTAAAAAGCTTAACGATGCTTTGTGGGCTTATAGAACTGCTTATAAAAATCCTATGGGAATGTCTCCTTACAAAATGGTTTATGGAAAAGCTTGTCATTTGCCTTTAGAATTAGAACATAAAGCCTATTGGGCGGTGAAAGAACTTAATAGAGACTTTAAACTTGCCGGTAAAAAGAGATTGCTTAATTTGAATTCTTTAGATGAATGGAGAAATGCAGCTTATGAAAATGCTAGGCTCTTTAAAGAGAAAGTTAAGCAATGGCATGATAGAAGAATTCTTAAGAGAGAATTTAACGTAGGTGAAAAAGTTTTATTGTATAGGTCTCGTCTCAGATTTTTTGCAGGAAAATTACTTTCAAAATGGGAAGGACCTTATATCATTGAGGAGGTCTATCGCTCAGGTGCGATTAAAATCAATTCACTAGATGGGGACAGACCACAAGTGGTTAATGGTCAAAGACTCAAGCATTACATTTCTGGAGATTCTTATAATGAAGATGTTGATCTTATCAAAGTGGTAACTCCAGAGGATTTTATAAAAAGTCAAATTCAGACAACTGCAAAAGCTGATTTGGAATAGGTAACAGTTTCGGTAAGAAAAAGTTCGCGATTTACTTTTCAACCTAAATATTTATTGTTTTTACATAATATGGAAAATTATGAGTCGGAAAAGGGTAGGAAACGGTGCCCGAGGGCACCACACCACCCCTGGGCGCGGGCCCCACCCTGGCCGCGCCGTGGGTGCGTGTGGGCACCTCGGAGCCCGTCTCCGACCCCGTTTCGTCCTGTACCTTCCTTTTGTCGTAAAACTTTTTGCTATATAATCACCCGGATCTCCCGAGGTCCGTATATCGTGTTTTCGTCGAGTTTTGGTTTCGAGCTGTTTTCTGCCAGGAACTATTTCCGGATTTAGAGCGCCATGGTCTTCTCCAACGACAACGAGAGCAAGGAGGGCGTGGAGGACATCATGGACCAGAGGATCGAGGAGGAGGTCAAGAGCGAAACCGATGATGAAGTAGAGGAAGACTCAACTCCACGTCCTCGCGCTACTATTGCAAGCATCGGGGTGACTGCCAACCCTTTCAATCCTGTGAAGAACCTGAACATGGGTGGTGAGGCATCGCGTCATGCCTTTGCACCCAAGACACTCGCCTCAAACTCCAGTAACCCTTTCCATACCCTCATCCATAAGTATCAATTTGAGAGAGTTCCGGAGATGGAGTTGCCTACTTGTTGGGATATAGATCGATCTAACAATGCAGGAAAAGAAAGCCCTAAGTCCAGTGAGAAGTGGGGAAACAATTCCAAGAGCTGGGATTCACCTTCTGACCAGTTCATGAACCGCATCGAACACAATTCGGAGATGATCCGCATCCTCACATACAAGATAGATGAATTGAAGGATTTGGTCGAGAAGCTCATTAGGGCGTCGCCACCAAGATCAAGCCTAAATCGTCAAGGGGTAATGGCACTCCCTTGGCTTGTTCCAAGCTTGGGGGAGTGCCCAGTATCATCTTTATCCTTTCGTTTTTATAATTTCGTGGTCATATCATGAGTAGAGAAGTTATCTTATAAGATGGTTTGCGATGTGGAGTGTCAATCCTTTAGTTATCCATGTATCCGTTGGTTTGAGTGTGTCTTGTTCAGAATATTAATGAGAAGTTCCACCTTTACTTTCGGTACATTTTATTTTAGCCTGCAATCTTCTTTATGTGCTGATCTTGCCATTAGTATTGACGCCACTTTTGGGTACATTAAGTAAATTATATTAGTTGTGGCAAACTTAGTATTGGTCATTAGTAGCAATACCATGAAAACTTAAGTAGAAGGAGGGAATTACATGCAAAAATATTATCCCTTTATCTTTCTTTCTTGCTAGCCAATAAGATTAGTATTCTTTGAGTTAAAACATTTGTGCTTACAGGGAAGATAGCATGGTTGCTTCTATTATATATATATTTGTGTGTATCCCCCAACTTTTATGCTTGCTACATGACCTTGCTAGCCTTAACCACCGTACTGAGAGGGAATGCTTCTCGTGCATCCAAATCCTTGAACCAAACCCATGCCATTTGTGTCCACCATAACTTCCTATATGTGGTATTTCTTTGCCACTCCAAGTAAATTTTTCATGTGCTACCTTTAAATTATTCAAAATGTTATTATTCCCTTTTGTGTCAATGTTTACTAGCTCATGAGGAAGTAGTGTGGTTATCCTTTATTCTACTTGTCAAACAGACTTTACACCTGGACTAGTGGCATATACATCCGCTTATCCAATAACTTGCAAAAAGAGCTGGCAACGGGTGCCCAGTCCCAATTAATTACAACTTTAACCTTAATTCTCTTCACACTTTTGCCCTGATTATCAGTAAGCATGACAAACAGTGAAATACTGTGTGTGTAAACCAAAGAGAAAGAGGGATGATCTGCCTTGCTGGTAGAAATAACGTCCTTCATGGGAGCCGCTCTTAAAAGTCTGTTTGACAGGGAGAATACTGTTTTCACCCGCTACCATTCGTTGACAATTAACAAACACCTCTCAAAACTTAATTTTTGCTCTCTATATGATTTCAAAAACTTAAAAGCTCTAGCACATGACTTAATCCCTGCTTCCCTCTGCGAAGGGCCTTTCTTTTACTTTTCATGTTGAGTCAGTACACCTATTTCCTTCTTCCTTGAGCAAGCATTTGAGTTGTTGTGATTCAACCATATATATCATTAATATTGTCAATCATGTTCTTTATCCTTTCTTGTCTTAGCACAAATACTTTTGCCTCTAAGAATATAGCTTTGCAAGTTATCAATGACTGTAAAGAAGGTGTGATAATTGAGTGTGGAAGTTCTGCAATATAAGCTCTAATATAAAGACTCCTTTCGAAAGATAAGTATTGATTGCTTATTGTTCTATGACCAAGAATGAAGTGTGCCATTACTAATCTATAATTTCCTTCGTGTATTTTTATTGTGGTTGTTTCACTACTCATGTTCAAGTTAGGTTATATGAAGAGTAGTTGCTGTTTAAAATGAGTGTGTTGTTTAGTAATTACTGATGCTTCTTGTCCGTATTCTTTATTATCGACGCTTCACTCCATAAACTTTTGTTCTAGTTTACTGAGCTCAGCTTTCGCTTGGGGACAAGCGAGGTCTAAGCTTGGGGGGGTTGATACGTCCATTTGCATCACTATTTTATAGCATAATTTACTGTTATTCAATGATATATTTCATATTAAGAGGAGTTACTTATGTTATTTTGTCTTATTTTGCATGTTTGATGATCATTGGATAATTAACTGCCGGAGTCAGATTTCAGCTGGAAAAAGCAACGTCAAGGCACTATATTTCTGGAGCACTAAAAATATTTCCGAGAAGACAGATGTTCCTATTTTATCAGAAGATGGACTAAGCCAAAAGGGGAGGCTGAGATGGGCCAGGAGGGGCCCACACCACCCCTGGGCGCGGGGCCCACCTTGGCCGCGCCCTGGCCAGGTGTGGTGCCCCTGGCCCACCTCAGGCGCTCCCCCTTCGCGTACTTCATCCCCCAGAAACCCTAAGACACGGGGAGTCCGTGAGAAAATATTCCGCCGCCTCCACGAGGCGGAAACCACAGAGAGAGAAAAAGCTCTCCGGCAGGGAGAAATCTGCCGGGGAAATTCCTTCCCGGAGGGGGAGATCATCGCCATCCTCATCGTCATCGCGCTGGACTTCATCGGGATCATCATCATCATCATCTCCACCGCCATCACCACCATCACCGCTGCACCATCTCGTTCCGCTGTAACATCTAGGGCTATACTTTGTTTAGTTCATAGGGGAAACTCTCCCGGTGTTAATTACTCCTTGTGGTTGATGCTATTGAGTTTTATCGGTGAATTAAAGTATATGTTCAGATCGTTATCCATCATTATATCACCTCTGATCATGATCCATATGATGTCTCGTGAGTAGTTCGATTAGTTCTTGAGGACATGGGAGAAGTCACGCTGTTAGTAGTGGAATTATGTTGAGTAATATTTAATGGTTTGATATTTAAGTTGTGGTGTATTCTTCTAGTGGTGTCGTGTGAACGTCGACTACATGACACTTCACCTTTATGGGCCTAGAGGATGCATTGTGTATTTGGTTGCTAATTGTGGGGTTGCCGGAGTGACAGAAACCTAAACCCCCGTTAGTATACCGGTGCACAAGGGAGCGTAGGATCTCAGAGTTTAAGGCTGTGGTTAGATTTATCTTAATTACTTTCTTGTAACTGCGGATGCTTGCAAGAGGTATAATCACAAGTATGTATTAGTCCAAGTAAGGGCGGTGCATTAGCATAGGTTCACCCACACAACACTTATCAAAACAATAAAGATTAATCAACTATGTGAAGCGAAAGCACTTGACTAGAATCCCGTGTGTCCTCAAGAACATTTTGTCATCATAAGTAAACCAACCGGCTTGTCCTTTGCTCTAAAAAGGATTGGGCCACTTGCTGCAATTATTATTACTGTCTTTTACTTACTCGCATTTTATTTACCTGCTATATCAAAAACCCCTAAAAACTTGTCTGCTAGCATTTACAGTGAAACCTTTACCGAAACTCCTTGTCAGCACCTTCTGCTCCTCGTTGGGTTCGACACTCTTATTTATCGAAAGTACTACGATACACCCCCTATACTTGTGGGTCATCAAGAACCAACTAAATTATGAGAGTGATTATTCGGGGTGAGCGTCTTTTATGTCTCTATGCTTAGTATTTATTTTTCAACATGCTTCTTAATTGCATTACATCTTTATGCTTGGTGTCTACATGTTATTATGTCTTTATGCTTTAGTATTTATTTTTCAACATGCTTCGTCATTGCATTACGTCTTTATGCTTACTGTCTACAATTTATTATGTCTTTATGCTTACTTGTTTTCTCTTTCTCAATGCAGGTGATTGAACAATATGAGCCAAGGCAAGGAAAACTCCTCGTCCCTGCTTAGTAAGATTAGAAAGATGACGATACGGAAGCCTGGAGTTACACGGAGTGGACGACCTTCCACCTCGCGTTACGCCGTGGACGAGGGTGCGCGAGTAGGACGAGGTGGAGGACGAGGTGGAGGACGAGGTGGAGTAGACGTGGTGGAGGACGAGGTGGAGTTGCCCTCCGCTTCTGGCGACGTGGCTTCCCAGTCTAGACACGAGGTGGAGGACGAGGCGGAGGACGAGGTGGAGGACGAGGTGGAGGACGAGGTGGAGCTGGCGCCGAAGCGGCCGCGGATGCGTGGCGAAGCAGGAGTCCCCGACGAGGACATGGAGCCTAGGAGCGAGGAGGCGAAAGCCCTCATTGTTCCTCAGGGCGTTGAGTAAGTGTACTAATTTTTTAATTTTGAACATGTAATTTCATTGTGTTCATGACAATTTGGCATATGTACTAATGTTTGATTATTGTGCAGCAAATGGACATGGCCAGCACCTAAGATTCCCCGCACTCCTGGGAGCTTGCTTGGAGCTCTAATTAGGCAAAATTGCCCGGGCTTGTACACCGTCAGTCCCGACGCCGAGGCAAAGTTAGCCTATAAATGGGTGGACTATGAGGCTGCCCCTATCCCAGGCTTCGAGACAGCTGCTGACGCCGTGATCACCGGGTTTTGGGTAAGACATATTTTTCGAGTTCCGTTCATAGTTTATGACTCCACCGTGCTAACTCATGACTCTCACAATTTTTTTATGCATGGTTGAAGAAGCATTTTTGGGTGGCGAACGAGCATAGAGACACGGCGGCTCGCGTATTGCGTGCTCATTGTGTGAGGTTGACACGGCAACAATTCTACAACCAAAAGCATACGTCCGCCAATACTTTCACGTATGAGAAGACGGGCAAGAGGGCCAAGAAGGAGGAGAATGTCAAGACGGCACAGAAGATGACGAGGGAGGAATTCCTTTCGGTAAGTAAACTGTCAATGAAATTCTATATTGCTGCTAAGTTGCCATTGCATTATCTCTTCTTGAATTGCATTTTCAGGTTATGCCCGACTGGGCCGACGGCAAAGAAGACGCATGGGATGCGTTGGTTGCGAGGTGAGTCGGGGGAGACCCCGAGTTCGACGCCGTGAGCCAGCGGAACAAGGCAAACCGAGGCACCGAGGGAACACACATTGCGGGAAGCCGCAACATCTTCCGCTTCAAGGAAAAGCTGGTATATATATACATGGAACGACCTCCATTTATTTTCCCCTCATGTTTCTACTTGCTACGCATGACATTTCTTTTCGCGATGCAGGACGCCGATAGGGGGGAGGTAAGCTCTGAGTTGCAATCGTGGAAGAAGATGAAGGAGAAGAAGCGCGATCTATCGAAGCCTCAGCCCCAGCTTCCTGAGTACTACAACAATGCCAACGAGAACTTGGAGAGGTACTCCACGACGTTCCAGTCTTTTCACCCGGAGGTGGATGACCCCTTGAGCCAGGAGGTCGACGAGAGGTCGATGGTCCTCTCGGGGCATGGAAGGCCGCATGGCCGTAATCTCTTTCTTCAGAATGTGGTCAGGCCTTCCATGAGCTTCACGCAGGCAAAAGCTACCCTCCCTGACGGCAGCCCCCTTATCGCGCCTCGTCCACGGCCTCGTCGACCCACTTCCACCGATGTAAGTTTTTCTCATTTTCATCATCTTTCCGACATTCGTTCCTGCATGGCTAAGTTGACAGTTCCATACCATATTTTCGAAATTGTAGCCCGATCTTGAGGCAGCCTACGCTGCCGCTCATGCGGAGTATCAGGTGGCCTATGCCCAGTGGCTGGAGATGAATACAGCCTACTCCTCGTATCAAAAGTCGTTCCGTGCTGTAAGTTTCAACCTTTATTTTTGTCTAATATGACAAGTCCCACTTCCCTAGTTTGAACCTTTATTTTGGCAACGTCTAACATCTAAACTATCTTGCAGTCAGTGCTGAACTTTTTCACCACTGGAGTGCGGGTCCCCCCTTCTATGGAGGAGCCTCCGGAGCCGGGGCCATGTCCACGGTTTCCATCGAAGGACGAGTTCGCTCTCACCTACTACTCATCGACCCCAGTAAGTTTGATGCCAAACCACTAGTTACGGCTTTTCCTTTGCCTCGCAAGTTGCTAACTCTTGCTCAAACATGTAGGGAACGGGATGCTCGTCGGAGAACCCACACTTTGGTCGTGCTTCTCCTAGTGCCTCGCCGGATTCGCGTGAGATGGTGAGGTTTGATGCTGATCCTTCGCTTGGTGCTTCGCCGGGTTCGCGTGAGATCACACCGGTACATCCCGGTGGTCCTTCTCCTGGTGCTTCGCGTGGTGCTTCGACTTCTCCTGGTGCTTCGCCTTCTTCTGGTGGTTCTACTGCTGCGCCGAGCCGTCGATCGCCTGTGTTCACCCGGGGAGACATGGGGCACACCCCGTCGCCGCCGCAATAGATGTAGGGCTTGATGATCTAGACATCTAGCTATGTAGCAACTTGCGAGACATTGTTGTAGTCCTATGTGTGTATCCACTATGATGATATTAGCATTGTGCTTGATGATATTGCTTTGGGATGATATATGGAGCTATGTGTGATCTTATTTGTGATGATATTGTCAGTATTTTATATTTTATTTTCTGCCATTTTTGCTGGAAAACGAGCTGCTGCAACCAAATTGCAAAAAAAAAATCTGGGACGAACCTGTGCCGACGGTATTCCCGTCGGCACAGGTGTTACATCTGTGCCAAATGGCTAGACCTGTGCCAACGGTATTACCGTCGGCACAGCCCACAGCCAGGACGTCCCAGGAGACGCCACGTTTACCCCTATGCCGACGGTAATACCGTCGGCACAGCTGCTCAGCGAGCTCGCCCACGGTGGGGCCCACCGAACCTACGCCGACGAAATTTGTGCCGACGGGCATTTTTTCACCGTGGGCGTACCCTGTGCCGACGGGGAAAATCTGTGCCGACGGGCAAAAAACCTATGCCTACGGGCACCTACGCCGACGACCCTGTGCCGACGGTCACCGTCGGCACAGACCTGTGCCGACGGGGAAGGTATCTGTGCCGACGGTAAATAACCGTCGGCACAGAGGGCGCGTGCTGTAGTGTAAGCGCAATCAAGGGTCTCCACTTCAGTCTGTCTCTAACAAAGGTAACTTTACATTCTTTTAGTCCGACAAACATTTAATTTAGTGCCGACTTCGTTTTTTTCTTTTCATTTAATCTGATCTGAGGAAAACCTAGTTTAGTCTCCTTCCGGATTGCTACATTAAGTTCATTTGCGTATTGTTCTCTCATTTTGCGAAGTTAACATCTGTGCAGTAGCCGTGCCTTTTTTTTTGCACTTACCCTGCCTTCCTGCTAGGCTGCTACCATTTATTAACTGAACTCATTACAGGTGCTCCAGTTGGTCCAGTCTCGCGGACTAATCTTGGTACAAGTCTAGCTAGACATGATATTGGTAAATTAGTTGAACGCCCGATATTTCACTGTGTGCCCTCTAAATTTTGGATATGTGCGCTCACTGTCAATATTTTTTTTACTTTTGCAATGGCACATATTAGAGCTCAAGATAAAGGAATGGGGGGTTTATCTTACAGGTAAAATTAGACCATTGTCCGTGTGTCTTTCATTTGTTTACATTCCTGATCATACATACATGATACATCAACCGTTGTGTTTAACCTTTTGTTAAGTAATAAATTGTATTTTTTTTAACACAAAGTAATAAATATTTTGTAGCTTGATTACACAATAGCTACTGATGAAACTTATTTATGTTTAGATGATCGGTTGGAAGCCTGGCCGAACATGAGTCAAGGGTATCCGTCTATTCGTCCATCTGTCGACAAGGATGGTAAATTTACACTATTTCGTCCACCAGATATCTTGTTTCTAAAACATTTAACTTAGTTGTTTGCTGTTTTCTGCCTTCCTATCTGGAGTCTATACTGACTGTCACAAATTATTAAATCCTTTCGAGCCACTTTGCAATCTGCATAATATTTTTTTCTGGGCACTTCTCACTTACCCTCCCTTAATTTAGTCTCTTGTTTCATATGGGATTTGCAGAGACCATAGCACTGTAGGATAATTCTCTACCATTTTAAACTGAAATAAAATTACTACCCTTAGGTTTGGTCCTATTGTGTGCTACATTCCTTTATATCTTCTTTACAGTGCATTGCTCTGACCGCACCGAATTATGTTGCTGCTGTTTTTGAACTGCTATGCTAGGTTTCTGCTTAGGGTTTTGCTGTGGTGTGGCCTATGCACACGTAATACCTTTCCATGATATGAATTCTGTCGCACCATTATTTTTTGATCCCTATGCACATTGTTCTTTGCACCAATTTTGTTATTGTTGCTTTGGAGTTCTCTGCTAGGTTTATGCTTTGTATTCCTGTGATGTGTGCACACTTACACATTCCATCTTGCACCCATCATCTTCCGTTTCCTATGCCACTCTTTTCTGTTTTCCTGTGGTTTGTGAAGGTGTACCATTCAGTCCATTCTGTCATTCTTTTGTGGGCTGCATCACATTCTGTACCTCGAGAAAATGCAGAAGCTTTGTCCCTCGATGCATAGCCTTATTAGGCTTGATGTTTTTCTTTGCACTTCATCAGAACAGTGGTGCCTGCTGCCATTCCTTAATTCTAACTACTGTTTTTCCAGTTGCCCGAGTCTCGCACACTATCCCTGATACCTTGACGAGGCCTACTGAAAGTTCTGCAACTCCATCACTTACAGAAACCAGGAGGAAACCCCTTATAAAAATTCATCCCGCAATTGTGTGTTTTTACAAGGCACAGAATGTACTAGCCAAAGAAGTTATATGTATCACTGATAATGATATTTGATTTTCCACGCTTCACTTCCATGAATTCGGTTTATTACTGGCCATTCTGCTTTCCGTATCTTTGTTTTATGCCTTTCTTCAACTGTTATGGTGAGGTCTACTGACACGCATTCCCACCTTAACCTTTGTTTTCATCATACATCGTTCCAGCATGCATCTCATACATGTTTGCATTATGTACATAGTTTATTCCAGTTGAGTCTTTGCTGTCGATTCCTAACTGCCGAACTCGTTGCAGATATTCCGTACTTGTTCCAGGTGATCTACAATGTGAAAGATCCTGCTAGAGACCATGGGATCTCACCAGTGACAGATGCAGGTAAAACTGTTCAGTGTTGACTATTGAGTACCGGGCTACCTGCTGCCATTTGTAACTGCTGAACTCGTTGCAGGTGTTCTACCCTCACAGGCCATGTCTGCTATGTGGCCATTTCACCCTTTGATTTCAACAGTGAAAAATGCAGGTAAGTTTCACGTTCTTCTCTAAACACTGGCGGACCTCCATCCGTTGCCATTTCTAAATGGCGTACTCGTTAACTCATTGTAGGTGCTCTGTCCTCGGAGGCCATGCCTGCTAATCGGGCATCTCCTTCTGAATACTCTATGATCTCAACAGTGGAAAATAGAGGTAAATAACACGTTCTTTTCTGAAAATGGACGACCTTATTCCATCTGCCGCCATTTCAAACTGCCCAACTCATTGCAGGTGCTCTACCCTCTCCTTCTGAAAACTCTCTGATCTCAACAGCTACAAATGCAGGTAAATTACACAGTTTCTTCCAAACCTGGAAGAACTCCAATCTGCACAATTTTTCCCTGGAATTTCGTTTTTTCTTGAGAACTAAAAATGCACTTTTTCAATGGGCTATACGAATAATTAATAATAATATTGGATAAATTGTGTGCTTGAGGTATGTCCATGATAGTGTCAGGATTACATTTGCATCCTGCAGCTGTATTAAGCTACTTTAGCGTACTGGAAATGTGCTCTCCTTTCAAAATGTGCACAAGTATCTTTTTTCACTTTCGTACTTGAAATGTTCAATGTGTATGAGCATTAGGCATGCAATTTGAGTCTTACGGGATGTTTTGTTGTTATAATTCTCTTAATCGGGTAAACCTTAAGATTATTACTTCTTCGGCAGGTACATATAAGAATTTGAGTGGAGAACAGTGCTATACTGAGAATTCTTGCCAGGGTTTCAGTCCAAGGAAGAATCCAAGGATGGAACTGACAACTGTTGGGCAAGGCCATAATCCAAAAAGGCAACGGACAACTCTGGTAAGATGCTGAAATATTGGTGCTTGCTTTTATTAATAGCGTGTTACAGTTAGAAATGCAATCTTACATTCTAGGTGCAACAACTTCTTTACATGGTATGCAGCAAGCCAGCAACCACAAGATGTGGCCGCAGAAAACTTGTTCAGTGTATTTCACATCTCAAGAATTTCATAAGTTCCTTTAGAAGATGCTTGAAGTTCCTAATTTTATAACAAAATACTTTGGTGTATTGTGCGGTGGAAATGGTCGTTTCTCAGTGTTGAGCGGTATGTTGCGACATGCATCGTTCTTGGTTGATGCATGTGTCGATTAATGTGGACGCATGATTGATTTTTTTTTAACTCTACCATGAATATCCGACTAAGTTACACTTTTGTGAATTGTTTTACTGAACATCATACTGTTCCCTGATCTGTCGTAGAGTTGTCTCATCAGCAGTTGGGTGTTTCCATTTTCTAATAACAGAATTACTTCAAGCTTGGTAGTATACTCTATACTGTGTACTAAACCTCACTACTAATTGAGCCGTGCGACCGTCAAAATTATAGCCAATAGATCAAACTTAATTAATATAGTGATCCTTGTTTCTTAAATACTTGAGAGATCATTTGATTAAGGTAGGAACCTTTTCATTGTAAGGACGGAAGTTTATAATCGTGTGCTTTGTTTGATGAATAAATGGAAAATATGTCATACCAGAGTAAAGCGTGGGTGATAGTTTTGTTGGCAGTTCATGCATTTCACTACACGCTGTGTATGCACTTACGAAGTACTACTCTACTAAATAGCAGGCAATTTTTTCACACCATGTGGCGTCACCCTATAAATTGCTGTCTTGGACAACTACTAACAGGTGGAATACTGTCCGATTGCAGGCGTCGCTGATTGAAGGTGAAGCTGAAGATCACCTCTCAGCGTGTTCTTGGGTGCATAGCTGAGTGGTGGCATCGACTTTACTCATGGTGCTTCTATCTTTGTGAAAAGACCGCCTGTTAGCCTGTTAGACAATATCTGTTGCTGCTACTGCTTCAGCTACGTTATTCTGTTGAATATATGAGCAATTTTCCACATGATTTAATCCATAAAAACAGTAGATAAAACATGGCTAGAGAAATAAGAATTAAACTAGTCATGCAATCTATCAGAAAGTACGCATCAAGCAATTGTACGCATATTCCTAGAAACAAAGTCTGAAACATGATCTGGAATAGACAAAGTAGGGTCACATACGGGCCAGTGGAGGACGACCCGTTCGCGTTGGCTGATGAAGACATGTTGCCGAAGAGGACGTCGACGTCAGGGAAGAAGTCGTCGTCCGGGAAGTAGTCGTCGGAGTCCGTGTTGGAGAAGAAGCCAGTAGTCGCGTGATGACGCTCCCCAAAAACCTTATCGCCTCTCTCCCGTACAGGATCGCGAGAGACGGGGTTCCGGAGGCCTACTGTTCCGTCACGCGGTGCACGTCGCGGAACGGAATGAGGAAGACTTGATCGGCGACGCAGTGCTCGAGAACCAGGAGGCAGGCGCATGAGATGTGGCTGTGTTGCGGTGTCTAAGGGAGAGGAGCGACCTCACTTTTGTAGGCACAACCGCAGGAGGCGAACAAACACCGCAGGAGAGGAATCGAATAGGCAGAAGGCAAAATGAACAACCAACGCCTTCATCTCCACTTAATGCAGATGTTTCATTCTCCATTAGTGCAAAACGTTTCACCTTCATATTCGTCCATTCATGTGTGGCAAAAAGAACACATCGGCTCGGCGAGATTCCCGCAACCCGCGGCGCGCGCGCGTCGTGACGAGGCGGGCGGCGGAGGAGGAGGAGCGCGCGTGGGGCTCTCTCCTATTCTCTCTTATTCTTGTGCTCGTACAAGTGCTAGAAGAGCTCACCTTATAAAGTGGTGCAACTCTCTCTAAACTAGCAATATGGGACTAAACATTTGTCCCACCTCTTGCCATGTATGAATGGGCAACATGGGCCTCTAGGATTTTCAGGAATTATGGAAAAAGAATTATGGGCCAAAATTCCAGCAATCCCCCACAAGATTCTAGAGGCACACAAAATTTGCTTTTGGTTCCAAACACTGTTTATATACCGGTGCTACAGTGGAGACTGTTAAGTTGAACTTCCACCTAGACTTCATGTTACACTAGTTTGCAACTTGGACAGTGGACTATGCCTTGAACTGCATGTTTTCTGCGAATCTAGCTTCACACAAAGCCTTGACCGATACTAGGCTGCCGTGGGACTTCCCCGCGGGTGGAGCTTATACGTCATACTCCAAGGCCTTTCATGAGTTTATTAAAGAGCACCCCACTCTCATGGACTGCGACGTTTAACAGTCAGACTCATATAGGTGTGTTCCTCAAAAGATGTTCTGCAGGACAACATCTCTGCTTAAGATAAAGCCTCTTGGTACACATTAAGATAAACATCAACCTGCCATGCAGTTTAGGAGAGTATTGCATCTTCGCGGAGTGGTGTTATACAAAGGTAAGGGTATTCTCCTCTCAGTTGATCAACAGCTTGTCTCCCAATTCTACTTCACGGGATCTCCGATCACATAGAGTGGGTTACCACTATGAACAACTTATATTGTGGGTCTCAAACCCATCTCCCTCGATGCATTATCTATCACATTACGTGATAAACCCTTTGTGAAGGGATCTGCCAAATTCTTAGATGTTTGGATATAATCCAATGCAATAACTCCGGAGTTCTTCAATTTTCTGACAGATTTTAATCTCCTCTTCACATGCCTTGATGACTTCATATTATCCTTAGAACTATTCACTTTCGTGATCACAGTTTGATTATCACAGTTCATCAGGATAGCGGGTATCGGTTTTTCAACCACAGGTAAGTCCATCAAAAGATCACGGAGCCACTCTGCTTCAACAGTGGTTGTGTCTAATGTTGTGAGTTCTGCTTCCATAGTTGACCTCGTTAAGATGGTCTGCTTGCAAGACTTCCAGGAGACAGCGCCACCACCAAGTGTAAACACATAACCACTTGTGGCCTTAATCTCATCAGCATCAGATATCCAATTTGAATCACTATAACCCTCAAGTACCCTTGGGTCCCCGGTATAATGAATTCCATAGCTCGCAGTGCCTTTTAGATAGCGCATGACTCTCTCAAGCGCATGCCAGTGATCATCTCCCGGATTTGACACAAACCGGCTCAACTTGCTCACAGCAAATGAAATGTCAGGCCTCGTGGCACTCGCCAAATACATAAGCGAGCCTATGATCTGAGAATATCTCATTTGATCTCTAGAAATCCGTCGATTCTTTCGAAGCAACACACTAGGATCATACGGTGTTGGAGAGGGCTTGCAGTCGCTATACCCAAAACGACTCAAGACCTTGTCCACGTAGTGGGATTGAAGCAGAGTAATCCCACCATTGTCATCTCTCAAAAGCTTGATGTTCAAGATAACATCAGCTACTCCTAGATCCTTCATCTCAAAACAGCGAGATAAGAAATCCTTGACTTCCTTAATCACATTAAGGTTGGTTCCAAATATCAGTATGTCATCGACGTACAAACAGAGAATAACTCCCTCGCCCCCACCATGGCGATAGTACACACATTTGTCAGCTTCGTTTACAACAAAGCCTTCAGCAGTTAAAGTCTTTTCGAACTTCTCATGCCACTGCTTAGGGGCTTGTTTAAGGCCGTACAATGACTTCAACAACTTGCACACATTTCCTTCTTGACCAGGTACCACAAAACCATCTGGCTGCTCCATGTAAATTTCCTCTTCCAACTCTCCATTTAGGAAAGCCGTCTTAACGTCCATTTGATGGACAAGAAGATCGTGTGAGGCAGCCAATGATAGTAGCACGCGAATGGTGGTCAGTCTGGCTACAGGTGAGTAAGTGTCAAAGAAGTCTTCTCCTTCCTTTTGAGTATAACCCTTGGCCACAAGCCGTGCCTTGTACTTCTCAATGGTACCATCAGGCCTAAGCTTCTTCTTGAACACCCACTTACATCCTACATGTTTGCACCCGTACGGACGATCAGTGATCTCCCAAGTTCCGTTAGCTAAGATGGAATCCATCTCACTACGGACAGCTTCCTTCCAGTAGTCAGCATCCAAAGATGCATAAGCTTCTGAAATAGAACTGGGAGTGTCATCTACGAGGTACACAATGAAGTCATCACCACAAGACTTTGCAGTCCTCTGTCTCTTGCTCCTTTTAGGAGTTTCATTGTCATCCTCCACAATATTTTCATGGTGTTCTATCAGAATGGTGGGTTCAGGAATTGGAACAAATTCCTGACTAGATGAACTTGGCATCTCCTGATTTGATGAGCTCGGCATATCCTTCATGGGAAAGATATCCTCAAAGAAAGTCGCATCATTCGACTCCAAAATTGTACCAACATGCATGTCGGATACCTCAGATTTTATTATCACGAATCTATAACCAACGCTATGGAATGCATAGCCCAGAAGAACACAATCCACGGTTTTCGGTCCAAGCTTGCGCTTCTTGGGAATTGGTATATTGACTTTCGCCAAACAACCCCATGTTCGTAGGTAAGAGAGTTTCAACCTTTTCTTTTCAAACTCCTCAAATGGAGTTATCTCTTTGTCCTTTATGGGAACTCGGTTTAGGACATGACACGCGGTCAGTATCGCCTCCCCCCACCATGCCTTGGAGAGACCCGATGTGTCTAACATGGCGTTAACCAAATCAGTTAGAGTACGGTTCTTTCTCTCAGCCACTCCATTTGACTGGGGTGAGTAGGGAGGCGTCCTCTCATGAATTATACCGTGTTCAGCACAAAAGGAATCAAACTCATTGGAAAAATACTCTCCTCCACGATCGGACCTAAGCCTCTTGATCTTTCGATCAAGTTGGTTTTCCACTTCAGCTTTATAGATTTTGAAGAAATTTAGAGCCTCATCTTTTGATTTCAGAAGGTACACATAACAGTATCTAGTAGAGTCATCAATTAACGTCATGAAGTATCTCTTTCCACCCTTTGTCAACACGCCATTCATCTCACAAAGATCAGAATGTATGAGCTCTAGAGGTGCCAAGTCTCGTACCTCCGCAGTCGTATGAGACTTGCGTGGTTGCTTTGCTTGAACACAAACTTGGCACTTAGAACCTTTGACAGTAGTGAAACTGGGGATTAAATTCAATTTGGCTAGCCGCGTCATGCACCCAAAATTAATATGACAGAGACCTGAATGCCATACATTTGATTCAGAAGAAGTGCAAACATGGTTCACAACTTTATTACAAACATCTGACAGTGATAGGCAGAACAAGCCTCCGCACTCATAGCCTTTACCAACGAAAGTTCCAAACTTGGACACAACAAATTTATTGGACTCAAAAACTATCTTGTAGCCATCTCGACACAGAAGAGACCCGCTAACAAGATTTTTATTTATGGAGGGCACATGATGAACGTTCTTCAGGCGCACGATCTTCCCCGAAGTAAACTTCAGATCGACCGTACCAACACCACGAACAGAAGCATGTGACCCGTTCCCCATCAGCACGGAAGAAGTCCCTGCGACCTGATAAGAAGAAAACATTGAGATATCAGCACAAATATGTACATTGGCACCCGTGTCAATCCACCATTCAGGAGAATGACATACTGAAAAGATAGTTGGAAATATACCGTACCCAGCATCTTTCATCTCAGTATCTCCAATGACAACATTAGCGGTCTTGCCGCTCTTCTCGCGCTCCTCAAATCGGTTAGGGCATCTTGGAGCCCAGTGATTGGGATCACCGCAAACATGGCAGGATCCCTTCTTCCTATCGGTCTTCCTCTTGAAGTTGGTAGACTGTGAAGGCTCGTTCTTTTTATCGTACTTGCCTTTTTCCTCAGACTTATTCTTGTGCTTGGGCTTGTAGGACTGGGAGTTCTTCTTCTGAACGAAGTTAGCACTCGAACCTCCCTCAAAGACTCGAGCTCGTGTGTCTTTTGCTCTCGCCTTTTCTTCCACGTCAAGAGACCCAATGAGATCCATAACGGAAAACTCCTGTCTCTTGTGCTTCAGAGAGGTAGCAAAATTCCTCCACGAAGGAGGGAGTTTGGCAATGATGCCTCCCACAATAAACTTATCGGGTAACACACACGAAACTTGCTCAAGTTCCTTAGCAATGGACTGTATCTCATGAGCCTGCTCAACAATGGAGCGCTCACCAGTCATCTTGTAGTCAAAGAACTGCTCCATGACATACAATTCACTGCCTGCGTCCGAGGCCCCAAACTTGGCCTCGAGCGCATCCCACATGCCCTTGGAAGTAGTGATGGACAAATATGGGTCGACAATCTTGTCACCAAGGATGCTGAGAATAGCCATCTTCAACAGGGTATCGGCTTCCTAAAAGCTCTCTCCTCTTCAGGAGTGAGCTCTCCTTCAGGCTTGCCTTTAGCAGCGTGAAAACACTTCATGGTTTCAAACCAGAGAGTGGCTCTCGCACGCCACTTCTTATAGTTCACCCCATCGAAAGCAGCGGGCCTCAGTGAAGCAGCAAAGCCAACAGGAGAAAATTGGCTAACATAAGGTTTTTGGATTGTTGAATATATGAGCAATTTTCCACATGATTTAATCCATAAAAACAGTAGATAAAACATGGTTAGAGAAATAAGAATTAAACTAGTCATGCAATCTATCAGAAAGTACGCATCAAGCAATTGTACGCATATTCCTAGAAACAAAGTCTAAAACATGATCTGGAATAGACAGAGTAGGGTCACATACGGGCCAGTGGAGGACGACCTGTTAGCGTTGGCTGATGAAGACATGTTGCCGAAGAGGACGTCGACGTCAGGGAAGAAGTCGTCGGAGTCCGTGTTGGAGAAGAAGCCAGTAGTCGCGTGATGACGCTCCCCAAAAACCTTATCGCCTCTCTCCCGTACAGGATCGCGAGAGACGGGGTTCCGGAGGCCTACTGTTCCGTCACGCGGTGCACGCCGCGGAACGGAATGAGGAAGACTTGATCGGCGACGCAGTGCTCGAGAACCAGGAGGCAGGCGCATGAGATGTGGCTGTGTTGCGGTGTCTAAGGGAGAGGAGCGACCTCACTTTTGTAGGCACAACCGCAGGAGAGGAATCGAACAGGCAGAAGGAACACATCGGCTCGGCGAGATTCCCGCAACCCGCGGCGCGCGCGCGTCGCGTCGCGTCGTGACGAGGCGAGGCGAGGCGAGGCGGG
Source organism: Poa pratensis (assembly GCA_947311845.1). Lineage (NCBI taxonomy): Eukaryota > Viridiplantae > Streptophyta > Magnoliopsida > Poales > Poaceae > Poa > Poa pratensis. Next base: position 55,680,917 of record CAMZMU010000049.1, on the reverse strand, counting down.
CGGCGGAGGAGGAGGAGCGCGCGTGGGGCTCTCTCCTATTCTCTCTTATTCTTGTGCTCGTACAAGTGCTAGAAGAGCTCACCTTATAAAGTGGTGCAACTCTCTCTAAACTAGCAATATGGGACTAAACATTTGTCCCACCTCTTGCCATGTATGAATGGGCCACATGAGCCTCTAGGATTTTCAGGAATTATGGAAAAAGAATTATGGGCCAAAATTCCAGCATATTCCATGTTAACTGTTAAGTTGCCATGCCGTTCTGGTTCCGGCCACCTTCTGTCATCAGCGCTATTAAATTAGAGTGCGAACTTCATAGAACACCATCAATTCATGAACCATTGGGATGAATCTTGCAGAAGATTTCTACTGCATCTTGAACGTACTTTCTATGTGGAGTACCCAGTGAACAGTGCGGCAGATGGCAGTGTTTGGCAAAAAGAGCGCAGTAGATGACACAAGGAGGTTTAGATTTGGATCCAACTCTATTCCGATAGTTTGCATATCAAAACCCATAACCGCTTTTTTTACGCCAGCAACAAGACCTGGATTGGCATGATTCACTTGATTGTGCAAACGTAAATTATAGCTCCACTTTAGCAAAGCACACCGACAGCTCCGGAGGCTTGTAGAGCCCTTCCGATTTCGAAACTGGCCTGACGTCAAATGTTAGCAGGCTTGCAAATGAGACAGCCCATTGCTGTACCGATAGCTCCGGAGTAAGGCTCCTAATGGGTCGCCCTATACGGCAAAACCTAACCAACACCCGTTGCCTCAGTTTGGGGAGCTTCTATATGTCGCTCCTTGGCAAATCCTATTTGCTGCCGCGTCGTCCCGTCGGAGGTGAGGCCTGGACCTCGCCGGAGACGAGGTGACGCGGCTGGTCACGGCGTCGCCGACGGAGGCGAGGAATGGCCTTATCGAGGGGGGGGGGGGGTGCAGGAGCGGTTCAGGGTGGGGGTGCTCGCCGGAGGGGGGCTTTAGAGGGAGGCCCGGGGCGGTGGCGGACCGGCGGTGGGGTGTGGATTGCGCAGGGCGGTGCAGCGAGGTGACGCGGTAGCGGCGCCGGCCTCGGGTGGCGGTTAGGCCGGCGAAGGTGGCGGGGGAGCCATGGCGACGACGGGCGGGTCGACGAGCATGGAGGAAGAAGGAAGATGGAGGCGGCGGGGGATTTGCCGGCAGCGGGCAGGTCGAGCAGGAGGAGGAAGAAGGAAACAACGAAGATGGGCCTCGGCCCATGTTATTTTCCTCGAGGCGGCAGGACGACGTCGCGTCGCTAAACGCGGCAAATAGGACCTCCCTCGCTCCTTAGCGGCGGTTCGACGCTGTGCCGCCTGCACGCTACCGAACTGGGCTCGGCCCATATGCTGCGCGCGGACGTTATCTTCTATTATGCTTCGAAACAGTTTCGTTGCACACTTGCACCTCTTGATCAGTAACTGATATTATGCTTCGAAACAGTTTTGAAAATGATTGATTTTCAAAAGCTGAACCATTTAAAAAAATTGAAACCATTTTTAGATTTGGACCATTTTCAAATTTCAAATTATTTTCAAATTTGGAACCATTTTCAAATTTGGAAATATTTTCAAAATTGGAACCATTTTCAAAAATGAACAATTTTCAAATTTGGAACCATTTTAAATTTGGAACCTTTTTCAAAAATGAAATTCTTTTAAATTTGGAACCTTTTTAAATTTGAAACCATTTTCAAAATGATTTTTTTAAATTTTGGAACCATTTTAAAAAATGAACAATTTTCAAATTTGGAACCATTTAAAATTCGGAACCATTTTTAAATTTGGAACCCTTTTCAAAATGGAACCATTTTAAATACGAAACCATTTTTTAAATTGGAACCATTTTTTTAAATGATTTTTTTAATTTTGAACAATTTTCAAGCATTTTAAAAAATGAACAATTTTCAAATTTGGAACCATTTTTTTATTTGGAAACATTTTAAATTTGGAACCATTTTAAAATTTGGAACCATTTTTAAAATGGAACTATTTTTAAATTTGGAACCATTTTTAAATTTGGAATCATTTTTAATTCGTAACCATTTTTTAATTCGGAACCATTTTCAAAAATAGAACCGTTTTAAAAAATGAACAATTTTAAAATTTAGAACCATTTTAAATTTGTAACCATTTTAAAATTTGAAACCATTTTCAAAATGGAGCCATTTTCAAAAAACAATTTAAAAAAGAACAAAAAATAATAAGAAAAGAAAAAAGAAAATGAAAATGAAAATGAAAAAAAACCAGAAACAGAAAAGAAACGAAAAAGGAAAAGAAAAAGAAAAATGAAAAAACGATAGAAAAAAGGGGGAGCCGCCCGATGGGCCGGCCCAGCAGAGCTCCTCCGTTAGCGGCGCGGCCGATTCACGCCGCTAATGGGCGGCGTATAGGGTTTGCCGTCAGTTTGTCCACCCAACGCGTACCCCCCTCCGTGTATAACGTGCTGCTCCCGACTTGACTAATAGAACGTTTCAGCTTGGTCTTTCCGGTTTTGAGAAGATAATAGAACCTTTCGGTCCTTTTTCGGATTTATTGGGTTTTTCTGGTTTTGGTTGTTATATATATATTCGTTTATTTTTTTTCTTTTCGATTTTGACTCTTTTAAAATTCTTGAACATTTTCAAAAAAATTGAAAATTCTTAATTTTTTTAAATGGCTCGGATTTCGAAATAATCATACATTAAAAAATGTTCAATTTTGAAAATGCTTAAGATTTGAAAATTGTTCATTTTGTAAAATGGTTCTGATTTCAAAATTGTTCATTTTTCAAATTTATGAATATTTTCTCGTGAACAATTTTGAAATTCGAAAGGTGAATGAAAGGAAAAAACAAAACTGAAGTTGGCGAGCAAACTAGCTGGGCTGGCGCATGCGGGCAGCTCTTCACGCGTTATCTGCGGAACGGGCGCCTGAAGCGTAGTATAGGAGCTCCCTTCCTATACAGTGCTCGTTGCCAGCTGGAGCGAGCACTCGCTCACAGCTCCATCACGCATTGGCCGGCCCAGACTACGAGATTTTTTATTTTCGTATAATTTGTATTTCAAAAATACTGTTTTTTCTTCTGTTTGTCCTTGCTTTTTTCAAATTTTATTTTTATTAAATCTGAACATTTTTCAAGCCTGGATTCGAAATCTGAATAATTTTCAAACTTGAACCATTTTAAAATTTGGACATTTTTCAAGTCTAGACATTTTTTTAATCTAATTTTTTTTTCAAAATCTGAACTATTTTAAAAATGAATATTTTTTTAATTGTGTTTTTTCAAAAAACTGAACCATTTTAAAAATGAACATCTTTCAAATAGGAACATTTTCTAGAATCTGAACCATTTTTAAAAATGAACATTTGAACGATTCTAGAAAATAAACAATTTTTGGAATCTGACCATTTTTCGGAATGTGAACATTTTTCAAATATGAACATTTTTCAGAGTATGAACCATTTTCAAAAATGAATATTTTATGAAATATAAACCATTTTCAGGAATGAAAATTTTAAAACATGAATATTTTCAAATTTGATCATTTTTTAAATCTAAACATTTTCAAATTGAAGATTATTTAAATGAGGACATTTTCAATTTGAACATTTTTAAATCGTAACATTTCCAAAAATATAGATAAAAGAAAATTAAAAAGAAACAAAAAAAGAAAGGAAAGAACTAAGAAACGAAAACAAATAAGAAACCGAGTCAAAAAAAGACATATGAGAAAAAAAGAAAAAATATGAGGACGGAATGGGTCAGACCATAGGACGCGACCTGTGCGGGCGAGCTGGTACTAGCACGCGCAAAGAGCGAGATATAGTGCATCCGTTGTAATGATAAGAGAAGGCGCTTGTGGCTTAATTACACACAACCGTTGTTATTTGATATCCTCATAGTAGGCTTGTGATGTTTCACTTAAACTCTTGGCCCCTACAATACCCAAAGATTTGCGCCCGACTTGATGTTGTCGAAAATAATGTTCGCATTGACTCAACAATCGTCAATGGATAGGAAGTTGCCCCAAGCCAAAGTATAAAGTCCTTAGAGATGCAATCCGTCTTGAACCATGTTCCAGATTTGAATGGAGAAGCGTGATACGTCTCAAATGTATCTATAATTTTTGATTGTTTCATGCTTGTTATATATCATTGCCACATGTTTTTGTAATGTTTTTATATCATTTTGGCATATTTTATGGAACTAACCTATTAACAAGATGCCCAGTGCCAGTTCCTGTATTTTGCTGTCTTTTTGTTTCAGAAAAGCTAGTTGGGGAAGTTTCTCCGAATCGCCTGAAAATTTACGGGAATTATTTTTACATGAAAACAAAGATTGCGCCAGGAGGGGAGCTGCAGGGGGCACCACAGCCCCCAGACACCACCCAGCCGCGGTTGGGGCCCACCTGGGCACCTCGGGTGCCCTCCCGAGTTGCCCTTTCGCCTATAAATTGCCTTCGTGCCAAAAACCCACGATACTCGATCATATTTTCCAGAAAACATCTGAGGCCACCGTCGTCGCCCACCCTAGATCGGGAGGGTTCTGAAGCTCTTCCCAGCACCCTGCCGGAGAGGGAGATCGTCACCGGAGGCATCTACATCACCATGACTGCCTCCGGAGTGATGCGTGAGTAGTCCACCACGGGACTATGGGTCCATGGCAGTAGCTAGATGGTTGTCTCTCTCTCTTGTACTCCATTGTTTAGATCTTGTGAGTTGCCTAATATGATCAAGATCATCTATTTGTAATGCTATATGTTGTGTTTACGGGGATCCGATGAATTATGGAGTCATGACATTATTGTTCAGTTTATTTATGCTATGTTTTAATATGATCTTGGATGCTCTCCGATGCTTGTGGATGCTTTGGCCGAACTAATTGCTAGTGTCTTGGAGAGGGTATTATGCGAGATAGTGGGTTCATGCCTCTCTTGTGTGAGCTCGAGTTGACAGAAACGATTAAGACTTGAGATGTGTTGTTGCTACTAGGGGAAAACAGCGGTGTTTATTGATATATGTTGTAATCATTGCTTACATTACGCACCATGCTTATTGTAATTATCTGTTACTTGCAACTTAATACTTTCGGGTGACAGGCTGGATAGCGATCCCGGGGTGGATTATTAGTCATAGACGCAGTTGGATAACGGTCTATGTATTTTGTCCAAATGCCCATATTAGATGAAACGGTGAACTTTGTGTCATGATAGTATTGTGTTGCGCCCATGTTTGTCAATTGCCTCGATGTAATTTGTTTACCCAACATGTTTATCTTTTGGAGAGGCGCCACTAGTGAACTGTGGACCCCGGTCCTATTTTTCTATATTGTTTACAACCGTTTTCATAGCTTTTCCTAATCATTTGCTCGCTGGTCATTTTTGCTCTCATATTATTTTACACACATACATTTAATTCTTTGTGTTCAGCAAGCCAGAGAGATTGACAACATCTCCGTTTCGTTGGGGCAAAGTAGTTTGTTCGTGTGTGCGCAGGTCCACGTTTACCTCCTAGCACCAGACGAGGGAGACACCTTTCCGAAGCCTTCTCCAAGTCCTACTGGTTCGATAACCTTGGTTTTGAAATCAAGGGAAAATTGCTGCTACGCTACATCATATCTTCCTCTTGGGGTTCTCAGCGAACGTGTGATACACGCCATCAAGGCGGCATCAGAACAAGAGGTGGCTTGTTGATTCTTGTAACTTTGTTTCATTGGCGTAAAACATTACTTGTTTTTGCATGGAGTGACAGATTGCTAGTTCTTCAGGAAATACTTGTTTCTCCACAAACTTTGCAACTTTGTTTCATTGACGTAAAACATTGTTTTTACAAGGACTGAAAGATTGTTGGTTTCATTCTGCATTGTTCTTGAGTACAACCAATAACAAGAAGTTGAAACTACAGCCACATTTTTAAGATTATTGGGTAAACTCAAGTAAGCGTTCAACTGATCATATATTTGTTTAGCACGCCTTTTTGTGGTTGGTCCATCGATGGTCGGTGTTTTCTTGATGGCTGGGATGTCCTCATCACGTAACCCAGCAAATTGGACTAGTTCCAATAAAATGGGCCATCCATGGACAAAAATCCCTAAGTGGAATTTCTGAATTATTAAAATTACATAGAAAATCAATAGAATTCTAGGAATTTTGACAAGGTCTAACAAATTCCCTCAAAAAAAATATGGGGTGAGTTGCAAATAATAAAAATAATTCCAATTTTTATTATTATTTTAAGAGATTATACCTTGAGGTAAATACTAATGTTTAAAACTAAACTTTTGGATTTATCTTTTATGAACTAGAAAACATATGAAAAGTATTTTCTTAGAGAAAATCATATGAGGAATGCAATTCTTACTTAAGTAATTATTAAGCTATTTAATCATTTAAAATATCATTGAATTTATTACTTCTAAATGAATAAATATTGAAAACACGTCATTAAATTATTAAAATATTGAATTAAACAAAGAAATTACAATTACTTCTAAATTGCAAAGTCTTGGGTTTAAAGCTCACCATCGCATTCTATACATAATAGAATGAATTATGATCTTTAAACATTGGCCTTACTGGACAATGATGCAAATTTTTAGAATCCAGACGTCACGAGTCACCTGAAGTTTTAGACTGCATTATCTCGCAGTCTCACGACATGTTCAACCTTGCTCATGTCCATTTTGATTATTTTTATCGAAATATTGCCATCTATCTATACTAAGTTTTACTGCCACTGTTCAAGATAACTTCCGATATTTTGATAAATCGGCCGATTTATCGCTTCTAGGTGTCTGACCGATAAGATAAATCGACCGATAAAGCGGCCGATATGCCGATAAATCAGACGACTTGACGAAAAACCAGCCGATTTACCCCTTATCTTGGGTCGACCAATAAGTTCCCGATAAGCGATATCCCCAAAATTGATTATTGCGTTGAAATAACCGCTACTTTCGTAAAATTATGAATTTAATATATATGTTGGAGCACAATGGAACCGCGTAATGGTTGATCTGGTGGAGGTTCCATTGTATGGGGAAAGTATTCTTTCAGTATTAACAAAAAATGTCGGCAGTCATTCTTGCACCGTATAGATAGCGTTACAATCGGTCCCATTATGGGTTGGGCGAGTGAGAAGTATCTTCGTCCGTTCGCATATATTGGGACACCTAAGCTGATGGAGATATGCCGTAGAGACAATAATAATTGTTATTATTTATCTTAAGTTCATAATTACTCTTTCCTAAAACATCTCATACTAGACAACCCCACTTAAATGTAAATAGGTATCACAAATGTGGTCAACATTACGAAGAATAATGAAAGACTATCTATATTGTTGTGCAGTAACTGTCATGGTTATGGAATATACGATTCAAAGGAAAACCCACATGCACGTGTAGAAACATAAAACAACTTATAGTTCCATTGTCTCGCATCTAAAACTACCTCATGTGTTGCATGATGATCTCGTTTTTATGATCATGGGTGTCGAGGAATGTTTCCGCAGGAAACTCTCGTGTAGTGTCGTTCGAACACTGGGGACTAAAACACGCACTCAACGAAGCCCTCGGTGAAGAGACACACACACGGCAAGGGGACACATCGGTTTACCCAGGTTCAGGCCACCGTGATGGTGTAATACCCTACTTCCTGCTTGTCTGGATTGCACTGCTTGGAGAGATTACAGTACAAGTGTTTGAGCTTGGAGCGGAGTACGGAATCAACTCGAGGATCCCTCTAATGCTAGAGTGATGCCCTATTTATAGTGCTCCAGTCCTCTTCCCAAATGTCTTGGCGGGAAGGGTTACCACATAGCACCAAAGATGGGTACCGGCGTACTGCCGTAGCTCAGATAAAGCCACCGTCCATGGCACAGTCGCAAGGACTTGTCGGTGATGTCGTCGATGACGCCCGCGGTGGCGCGTAGCGCCGGTCCGGCCGTCTTGCACCAAAGTAGAAGGTCTCAGGCTCCGCTTTGCTTGTCGTGGATGGTCAGCATCCTTTAATCACCAAAGTGGAAAGCTTTGGCCGGCACGCACTGCGACGGGCGCAGGCGCGCGCGTCACTCTGAAGGAGACGCAGTGGCACATGGGCCCCTGGCGCGGGGTCACGGGTGTGCAGTGTCTTGTCCTGTACCGCACGAGGCCTGGCAGCGATGCTTCCCTCGCGAGGGTGGCCTCGCGAGGCCGTTTCTTGGTTGTTTCGCAGCGTGCTCCCCTGAGGTGGGGCGCCCTAGGAGCGCGAGTCTTCATGAGGCCCAACAGAGTGCTCCGTACTCCGTTGACTGTTGAATTGTCTTGATCTGTGACGCGTGGTCTTCTGGGCCAAAGGCATACGGGCCGTGGTACCCTGGTTTCCACTGGTCCGACAATGGGCATTGTTGATGTAACAAGGATGCTGACAACGACAAGAGCATATTGTTGGCCTAACAATGAGTGCTTGACAAACCTAGTGATGCATGTAAAATGCATACATGAACTTTGCACTTTATTTACTCATATTCCAATCATATTTGCATCATATAAGGGTTATATCAATGTTTTATAATGATTTTGGGAATACTTCATAGTTTTCCCATTTATTTGGAATTAACCCTGTTTTCCAGAAAACGTCTTTTTTAGTGTTTCAGACTTTCCGGGAGCTTCGGGACTCCAAAAACGGCAAGGTCAGAGAGCACGCTTCAGAATTTTTGAGACGAACGCAATGGGCCCAAAATTAAGGCCAGAAGCCCAACCAGCTGGAAATGAGAGGGCCCCACGCGGCCTAAAATCTTGGCCGCGTGGGCCTACCTATTTTGGGCCTCGGAGCTCCGTTGCCGTTGATCTTTTCTCCACCGACCTAGTCGTGACCTAAAAACGTCTATAAAAATTGTCCCCGACGTTCTCTGGAAGGAGGCGGCGGAGAAACACAGAACCACGAAACAGAGAGTCAGAAGGCTGCCGTCGGAGAAGATCGGAGGGGGGAAACGCCACCGGAATCGCCTCCGGAGGGCTCCACCCCCCTCCGGCGTGTTCATCATCAACATCTACAGCAAGAACTTCTCCACCATCATCACCATGATGAAGGGGGAGTAGTCCACCCCCTGGACTTGGGTTTGTGGTGGTAACTTATGTATCTCTCCTCTCTCTTGAGATTCACTAATTAGTACCGTATGAGCTGCTAAACATGATTACGGTCATCTATGCAATACCTTTGTGGTGAATATTGTGGTATGAGATGATTTGTTATGCATTTACCGTTGTGTTGGATCTTTTATGACTTGTCATACTTTGGTTGAATATTGTTCTTAAAGAAGTATGATGTATGTGTGTACGGGATGGCCGATGTGACACGGCATAGGTATTGAGTGACACAGTACCGCCCATCATCCTTTATCCGGGGGTAAAAAGAAAGAGTATGATGTGGGGGTGAGAGCAACCACGCTAGCCTTACGAGGGTGACCTAGCAACACAAATGACTATTTCTTTCAACTATGTGTTTTAGGACATATAGCTGTCATAAAAGCTACCATTAAAACATGACAATTGTGTGTACTTTATCTATAACATGATAATCACCATAGATGAGAGAGAGAGGATTAAGTGAACCATGAACCCATGTCCATTGTTCCTATAAGAAACTCACACTTGAGCTTGTCCTCTTGCTGCATAGAGGATTGGGCTTTCTCTCTCTTTGAGAGCTTTTGCTTGCTACCATTTGTCTTGTCCTCTTGCGTTGAAGAGGATTGGGACACTTTTACATTCTTGCTTGGTTACTTCCATCCATCAACAACCTTGTTCTCCAAACTTGTTTAGTGCGTAATCAACTAAAACTTGTGACACTTTAGTTGTAGGGAATAGATAACTTTTCCTTCTTACTCCTGCGGATCGATACTTTACTTCCACATTGAGAGGTGCTACGGTGATCCCTTGCTCTTGGGGGTAATCAAGTACTTTTCTGGCGCCGTTGCCGGGGAGCGTAGCGCTTAAGTTTCTATTCTTGTGTGCACTAGATAAAGCTTGGGGAGGTTCCTTTAAACTTGTCTGGTTGTAAGTTCTTCATTACTTTTGCTATGGGTTTTCAGTTTGATTATACACCTGAGGAACTTGCAACATTTACACTTGAGGAACTTGAAATATTACAAGAAGCTGATGCTTTCTTTTCTTGAGCAGATGCTATTAAACGTAAAAAGTTAACTCTTGCTGCCATGGAAAGAACTAATATTTTGCAGGAAGAAGAGGACAGCAACCTAAGCTTGGGGATGCCCATGCAACCTCAAGAAGATGCTAAAAAAGATGAACAACTGGAGAATGAAGAGTTGGATCACCCAACTTCACCATCAACATGTGATAGTGACACTCAAACTCAAAAACCTTTTGTTGGTAAACTTATTGATGATAATGAGGAGTGTTGCTTAAATATGCTATATGATAATGCTTTAGATGATGGTCCTATGCTTAGCGATAATCCTCCATGTTTAGAAGTTGTTACTACATTATGTGAGGATAATAATGATATACTTGCTGTTTGTGACAATACTCTCATTCATGAGAGTCTTACATTATTCCTGAATTCTCCTAATAACACCATAGAGGAGAAAATTGCTTATGTTGAGAAATACTTATGTGGTTTGCAATTATCTTTAGTTCCAAATCTTTGTTGCAACCATGATACTAAACTTGATATTGATCTTAATAACTATTTTGAAAGAGTGAAGCATGCTAATGAATTCCAAAATAAAGTTAATGATCCTCTTTATGTGCCTAAATTATCTAAATTGGAAGATCCTATTGGTTATATGGTTGAATACACTTCTATTACTTGCAACTATTGTGAGAGAGGAGGTTATGAGAACCCTCTTTATGCTACTAATAATTATGGGCTGCAAGTAATTTTTTTTAATATGCATTGGAAAACTTCATTCATATACAAAATGCCAATGCATAGAAAGAAAGTTAGACTTCGTTGTTATTACTTTTGTGTTCTATTTTTCTCTCAACCAGGTTTCAACTTGACTATTATTTTGATCGGTTTGAGAGCAACATGGGACCCTGGTATTATGCATGGAACACTTCCCAAGAAAGAGGGGAACATCAAAGTTCAAGCTCCCTCATGAGCTTCATCTTCAATAAACAAAAGTAAGAAGCCTAGCTATATGGCTATAAAGAAAGCGCTTTGCGGGAGGCAACCCGGTTATTTTTGTGTGTGATTTTTCTTTGTGTCCTCTTGCTGTAACAAGAGATTTTGTGTCTAGTTAGTTTCTGGAGTTTTTAATAAAGTGCCAAGTTTTACCCATTTTGGTCTTGAAAAGTTGCTTATAGCGTTCGGAGATTTTATTCCTGCACGAATCAGTGCACGGTATGATTTTTAATTCTTATTCTGTAACTCCGAATGAGCTCATATTTGAACTGTAGTTGCAACTTTTCATCCTCTGTATGCATGAATTTTTTCGGAATTTTTCGAGAAAGTTTGGTAGGGTAGAAAAATACGTTTTGCTGCTGCTGTTTTTTGGACAGATTCTGTCCCATTTTGTTTGATGCATGCTTTGAGCTTTTAAGTTGAATCTTTTTGATCCAATTGAGTTTATGAGTAGGCATACAACATTATACACTTTCTGGACATTACATATGAATTTTTGTTCAAGGATTATATGCAGCAAGAAACCTATTTGTTTATCACTATTAATGCACCACAGAAAAGAAATGGGAGAAACGGTGTTTTGAAGTTTTTTCACAGGGATTGGAGGAGATGCACCAAGAGCTATCCAAGGATGGTGAAGACCATAAGCTTGGGGATGTGAAGACAACCCCACTGGACCTACACACTCTCGGTTTGCACACGTCCAACTTCTGTTTTTCGATCGAAACACTTTATCGCATAAACTTGGAGCGTCTTTTTGTTTGTTTTGGTTTGATTCTTTGAGAGACCACCACACTATCATTTATATATGGAAGAGCTACTGGAAATATGGGTTGAAATATGTTGGATGCTTTTATAAGATTGGGAAAAGGGATGTTTGAGTTGATTTTTAATGATACATATAGTTGCATGATTCATGAGCTTGTTTATGAGTAATAGTTTGCAAATCATTTTGAAGAGCTATAACTTATTCATGTTTTGGTGCTGATTGTTATTTTACTTGGTTTAACATGGATTAGTTAGTTCTATGGACACTCATGCATGCATCTAGATGGTCAACTTTCTCCCTTTTGCTAGCCCAAACATTCCAACAAGTCAAAACTTGTTTCCAACACCTTCAACCAAAGTTATTCCAGTGAGTCCACCATATCTACCTACTAGCTATATGCTATTCCGAGTATGTTCATCATGATATTTGTGTTATCTATACCTCTGAATGAAAATGATTATGTTATTGATTGCCATGGGAAAAGTTGGTTATATAGCTCTCACGAACTTGATGCACATTTTACTATCATTGCAATAAATAAAACATGACCCATTGTGATTAAGATTATGATGCTAGTGGCTTGATAAATGTTCGAGGTTGGGAGTTAGCCCATATGTGCTGTCACATGCAAAGCTTTCAACATGCTCCTTCATCTCATTTAGTTGATATCATGTACTTTTGTTTATGGATGCCTATCATGGTGAAATGAGGTGGAAATGAAGTAGTTTAAATGAGTTTGTATAAATGGTTAGAGAGACGCCTGGGCCGCTAATCTAAGCCATGCATCATTCATGGTGGAAATTTACTTACATGCTATGGTGAACCGTCTGTGATACACCTTATAATAAATAGCTATTCCAATGGTAAATAAAAAGGGTGTTGAGGTTGTTCATCTTGTTTGTTTGTCTTGTCATTTTGATATGGGCTTGTTCCATATCCTGGGACAAGAGGTACCCCAGTTGACGCTCTTGATGATACTATTATTACTTACAATGATATATAACTTGAACTTGCTTTGTTTCCTAAGTTGAGTAATCATGGTGTAGGTACTTGTATTCAAGGGGCATGAGACACCTAACCTTTACTTTGTCAAGCACACTACTCATATTTGCTCTCACATTAAACTATAATCATTCAAGATGCTATGATAGGGGAATGAGAGCTTGACACCAAGTATTACCACATTGCAATCATTAACTTAAGTAGGAGAGTTTGGAGGTTAGATGAAACTTATGCATGCTTTACCTCTACTCACTTATTTATCTATCCAAAGTGTCCACCAAACATATTCAGATTTTCATCATCACTCTATGACCACATGTATGCAAAAGTAAGAATGTCCATATTACTTGCTTCTATGTTACACTTTGTGAACTATCAATGAACATCCTTGTCTTGAATACTTGATATCACTTCATAAACTATCTTGCATATTGCTACTCCTTTGAAGAATGAATCATTTGACTTATGTAGCAATTGTAATCATCTTTGATATCCATTGTTAGTATTAAATTGCAAAGTCCATGTTAGTTTTATCACCTTCATACTCGAGGACGAGCATGGGTTAAGCTTGGGGATGTTGATGCATGTAAAATGCATACATGAACTTTGCACTTTATTTACTCATATTCCAATCATATTTGCATCATATAAGGGTTATATCAATGTTTTATAATGATTTTGGGAATACTTCATAGTTTTCCCATTTATTTGGAATTAACCCTGTTTTCCAGAAAACGTCTTTTTTAGTGTTTCAGACTTTCCGGGAGCTTCGGGACTCCAAAAAGGGCAAGGTCAGAGAGCACGCTTCAGAATTTTCGAGACGAACGCAATGGGCCCAAAATGAAGGCCAGAAGCCCAACCAACTGGAAATGAGAGGGCCCCACGCGGCCTAAAATCTTGGCCGCGTGGGCCTACCTATTTTGGGCCTCGGAGCTCCGTTGCCGTTGATCTTTTCTCCACCGACCTAGTCGTGACCTAAAAACGTCTATAAAAATTATCCCCGACGTTATCTGGAAGGAGGCGGCGGAGAAACACAGAACCACGAAACAGAGAGTCAGAAGGCTGCCGCCGGAGAAGATCGGAGGGGGGAAACGCCGCCGGAATCGCCTCCGGAGGGCTCCACCCCCCTCCGGCGTGTTCATCATCAACATCTACAGCAAGAACTTCTCCACCATCATCACCATGATGAAGGGGGAGTAGTCCACCCCCTGGACTTGGGTTTGTGGTGGTAACTTATGTATCTCTCCTCTCTCTTGAGCTTCACTAATTAGTACCGTATGAGCTGCTAAACATGATTACGGTCATCTATGTAATACCTTTGTGGTGAATATTGTGGTATGAGATGATTTGTTATGCATTTACCGTTGTGTTGGATCTTTTATGACTTGTCATACTTTGGTTGAATATTGTTCTTAAAGAAGTATGATGTATGTGGGTACGGGATGGCTGATGTGACACGGCATAGGTATTGAGTGACACAGTACCGCCCATCATCCTTTATCCGGGGGTAAAAAGAAAGAGTATGATGTGGGGGTGAGAGCAACCACGCTAGCCTTACGAGGGTGACCTAGCAACACAAATGAATATTTCTTTCAACTATGTGTTTTAGGACATATAGCTGTCATAAAAGCTACCATTAAAACATGACAATTGTGTGTACTTTATCTATAACATGATAATCACCATAGATGAGAGAGAGAGGATTAAGTGAACCATGAACCCATGTCCATTGTTCCTATAAGAAACTCACACTTGAGCTTGTCCTCTTGCTGCATAGAGGATTGGGCTTTCTCTCTCTTTGAGAGCTTTTGCTTGCTACCATTTGTCTTGTCCTCTTGCGTTGAAGAGGATTGGGACACTTTTACATTCTTGCTTGGTTACTTCCATCCATCAACAACCTTGTTCTCCAAACTTGTTTAGTGCGTAATCAACTAAAACTTGTGACACTTTAGTTGTAGGGAATAGATAACTTTTCCTTCTTGCTCATGCGGATCGATACCTTACTTCCACATTGAGAGGTGCTACGGTGATCCCTTGCTCTTGGGGGTAATCACCTAGTCATTTGATATGATGCGATATCTAATCGTCTTGGGTGTTATTAGTAATATCACAATTTTAAACGTTTGTGCATGTACTTATACCATGAGGATATTATGTTCCTACATGTTGGACGTCATACATTGGTGCTAACATAAATTATCCTTAAAAGGATAATTATAGGGACAATTTTCAGGAGTTGCCATAGAACATGTATAGGAATTAATAATCAAGAATGGGATTTGCTCCTCAACCGATGCGGAAATACAATCTGGGCCCACTCAGTATTACGGTATCCATCAATGTCTGCACAGACACAATGTGATACAGAACAATGTGATACAGAAAATGAAACAATATGCTAACAATGATAACATAGTATTTTGATCAATCGTTGCTTCACAAGGATACATGAATGTCTCGCCTCGGGAATTGTTAAGGTATCGCTAAGCTAAGGGAACCATGTGCGGGAACAGCAGGTTCACTCTAATATATTCATATAACGGTGGAAATCATGATGGGTTTCCAAGACTCCGCTATTAATTATTAATTGGAAGGCATTCCGGATCATGTCCACACACATTATCGAACATGCGGGGTTCATTCTTAAGTCTTTTTAGTTTGTTGATTACTATGATGGTTGGAAACATGCGAGAGAGTCATCGGAATTGTTCCAGAATGATGAAATACTTCTGGAGATAAATCCAGAAGAGTTCCGGGGTACCGGGAAGGTCCAGATGACCCAAATGGGCACCAGAAGATTTTAGAATGGTTTGATCCAAAAGGTTCTAGATTTTTTTGGAGAGTCCATGGGTTGCCACACTAGGTTGGACCAAGTGGGGAGGGGGCAGCCACATGGGTCAAAAGGCCAAATAGGGGTGGCCGCTCGACCTTACTTGTAGGGGAAGGCAAGGGGGTGGGGCTGACGGTTAGGGTTGGGGCACTTTCCCTAGCTCGACTGGCTCAAGGGCCCACTTGGTGCAGCGGCTTGGGGAGGCAGCCCCTCCTCTAAGTCTCCCTCCCCCTTTCCCCTATATAAAAAGAGGCAGCCTCTCCTCCTTGATACGACCAACATGTTTCTATAACTTTGTGTGATGTATGCATTACTACATACTTTATAAATGATTTATATCATTTTATAATGTTTTCATTAGAATAACCTATTAACCAGTGCCAACTGCCTGTTGTTATTTTCCGCCTGTTTTTGCTTCGCAGGTATCGCCAGAAAAATATTGGGGGAAATTCAGGAAAAATGGAAAATGCATTAACTTTTCATGACGAACACACACGGAAAAAAACTGGCACCAGGGGGCAAACAGGTAGCGATGCACCCAGGGGGTGGCGCGCGACATAGGTCTGCGCCCCTTGGCCACCGCCTCCCCATGCAGAGCCGTTGTCAATTCGAAAACGGATCTGGAGCCTGCTCCGGAATCCCGTCGGAGGGGGAAATCATCGCCTGAGGCATCTACACCACCTCTGTCACCTCCATGATTATTTGTGAGTAGTTCATCCTTATACTACGGGTACACAAAAGTAGCTAGATGGCTATCTCTCCTCTATGTTTCTCAATACAAAGGTCTCGTGAGCTGCCTAACATGATATAGATCCATATGATATAATTGATATTAGTTGTTGTGTTTGCTAGGACATGATGAATGTGAAGTTATTATCAGATTGTGCATGTTATTTGATGTTCTTACATGCTTAGACTTTGGCCAAATTTATGTTCAAATCTACAAGAGGGAGTGGGTGTTCGATAGTGGGTTTAACCTTGCTTTCTCAACATGAACATTCTTATATCATAATTGTTTATTTACAATCTTGTCAATTTCCCAGCTGTAATTTGTTTTACGCAACTTTGTTCTATTTTTACGGAGAGATACCTATAGCGATGCTATGGCCCCCGATCCATTTTCTTACAATGATTACTACCTCGTTTATTAACTTTTCACCATCATCAGCTCGGTGGTCCGTTTTTTACATTTATTGTTTTTCATCCATATTTACCACACTATATATGTTTAATATTTCTTTTCAGCGAGAAGGGAAGCTTGACAACCTTCCTGAAAGTTGGGGACAAGAGAGTTCTATGTTGTGTGTGCAGGTGCCACCACCAACTTTGTTGACGACTTCATGTTCCTACTGGTTCGATAACCTTGGTTCTCAACCGAGGGAAATTATTGTTGATGTTCTACATCATCCCTTCCACTCGTGGGTTCCCAACATCATCAATCCTCAGTTGCGCCAGTTGGCTTAAAGGGCCACAAAGGTTTAACGTATGCCAGCTTCTCACACGCTCTAGACGGCGGAGCCTTGCTGAACTGGAGAGGATGAACGTGTTGATATCGGCAGCGGGATCACTCTTTCGATTTGTGAACGGAGTTATTCTCGCAGTTGGGAGATGCCCAATTACGAGAATCTGCATCAACTCGGCACACCAACATCTATGTCCGCTACACGGTGTTGGGGACGATCTAGAACTAATGTTTTACTTACATCTTCATAGATACATCTTGAGTGTTGCCGTGTATACTTCCTACTCCGCAAGGTAACGGTTTTAGTATCTCAGGAGTGGCGATGTGTTATTGGTCTCAAACCAGCTGCATCACATTGGGCGCATACGTGGGGCCCCGAAGAAGAACTCGACATGGCTTGGGATCTTAGACCGGGCCATATCATACCATGTGTGTGGAAGTGCAACAAAGATAATAAAGTAGCACACCTCTGCATAGTGTAAAAGATTATGACCCGTCACTCCTTGTTTGAGGAAGGAAATACTATCACACCGGAAAACAATTCCATGAGGATCTAAGAACCCGTGAAGGCTTGCAAACACAATTTTTCAGAGTAAAACTTGACTTTTGAACAAATGTTTATAACAAATTGCATTTTGAATGACCTGCGCTCGTGGCTGTAGATAGAGCATTTCCTACACTTAATCTCCTATTTGAACTTGTTGAGTATGATTTACTCACACATTCCATCTCAAAATCCTTGCTTATATACTTTAAAAAGCTGACCGAAAAAGATCATGCAGCCTACAATGAAGGGGATCTCTACTTTGAAGCACCGACTTATCGGGAGGAGTCGAGAGAGTCAACTACATGATAGCATACAAAGCTCACATAATCAAGTAGGAGTTTAAGGCGTCCTGGCCGAGCAACTCTAAACTAGTGTTAAATAAATTGCTAAGCTCTAGTGGTTATTAGTTTGTTACTTTCTATTTTAAATAGGTAGGTATAAGTTGATGCATCGTTATTAAATACTCATCAGTTGCCCGAGGAGAGCATCGACGTATTTGTACACTTTTGGCTTGTAATATTTAGTGTGCAATATTTGTACTCACAATGTTTTGTTGTATCACTCTAAGGGTTATAATATTTATGTAGCAATGTTCTCTAAGTGTTTTATCAAAAACTTGCGCACTATAATATGCAATGATGTGATTGGTCACCATATAGTTGTTGAATCCCTAACATGGAGGATGAATCCTTGATATGAAGGTCAAATCCCCGCCAAGAAGATCAACTTCTCGCTTGAGAATCATGATTCCTCGCCTACGTGCAACACATAAGCACGCCTAAGCGTGCACATAGGAGCTTCCTATTAAGCATTTCTCTAGTCTCAAATCACAAGCATCATGTTATGTAATGATAGTAACCAATTAGGTAACAAAAGCATATAATGTGAATATAACAGTCTATGGATTTCACAACCATCTAAAGATTACATCCTTGGGAGTAACATGGCCCTCCTCAGAGTTTAGATCATTTGGACCGTTGATAAGAGCCTCCACCAATACGTGTCAGCCATCCGTGTCACGGTAAAAAAAGTTACTACCCAAATTACCGCGTCATATAAAAGCTACGCCGACCCGCGGTCGAGCAAACCCTAGCCACCAGTCCCACGTCCGCTCGCTCTCCCCCAATCCCCTCGCATCTCTCTTCTCGTCCAATCCCGCCTCCTCGCTCCTGCGCCCTTTCTCCTCCTCCATCTCGCCACTGCGCGCCGCCGCCACGCGTGCTCTCTCACATCGAGCAGCGCAGCCGGCCGCTCGCATCGTCGTCGCGCACCGCGCTGTAGCCTAGAGGAGCAGCTTGTGGGGTGCTGATGGCCCTTGACGTAGTTACCTGCGTCAAAAGAATATGGGTTAGGTTGAGACTCCAAGTGCAGAGTGTATAGTATAGGAAAGACGGTTTTCCCCACGAGGGGTGACTCGAGGGTTTAATATCGAACTCTCGGGGAATCAGTAGTGAAAGATTTATCTTCTTATCCTTCTCTTGAAAACCTACAAAACAAAGTAAATTGTTTGTGCCCTCAACCTCACCTAGTGGTTGTCAAGCACAAGGTGTGAGAATGATATGAAAAGATAATAAATGCAAAACAGTAAATAAATATGCAATGATGATAAATAAATATGCAAGGATGGTGGAAACAATGATGGATGATATTTTTGGGTTTTGTATTGTGAATGCAAGATGTAAAAGTGTTTTTGTATTTTCGGATTTTTAAATGGCAGAAAATGTAAAATGTTAAAAGTTGTTGGAAAGGTGTTTCTTATGATTAAAAATGGACCGGGGTTCATGGTTTCACAAATGCACTCTCTCTTTAATAAAGTGGTAGACAATGGAACACTAGAATTGACATATGAGATTGCAACAAAAAGGTTTCATGACAAGTTACTAATTATATGGGCATCACGTCCTAACATAGAGATCTTTTTTATTAATCTCTCTTATACTCCACCAAGATGCGAACTAAATCATAACACCTTAGTAATTAAGATAAATCAGAGCATAGCATTAAGTTCATGACATGAAGTTAAAATAAGAACATGCTAGATCTAGTCATGGAGTAGTGGCAATGGTCACACCCACATCTCCGGTAGCAAGGTATTTTTCTTTATCCCTAGTGAGGCAACAAAGTAAGGTAAAACACCCAAGTGGATCGCGGAACTTTCTCTCACGTTCACCGCACTAGCCACCCCCCGTTACTCCAACTAATGCACACGTTCCCCCTCACACGCTCTCATACACATGCTTGATCATAACAAGTAACAAGAACGGGGTACATAATATGCATCTACTTTCATAACTGAAACAAAACTATTGCAATCTCAAACATATATTAACTCATAAAAAGATCCACCACAAAGGTATTACATAGATGACCGTAATCATGTTCAGCAGCTCATACGGTACTAATTAGTGAAGCTCAAGAGAGGAGAGATACATAAGTTACTTCCACAAACCCATAGTCCAGGGGTGGACTACTCCCTCTTCATCATGGAGACGGTGGAGAAGTCGTTGGAGAAGATGGAGACCACGCCGGCAGCGCCCCGCCGGAGTTTTCCCCCTCCAATCTGCAACTCCAGGTCTCTGTTTCGTGGTTTCTGTGTTTCGGGGCGCTCCTTTCCGAAGGCGTCGGGGACTATTTTTATAGTCGTTTTTAGGTCAAGACGGAGGCTCGGGAAAAAAGATCGACGGCAACGGAGCCACGAGGCCCAGATGATGGGTCCCACGCGGCCAAGGAATCTGGCCGCGTGGGCCCACTCCTTGGCCCTCGGGCCTCCGTTTGTTCGCTTCCTTCGCTCCCACGCTTTGTTCCTTCCAAAAACTGATGCTCGTAAATTTTAGGTCATTTGGACGTCGTTTGGGTCCCTGAAACATCAAAATATAGAAAATAGGGTTTTCTGCCTGTGCAGGGTTAATTCCAGAAAAATAGGGAAACAATGAAATATTCCCAAAATCAATATAAAACAATGATATAACCCTTATATGATGCAAATATGATTGAAATATAAGTAATATAATGCAAAGTTCATGTATGCATTTTACATGCATCAACATCCCCAAGCTTAACCTATACTCGTCCTCGAGTATGAAGGTGATAAAACTAACATGGACTTTGCATTTTAATACTATCAATGGATATCAAAGATGATTACTATTGCTACATAGAGTCAAATGATTCATTCTTCAAAGGAGTAGCAATATACAAGATAGATTATGAAGTGATATCAAATATTCAATGTAAGGATGTTCAATGATAATTCACAAAGTGTAACATAGAAGAAAGTACTATGGACCAAATGTATGCATAATGAAAAGTAAAAACATCCTATAATGGTCATAGAGTATTCTATAAATCTGAATATAAAAGGTGGACACTTTGGAAAGATATATAATGAGTAGAGGTAAAACATGAATAAGTTTCATCTAACTTCCAAATGCTTCTACTTAAGTTAATGTTTGCAATGTGGTATTCATTGGTGTCAAGCTCTCATTACCCCTATCATAGCATCTTGAATGGTTAAAGTTTAAAGTGAAAGCAAATATGAGTAGTATGCTTGACAAAGTATGGGTTGAATGTCTCATGCCCCGTGAATACGAGTACCTACACCACGGTGTTACTCAACTTGGGACACAAAAGCAAGTTCAAGTTAAGGTCATTGTAAGTAATATAATAGCGTCATCAAGAGCGTCAACTGGGGTACCTCTTGTCCCAGGACATGGAACAAGCCCATGTCAAAATGACAAGACAAACAAACAAAATGAACAATCTCCACACCCTTTTTATTTACTATTGGTATAGCTTTTTATTGTGGGGTGCATCACTGAAGGTTCACCATAGCATGTAAGTAAATTTCCACCATGAATGATGCATGGCTTAGATTAGCGGCCCAGGCGTCTCTCTAGCCATTTATACAAACTCATTAAACTTACTAAGTTTCCACATTTATTTGGCACCATGATAAGCATCCATAAACAAAAGTACATGATATCAACAAAATATAAAGAGCACGTTGAAAGCTTGCCATGTGACAGCACATATGAGCTAACTCCCAACCAAGACTCTTGTCAAGCTCACAACTTCATAATTTTAATCACAATGGGTCATGTTTATTAAGTGCAATAAAAGTAAGGTGTGCATCAAGTTCGTGAGAGCTCTTTAACCAACTTTTCCCATAACAATCAATAACATAAGCATTTTAATTCAGAAGTATAGATAATACAAAATAACATGATAAACATACTCGGAATAGCATAAAGCTAATAGGTAGATATGGTGGACTCACTGGAAAAACTTTGGTTGAAGGTGTTGGAAAACAAGTTTTTACTTGTTGGAATTTTTGGGCTAGCAAGAGGGAGAAAGTTGACCGTCTAAATGCATGCATAAGTGTCCATAGAACTAACCAATCCATGTTAAACAAAGTAAAGTAACATTCAGCATCAAAACATGAATAAAAGATAGCTCTTGATAAAACACTTGCAAATTAATACTCATTAAAAGCACATGAATCATGCAACTATATGTATCTTTTTGAATCAACTCAAACATCCCTTTCCCAATCTTTTTAATAGCATCCAACTTAATTCAACCCAAATTTCCAGTAGCTCTCTCATATATAAATGATAGTGGTGGTCTCAAGACAAACAAAAATCAAACCGAAATAAAAAGCAAATAAAAGACGCTCCAAGTTTATGCGATAAAGTGCATTGATCGAAAAACAGAAGTTAGACGTGTGCAAACCGAGAGTGTGTTGGTCCAGTGGGGTTGTCTTCACATCCCCAAGCTTATGGTCTTCACCATCCTTGGATAGCTCTTGGTGCATCTCCTCTAATCCCTGTGAAAAAACTTCAAAACACCGTTTCTCCCATTTCTTTTCTGTGGGGTGACATTAGTAGTGATAGACAAATGAATTACTTGCTGCATAAAATCCTTAAACAAAAATTCATATGAATGTCCAGAAAGTGTATAATGTTGTATGCCTACTTATAAACTCAATTGGATAAAAAGATTCAAGTTAAAAGTTCAAAGAATGCATCAAACAAAATGGGACAGAATCTGTCCAGAAAAACAGCAGCAGCAAAACGTATTTTTCTACCCTACTTAAATATGTCGAAAAATCTGAAAAATTCATGCTTACAGAGGATGAAAAGTTGCAACTACAGTTCAAATATCAGCTCATTCGGAGTTACAGAATAGGAATTAAAAATCATACCGTGCACAGATTCGTGCTGGAATAAAATCTCCGAATGCAAATAGCAACTTTTTCAAACCAAAATAGGTAAAACTTGGCACTTTATTAAAAATTCCAGAAACAAAACTAAAAACTAAGTCTCTTGTTACAGCAAGAGGACACAAAGAAAATCAAAAATAAAAACAACCGGGTTGCCTCCCGTAAAGCGCTTTCTTTATAGCCATGTAGCTAGGCTTCTTACTTGATATTTATTGTGGACGAAGCTCATGAGGGAGCTTGAACTTTGATGTGTCCCTCTTCCTTGGGAA
The DNA here is from genome assembly GCA_947311845.1 of Poa pratensis. Lineage (NCBI taxonomy): Eukaryota > Viridiplantae > Streptophyta > Magnoliopsida > Poales > Poaceae > Poa > Poa pratensis. The sequence continues at coordinate 55,657,698 of CAMZMU010000049.1, read as the reverse complement.
GTGTTCCATGCACTTCTTGTGTGGAAACTGAAACTTCACATTCCCTTCTTTTGAATCAATGATAGCACCTGTGGTACGAAGAAAAGGTCTTCCAAGAATAATTGGACTAGAGGTTTTATTCCCCATATCCATGATTAGAAAATCAACAGGTACAAATGTCATATGTAACTCTACCATAACATCACTTACTTTTCCTAAAGCATGTTTAATGGAATCATCAGCAAGTGCAAGTTCAATAGAGCATTTTTCAAGATTCTTTAATTCAAGTACTTCATATAATTCTTTAGATAAAACAGAGACACTAGATCCTAGATCTAATATAGCATGGTGTGTCTCTTTTCCAATGGTTACTAGTACTTTGGGAATCCATATATCCCCAAGCTTAGGTGGTATCATAGCTTCTTGGTTGTACCTAGCAATCTTTTCTTTTAAAACATGATTAGCAATATAAGAACCAAAACCTGCTTGGTTAACATTAATGGAAGGATCACTTGCAAATTTTTGTAAGATAGATATTAATTCATGCAAGCTACAATTCTCTAAGTCAAGTAATGGTTCCTTGACTTCACTAAGCATTTTAACTTCCTCAACTTTCTTTTCCTTTTTAACCCAAACTTGTTTCTTACCAGGAACTTCCTTCTCATGTTTAAATGATGGATCTTTCTTTAATGAATCACTAACACGAACCAACTTTTCCTCAATTCTGTTGAGGTAAACATCTTTTTCAAGAAATTCCCTCTCACATAATCTTAGTTTATGCATAACATTAACTAATTCATTGTCTATCCTGGGAATAATGTTTTCAGAATAAGATGCTAGTTGTTCAAAATCCTCTTTATTTGGTAGTTTCTCTAATTTGGCTTCAAATTTATCTATAGATAATGCAAGTGCTACTGTGGTATCCTCCACCTTTTTCTTACTACCCACAAAGCTACCAAAAATTCTTCTAAGTGTCATGGCTGCACAAGGTGGTGTTGACAAGACAAAACTTCCACCTGTAGCCCCATCTAAAGCATTTTGATACCAAGGATATATTCCATAATAAAAGTAAAGATTTAGCTTTTCATCTTCACAAGGTGTAGGATCTTCATAGTGTATCCTATTAATTCTTACCCAAGCATCTTTTAATGTTTCTCCAGGATGTTGCTTAAAATTAGAAGTGGAACTTAATGGAGGACTCACTTCTTGTTTGTTTCCAAGAACCATGATTGCAAGTTTTTATGTGTTTTTTAATTTTTTATGCAAAACTGAAAATAAAATGATACTAAACAATGCAAACCGAAATAACAAATGCAACACAAAATGCAAAACTAAAAATAAAATATGAAACCGAAATATAAATATGATATGCAAGACAATAACAAAACAAAATAAAATGATTTGAAGGTAAAGATGGATAAGATGATGCTCACGTAAGTGCAACCTCCCCAAGATTAGGTGTTTGCACAAGTTGGTGATGAAGTTGACTTTGTTGTGAGATACCCTTGGATAAACCTTTACAGCAATAATTCCCCGGCAACGGCGCCAGAAAACTGTCTTGATGGCCCTTGACGTAGTTACCTGCGTCAAAAGAATATGGGTTAGGTTGAGACTCCAAGTGCAGAGTGTATAGTATAGGAAAGACGGTTTTCCCCACGAGGGGTGACTCGAAGGTTTAATATCGAACTCATACACATGCTTGATCATAACAAGTACACAAGAACGGGGTACATAATATGCATCTACTTTCATAACTGAAACAAAACTATTGCAATCTCAAACATATATTAACTCATAAAAAGATTCACCACAAAGGTATTACATAGATGACCGTAATCATGTTCAGCAGCTCATACGGTACTAATTAGTGAAGCTCAAGAGAGGAGAGATACATAAGTTACTTCCACAAACCCATAGTCCAGGGGTGGACTACTCCATCTTCATCATGGAGACGGTGGAGAAGTCGTTGGAGAAGATGGAGACCACGCCGACAGCGCCCCGCCAGAGTTTTCCCCCTCCAATCTGCAACTCCGGGTCTCTGTTTCGTGGTTTCTATGTTTCGGTGGCGCTCCTTTCCGAAGGGCGTCGGGGACTATTTTTATAGTCGTTTTTAGGTCAAGACGGAGGCTCGGGAAAAAAGATCGACGACAACGGAGCCACAAGGGCCCAGATGGTGGGTCCCACGCGGCCAAGGAATCTGGCGCGTGGGCCCACCTCTTCTGGCCCTCGGGCCTCCGTTTGTTCGCTTCCTTCGCTCCCACGCTTTGTTCCTTCCAAAAACTGATGCTCGTAAATTATTAGGTCATTTGGACGTCGTTTTGGGTCCGTGAAACATCAAAATATAGAAAATAGGGTTTTCTGCCTGTGCAGGGTTAATTCCAGAAAAATAGGGAAACAATGAAATATTCCCAAAATCAATATAAATCAATGATATAACCCTTATATGATGCAAATATGATTGAAATATAAGTAATATAATGCAAAGTTCATGTATGCATTTTACATGCATCAAGCCTACATGTAGTGCCAATGCAAGTGTTTTGTCGCTTTTCTCAGATTCTATCATATTTTATTTATTTCATGTGAATCTATACTCATGGTATAAGCATAAGTATTTTTACTTTAACAGTTTGTTGCTTTCGCTAGGATCTAATTATGTGTGGTGTGATCTCTTAATTTTGCTAGCCTCTAATGCATGCATTAATTTCCCTCCTCCGCCTTTTCTCCCATGCCGATGGTGGCTTGGCATCGTTGGTCGGAATCACATGTGGAAATACTCATTTAGATGAATAGATTGTTCCTCCTTTTGATTTTTGCTAGAATTAGTTTGGAGTTACCAGTTGTTCTGTTTTACCGGCACTCATGTATATGCAATACTTGATATTTCCGAAAGTTGTTACTTTTAGTTTGCAACTACAACTTACAACAGGAACAGTGAGATAAATGCATTAACTGTACTTCTAGGATTTCTTTTGTTGTTGAAACTAATATTGGATTTGTATCTTATTTATTAATGCCCAGTCAGCCATTTGTTGGTTTATATTTTTATCTCATCTAGGTCATTTGCATTCTAGCTTTTTGAGAAGGATAAGGGTCTTAAAAATGTGTTTGTTCATTTTCCACAGATAGGTCTGTTTGAATTGGAGGCTGCAGTTCGACCTAGCTGATGGCCTTGCTAAATATGCCTCCATGGATGGAGGCCTTGCTGAACATGGAGGCCTTGCTGAACAACTGAATGCAGGTAAACAATAATGAATCACATCTCTCCTAATTGTTTTAGTTTGAAATTTATGAAAAAATTGTCAGAAAATAAATATCCCACAGATCCCTGCTAAACCAATAATGAATCACCTATTTCAGTTCATAGCCAGGTACCGGCCATAAGCTAGCCCTGCTAATGCCAAAGCAGCTGAATTTTCTTATCGAGTCTTAACCACCACGCTGAGAGCTTGGCTTTTATCCATGAGAAACCACTTCTATTTGTATGTTATTTCATTTCTTATCGAGTCTTACTGTATGAAAGGTACCTATCGTAGCTGACTATTTTTAGTTATCAATATGCACATGCAACAGTTCCTTGAAAAGCTCGGTATCAATCTATAAGATCTAAAAATACAATTGCCGATGAAAAGCGGCAACTCCACAGGCATGAACAAAAGCACATAAACCTGTTAGATCGATTCCTTGCCGATTGATTTAACTCAGAAAAATATCCCTGTAATGCCCACCAAGTCTCTAATTAGGTGCTATACACGGCCCATAGACCAGTCGAGGTTAAAATATCCCTGCAATATCTCTGCAACAATTTATTCATATTGTCTACTTCATAGATAATAATTTCTGCAGCCTACCTAAATATATTGCAACCTGTAATAATCTAACTCCCATGTTTCAGAGTGCTGCTAACAAAGAATCTATGTCGGCACCGCTAGCCAGAAATGAGGAAACATCAGACAGGTGGTAAACCAACTACTATTCTTATACTAAATTCTTCAGCTGACTAGCTAGAATAATGTGTAGTTATATGATTCATGCTTACCGTTGTACCTATAATAATGTGTACTTATATGGTTCATTCGAAATTATCCAGTTGGCTACAATAATGTGTAGTTATATGATTAAATTGTCCCTATACTAATGAATACTGATCTGGCTGTTCCATGTTTCAGATCAAAACTACAGTCAAGTATCTCGAAGAAGAACCGTCAATCCATGCATCTGAAGGTGTACCTGCAGCAAACTCATCACAAAAGACTTACTCTCTCCAGAGATGCTACTGTCGAAGGTTTGGCCAAACCAAACTCATTGTTATTTATATAAACAAAACTACACTCTCGATTGATTCTGAACTTTGTTCCTGCAGCCCAGACTAATTTTGCATGTACATAGTCTGACTGCCCACTGCAAGCCGTGGTCATAATATTTGGCTCTGCCGCCGTCTCATTGTTAATGTTGATGAGACCAGCTGTGTTGACTTTTCAAATCGTTATCGGTTACATGAAACTCATTAGGTGTTTGAAATCGTGTTTCCGAACTGATCGTTAGTTATGTATGTAGTACTACTTCCATGTGTGCATATATGGGACTCTCATAATGCCATCTTTTTTTTTTGAAATCATGCCATCTTATGTTGTGTCAATGTGGTGTGAATATATATGTTACTTTCCCTGCTGGTTTTATTTTTTAGTACTAATTCCATTTGTCCAAATATTAGCCGGTCAATAGGATGATGAAATAACGGTTGTTTACTTTTTAGAACCAGGTTGTTTTTTATAATCTGTATAAAATGTGGTAATCACGGGCAAAAAATTAAATGAACCAACAAGTGCCGCGCGGCGAGCCGCGCCGTTCGAATCTAGTTTGTCACATGCCAGCTATTATTTCACTTGAACAATTCTACTAGTGTGCTTCATTTCGAGGCAAGCTGGCACATGCACATGTTTTTGCTAGCAAATTGATGGTAGAAGCTTGGAAATGCCAAAATATTGCTCGACTGGAATTGAGCAGTGTCGAATCACTCCAAACTCGATTCACGGGTTTTGCGAAAATGCCAAAACCGTTTTCGCCTTTTTCCACGATTAATGCTAGATCTCTCCTAGTGTTTGCACAAAAGCAATTGCTAACAAATTGGGATATTTCACGATAATAATATCTCAACCAATATATGAAATTCACCTCTTTGGTGCAATGTGAAACAAACAATCAACCAACACTTTAAATCCACTTTTTTTTTCGACCCACCTCTTTTGGCGAAATGGCAAACACACAAACAGCCCTCCAAAGTCTAAATTTGAGGGAGACGAAGGGAAAACCCAGCCGTTCGGTCCAAAATTTCCCGAAAATATTTGTGGAGGGAAACTGAAACGAGGTGTAGCGAACACACCACTTTCCCTTCTGCTACGGCCCACACTACACCCAAGCCTCGAAACACTGCTGTATTAAATTCACTGTGGCACTTACAGCTGTACCCCTCTCGCTCCTCGTCCGTAACTCCAGCCTTTTCACCTTCTCGTCCCCTTCCCTCTCGGTCATCCCTCCCAGAAATCAAAGCGCACCGCGCGAAGAAGAGAATACGAGGCGGCGGACACAAGAGCGGCCATGGACGCCTACGAGGCCACCAAGGTGGTGTTCGCGCGGGTTCAGGAACTCGTCGACCCGGACCTCGCCTCCAGGATCATGGGCGCGCTGCTCACCCAGGACAAGAGCGAGGAGGACATGATCCGCCTCGCCTTCGGCCCCGAGCACCTCCTCCACTCCGTCGTCGCCAGGGAGCGCGCCGACCTCCTCGCCCGCACCAAGCCCCCCTCCCCGCCCGCCTCCTGGGGTATGGCAGGAGACGTCGACGGCGGCCACCCGTTCTCCGCCGCCAGCGAAGCGTTCTACCCCGACGAGGGGTACGGGTGCTGGTCCCCCGACGGCGGCGGCCACCGTCGGAGCTTCTCGCTCAGCGACGCCGACGGCGGGTGGAAGACGTGCCAGTACTTCGCGCGGGGGTTCTGCAAGAACGGCTCCGCCTGCCGCTTCCTGCACGGCCTCCCCGACGACGTCGCCGAGCAGGAGATGGCGGTCATGCGAGCCAAGGCCGCCGCCGCCGCCGCGCGGTCACAGATGATGCCCCCCGCCTACGCCTTCTCGCCGTCTCCGCCCAAAGGCCTCGGTTTCCTCCTCCAGCAGCAGCAGCTGCAGCAGAGCGAGTCCCAAAGGTGACACCTTTTTGACTCCCCCAACCAAAGATTCCATTTTCCCATTGTCGTTTTGCCGTGCAGATTACCGATTCTTGCTTTTTCAGGACGGCGGCCATGCTGCTCGCCGCCGGCGAAGACATGCACAGGTTTTCCCTTCGGTCTCCCAGGATGGACCGCGCCGACCTCTCCGTCAACCACGGCGCGCGTCAGATCTACCTCACCTTCCCCGCCGACTCCAGCTTCACCGAAGAGGACGTGTCCAGCTACTTCAGGTACGTGCACGCTGCTATTGATATGCCTATTCGAGCTCTCGGTTCTGCTCTAATGGCGATCGATCGGTCGGGTGAGCAGCATGTACGGGCCGGTACAGGACGTGCGCATCCCGCACCAGCCGAAACGCATGTTCGGCTTCGTCTCCTTCCTCTACCCAGAGACGGTGCGCCTCGTCCTCGCCAAGGGCAACCCGCACTTCGTCTGCGACGCGCGGGTCCTCGTCAAGCCCTACAAGGAGAAGGGCAAGGTCCCCGACAGGTTCAGGCATAGCGGCGGCCTCTCTCCTCACCACCGCGACTTCGCCACCGCCGGACTGCTCGACTCCAGGGATCCCTTCGACCTCCAGCAGCCGCAGATCGGTGAGCATTTGAGCCGTGCTAGGCTCCTAGCTAATCAATCATTCATAAATGAGTTCTCGTCGGATTCGTGTTTAATGGGATGTTCACTGCCATTGCCAGGGCAGAGGATGCTATACGGGAGCATGGCCGGCCACGAGGCGGCGTTCCTCAGGAGGAAGCTGGAGGAGCAGCAGGAGGCGGCGGAGCTGCAGCGTGCCATCGAGCTTCAGAACCGCCGGTTCATGGGGCTGCAGCTGCTCGATCTCAAGAACAGGGGCCACCACTTCCTCGGCTCCCCCGTGGGCTCACCAGCTGATGACAATGGTGGCTGCTTCAATGGGAATGTGAACGGCAATGGCGGCTGCTTCAATGGGAACGGCAATGGCCCCCACCATTTTGAGGATGCCATTCAAGGTCCTGTTCTTGAATCATAGATTCATACTGCATCTTGATATGATGAGCAAATGCATGTTGGTTATTTGGGTGTTCAAAACTCATCATCATGACTTCCATGGTTGCAGATAGCAGCTGTGGTCTTGTCACGGGCACATCTGCTGCGGCTACTTCTGCCATTGGTGAAGACGGGATGCAGGAGCAGCAGTATCAGGAGGAGGGTGGTGATGGCAATGGTGGCAGTCCCAAGCAGGCAGTCAACTCTGGGGAAGAGGGGATGAGGGAATCTGGTCCTGGGGCAGCAGCTGCAACCAATGTTTGTGGATACCAAGAAAGGTAATACTATTCCAGTATATCTGTAATCCTAAAATACTCCTCCGTTGGATGTCTACGCTATATTCGAAATCTAGTATAAGCTTATAAATTTTGTAGACCGTGCTAAAACTTGGTACAGATGCTAATCAAATCATTTAGGCCTTCCACAGCGTGAGCGATGCCCAAACTCTGGAAGTGTCAGCGATGCCATGAGAAATAATTGAGGCACCGGTCACGCAGTGTGAAGATGCCTGAAAAACAAAAGGTGTGACCTACGTATATAGATAAACAAACCTTGACCAATCCTTTTCTTTGGATGTGCATGCAGCGTTGCTGCGTTGGCAGTTGAAAAAGTATTTGTTTATTGAATGGAGGAAGTGGGCATCGGAGCAAGTAGGTGCTCCGGTTCCCTGAAATTTTTTTGTGGCACCGCCCCAGCAACGTAGGGCACCGGCCGATCGATGCCTCAAACCGGTTTGGGCACCGAAAAATCTCAACGCTGTGGAAGGCCTTAGGTCTCAAATTTGGCCAGGTCACTATATGACATGCATATATATAAGCTAATCATATCATTCTCTTTATCCTAACAAAATGTGCTTTCAAAAGACACTGCAAAAAGGAGTTAGGGGTATAGGCTTTTAGCTAGATTGCTAATCATAGGCTCTCTTGATTACTAGTACTAAGGGAGAATAGACCAAAAAAGAGAAACTAGTGAGCCCACCTAATGTCTAGTATCAAGTGTTAATCAGTTTCTTGTTCTTTTTTTGTGGGACTCTACCCTATCCGTGTGGTTGGTTGATTGATTTGTGTATGTGCGTCTCTTGTGGTTTGAATTGTAGTGGCATGGAGCACAACCTGTCTGATAGTCCCTTTGCTTCCCCCACCAGTGCTGCTGCTGGGCAGCATACAGCTCACACTGGTAGCCTCAGCAGCAGTAGCACCCCCCCCGGTGGCCACATCTCTGCTCTCCCCTGCTAAACCTCTCTACAGCTCTTGCTTCTCCCAAGTGCCCAGGTGATTAAATTAAACAAACCATCGAGACCTCAGTTCTGTTAATTCAGTCCCATGTTAATAAAACTTTACTAGTTGCATCACCAAGTGTTATTGTTGTACATTTTAAGTAAATTGTGACAGTTATATATGAGAGTAATTGTCTTGTTTTGTGAACTTGTCGCGCCTTTTTCTTCAGGTTTTCTTCTGGACATGGAGCCATTGGGCTGTGAATAGAGCAAAGAGAAGGGGTCATCAGTCATCTAAAGCTAGGAGTGAGTGTCAACAGCAACCCTGCAACAGTCAATCACTCAGTCAATCATGACAAATTGATGATATAATAGGAAAATTACCCTCTCTGATGAGTTTTTTATTTATTGCAGGGACAAGTCATGACCCAATCAAGTGGAAGTAGGAAAAAAAGGAAAAGCTTTAACAAAGTCTAGGTGTATCTTCAGTTGAGGGAGGGACAGCAGCAACTCAACAACAACAGCAACAGATTAAGAAAGGAAACAAGTCAGTCCTAGGTTGTCTTTAGTTCTAGGCCTTTAGTAGTAGTATAAATAATACCAGTCGTTTTAATTAGTAGTTCCTGCGAAGAGTCAAGCAGAACAAGTGAAATCATCATGCACATATAACTGCATGCTCTATGCTCGGCTCTGCTCTGGCTGTTTGGATCTCAGTTTGGTGATAAATACTAGTATACCGTAGCTGCTTAGCTAGGCCTTTGCCATCTGGCAGCAGCCAGCTGTTCTCATGTGACATTGAGATAAACATTCGAAGAGTGTTATGAAATTAGCCTCCATGGTGTCCTTCCATGAGTTTGTGAGGAATTCTGTGGTTGTTTTGGTTCCTCTAATATTGAAAGTGAGTTGCGATTGCCACTTCGGAAGTTGGTTATCATAGTACGCACTAGAAGATTGCACTCCTCTGAGCGCCTTTGTCGCCTCCAACGTTGGCTGATCTGGTGTTGGGGAACGTAGTAAAAAAATCGTCCTACAATCTATGAAGATGTAAGAGATGGTAGATCTGATCTTCATCAACAAGTGAATGCAAATGGAGAAGAATAAAGTGCCGGGCCAGATGGTTTTCCCGCTGAGTTCTATCAAAAAATTTGGGGGACTATTAAATATGACTTAATGAACTTGTTCAAAGCTTTTCAGCTGGGTGAGTTACCGTTATTTCAGCTTAACTACGGAAATATTATTCTTTTGCCAAAAAAGGAAAATGCTGCTCAGATACAACAGTACCGTCCTATTTGCCTCCTAAACGTGAGTTTTCCCGCTGAGTTCTATCAAAAAATTTGGGGGACTATTAAATATGACTTAATGAACTTGTTCAAAACTTTTCAGCTGGGTGAGTTACCGTTATTTCAGCTTAACTATGGAAATATTATTCTTTTGCCAAAAAAGGAAAATGCTGTTCAGATACAGCAGTACCGTCCTATTTGCCTCCTAAACGTGAGTTTTAAGATTTTCACCAAGATGGGAACAAACAAAATCACAGAGGTGGCACATAAGGTGATTAGACCTACGCAAACAGCCTTCATGCCAGGTAGACACATCCTTGAGGGTGTACTAATTCTTCATGAGACAATTCATGAACTCCATAGGAAGAAATTGGATGGGTTTTACTAAAAATTGATTTCGAAAAAGCATATGATAAAGTACAATGGCCTTTCCTGCAACAAGTGCTGTGAGTGAAAGGGTTTCACTCTAAGTGGTGTAAATGGACAGAAAATTTTGTTACTAGAGGGAGTGTTGGTATTAAAGTAAATGATGATCTAGGTCATTATTTTCAAACACAAAAAGGCTTGAGACAAGGTGATCCTTTGTCACCAATTTTATTTAACATAGTGGCTGATATGCTTGCTATCATGATTGCAAGAGTCAAGGAAGATGGACAAGTAGATGGACTAATACCACATCTAGTAGATGGGGGAATATCAATACTTCAATACGCTGATGATACCATAATCTTTATGGAACATGACCTTGAAAAGGCATTAAACATGAAACTTATTCTCTGTATTTTTGAACAACTTTCTGGGCTGAAAATTAATTTCCACAAAAGTGAGATCTTTTGTTTTGGAAATGCTAAGGAAGTTGAGGAACAATATAGGATTCTTTTTGGCAGCGAGTCTGGGACATACCCATTTAGATATCTGGGTGTTCCAATTCATTTCCGAAAATTAACAAATAGAGAATGGAAGATGATAGAAGACCGTTTTGAGAAGAAATTAGCAAGCTGGGCCGGAAAACTGCTGTCTTACGGGGACCATTTAATTCTGATTAATTCCGTATTAACAAGCCTACCTATGTTCATGTTATCTTTTTTTGAAGTACCTATAGGGGTACGGAAAAGGCTGGATTTTTTTAGATCCCGGTTTTTTTTGGCAAAGCGACGGCCATAAACGTAAGTATAGATTAACGAAGTGGAATATTATGTGTAGACCTAAAGATCAAGGGGGCTTGGGATCGAGGTTTTAGAGATTAAAAACAAATGTTTGTTAAGTAAGTGGCTGTTCAAAATTCTGTCCGAAGAGGGCGGGGTTTGGAAGGAGCTAATTCAAAATAAGTACCTGCATTCAAAATCGCTAACACAAGTGCAGAGTAAACCGGCCGACTCCCCATTCTGGAAGGGGATAATGAAAGTAAGAGATGAGTTTTTGGAACATGGATCTTTTGTTGTAGGGAATGGAGAGAGCACACGTTTCTGGGAGGATACTGGCTTGGGGACAAGCCCCTATCTAGGCAATACCCTTCCCTATATAACATTGTCCATCGAAAACAAGTTTCGGTCGCTGATGTTTTATCTCAGGCGCCTCCTCCAAACCTAGGTTTCAGGAGGCGTTAACCGGAAACAAATGGACAAGATGGTTGCATTTGGTAAGCCGGCTAATGCAGGTTAACCTTACAAATCAAAAAGATGTTTTTAAGTGGAGATTAACAAGCAATGGTGTTTTTACGGTTAGATCTTTGTACCTTGATTTCATGAGTGATCATACAAGGTTTTTCCGTAAATACATATGGAAAATGAAGGTGCCTCTAAAAATCAAGATTTTTATGTGGTTCTTATACCGTAAGGCTATTTTAACTAAGGATAATTTAGCTAAACGTAATTGGAATGGTTGTAAAAAATGTTGTTTTTGTGATCAAGATGAAACAATTCAACATTTATTCTTCTCTTGTCCATTTGCAAGAATGACTTAACGTATTGTTCATATGGCTTTCAATATTAAACCCCCAACTGATATAACAAATTTGTTTGGTAATTGGTTAAGGGGGTCTCTAAAACAGAAAAGGTTCAAATCAGAGTTGGTGTTTGTGCCTTGCTTTGGGCCATTTGGAATATACGAAATGACTATATCTTTAACAGAGCAAAGAAAACTTCATTTATGCAGGTTATCCCGATGGCTACACATTGGATCCGTACGTGGTCCTACCTACAATCAACAGAGAAGCGCGGCGCAATGGATTTTGGGTGCAGCCGCCTGGAATCGGTCGCGTCGGATCTATATTCCCAGTTCAGCTTGCGTTCTGATCTTAGGATAGCATGTTAATGCAGACTCATTCCTTGTTGTCCCAGTTTTTTAGATGGCTGATTCATGTTGCAACTTTGTGCGACCCATGATGTAATAAGTTCTGTAAGAATACTTGATCTCAATAAAAATAAAAGCCGCATGCATCAATCGATGTAGAGGCTGGGACTGCCCCTTTTCTAAAAAAACGGTATATCCCTCCTAGTCGCGAGGATTTTCCCTCCTATCTTATGATCGAAAGCTCGATCCCTCCAGCGGTATCCATGCGCATGATATCACTTATCCATCAGAGCTTCACCGTTCAGGACAAAAACTACTAGAGAATAGTTGGTGGAGAAACTTACCACATAGGTGGAGAATTTCGAGAGAGAAAGAGAGCGGGAAAGGGCATCCCTTAAGGTGCACGTGTGTGTTAATGGGGGTACCACTCCTCTGTTTATATAGGGGGCGGGGGTGGCCACCTTTGGGAAGAGTTCGCCTTCCCATAGGGTCGGTGCACAAAGGGGGGATGGGTCCGCCAAATCCCTAGCCACCCCCTTTGTTGCCCCTCAAGGCAAAGCCCCCCCCCCCCCACACACACACTAATGGGCCCCATATGCCCATGTGGCTGCCTCACTTGGGCCTAGCCAAGTGGGCAGCCCCATGTCGCCTTCCCGGATATTCCTGAATGTTCGAGGACCTTCCCGAACCTTGCGAAGCCATTTGGGCTACTCCGGGACTTTCCCGGTTTCTTGGAACTCTTCCGGTTTCTCTCCAAAACACTTTCAATTCCAGTGAAACTATTCCGATGTAATTCTATCACGGTACAACCACTCCTAATACTCAATAGGTCGATGATCCTTAAGTGTGTGACCCCGCATGTTCGGTAATGTGTGATCTCGATCTCCACACCCGAACTGAATCCTACACATAGACGAATATATCGAGTGAACCTTTTGTTCCCGTACACAATTTATTTTTTGCTCCGCGATTCTTAACAAAATCTGAGGCGTTATATCAGTATCCTTGTGAAGCCACAACTTGATCACAATACAAGGTTATCATGATTGTCGGTTAGTTCTGTTTTCTCGTTTCTGTATTCCGGTATCCCCGTGATCTGCTATGTATGGAAAGACTATGATGGATACCGTAATAACTGGGTGGGCCGGTGAGTATCTCTCCATTGTCAGAATAGCAAGTCTCAATCTTGAACTATCGAGTCGCTAGACATATTTTCCAAAATATCTAAAGACTGCCGTTATGATCACCCTGTTCGGTAACGTTTGATAAACCCAAACGTCTGAACGAAGGTACTTGATATTCTCATGATCTAAGGGCGTGAAATATGTTAACACTTTTACGATAATACTAACAACATTGTGACTGTGTGATCTCGTAGTATATCATTTAGTTGGGTTTGTCCACCACCACTTTTCCGCCAACAATGTCGTTGGCACTTGCATCCTTGTTACTTTAACAAGCCCCATGATTAGGAAAACATAATCATAATGCAATACATCTAGTCTTAGAGGCGAGACTAGGAAGTTCTTTATGTTTTCGCGCAAGTTAATGAGTTTTATCTGAATCTCACATTCAATAACTATAGTGTCGGGGGGTTGCCCCCGGGTAGGGCAAAGATGTGGTGCTAAGCGTTGCAAAGGGCTAGCCGGATCAACATCTAGCCGGGTCAACATCTAGCCGAGTCAACATCTAGCCGAGTCGGCATCTAGCCGAGTCGGTTAGCACTTGATCAAGCTAAAGTGCGAAAAGACGCCAAAGAGGATCCGGTAAAGTCTAACCGAATCAGAGGAAGGAAACCGGTTAAGTTAGCCGGGTTGGTCAGGAAGGACCCGGATAAGGTAATCCGGATATTGCACAAAGGCCAAGTAATGTCAGAAAGGTTCACGGGTTCTGCAGGTCTCCTGCCAGAAGTTGAGAAGACAGCCGGGTCAAGTCACAGGTTTTCCGGGTCGCAAGGCCCTAGGCGCTGACTTGGCCAATTCGGGAAAGAGGATATGACCAGGGCCCGGGGGGCTACGCCTGCCATTGCCCAAAGTGGCAAGATAGGCCTGCTAGGGACTTGACGGCCAGGTCAGGTCACGGGATTCCTGGGAGCACAGCAACCTAGGAGCTGACTCGGCCAATTCGGGAAAGGGGCAGTGGCTAGGCTACTGTGGTCTACACTGCCTTAAGCTCAAAGAGGAAAGATAAGCCTGTGGTGGACAGGGATGAGCTGGGCTGAGTGACAGGGGCCATATTTGTCCTGTTTTCCTTGTCCATGCCATTGTCCTCTGCGGCGAGGGGCAAAAGGGTAATTCGGTTACTGTATATATGCACCACCACCTTCCCCTGTGAGGAGGATCGACCATTGTGAGCATCATTTCCCCCAAGCTTCATCTTCTACCTGGAGCTCACTCCATTGTTCATCATACAGCTCAAGGAGCGCTCTGTACTTGTAAACACTTGAGATATAAGAGAGTAGGCTAGAGCTGCAGTAGGGGTGTTACCTCCACAAGAGGGCCCCGAAGCAGGGTACATCGTGGTGTTCTTTGCTGTTCTTGGTTTGCTTTGTTCTTGTGGTTCTTGCGACTTCTTGCTGATTCTTCATGCGTGCTTCGTGAGCGCGCAAACCCTCCCCGGTTCCCCCAACGCCCAAGCGAGCCCACACTTAAGCCATCCCCATGGCATCTGCCGTGACACCACCACGACAGTTGGCGCCCACCGTGGGGCAGCAGTGGCGTTGGCTGGGGTTTCCATCCGGACGGGCACCGTCGCTGGCTCCGGCGAGCGGGTCCTCTCTGGGCTCGTTTGCAAGATCGGCGAGTTCAACTTCATCAGCGACAACGCGGGGTGCTTCACCGACAAGCCCTTCCCCGCTGACGGTTTCCTCATGACGCTCGGCAGCTTCGTCACCTACGTCGCCACCGAGCCTGTCCGCGAGTACCCGGCGCAGGTGCTCGTGGCTGCGGATCCTCCCTCTTTCCGCGCAGCTCTCGGACGGCGTAGCGCTCGCCCCGGGAGTAGCGTGGAGGTGATGATGACCGGGCCAAGTGCAGCAGCTGGCAAAGGAGATACCAGCAAAAGCATGCCCGAGGAGCTGGCCACGCCAGTTGATCCGGTTGGCAAGCCGACTCGGACAGCTAAGTTCCCAAAGGAGAGACCAGATCCTGTTGGCCCGCTTGGCATGTCAAGTAGGGAGGCTCCTTAGAAGATGTCTTGGAGAAATTAGCTCGGCCAGTGGCACCTGGGGCAGATGTAGACTCACTGTAGCTCAGCTAGAGGCAGAGCGCCTGAGGTTGCAAAAGAAGCCCGGTTAGTGGTGGAGTCTAGGCAAGCCTTTGATAGAGATATGAGAGAGTACAATGCGGCTAATGGAATCACAGATGGTTTTACTCCTGTAGTGCATCGCTCACGCAAGAAAGCCGAGTTGCGTAACAGGGGTAAGGACCTCAATGACGAGTTAGCCAGAGCTGCAAGATCGAGCTCAAGTAAGGCTACTAGTCATAGATCCGGCACAGGCAAGCCGGTATATAGCTCCCCGGCTAAGAATCTTAGGGCTGCAGCGGCAGCGCGAGCCGAATTAAGTACATTAACCGGGGATGCTTGGCGCAAGCAGGCGGAGAGAGTCAATGAGCTTGTAGATGTGTGCAACAGGCAGAATGAAGCCTACCGGAAAGCTAATCCGGATGCTGGTGGTTCCCGTGTAGTGGTGTCGGTTAAGGCTGCTAGCCAGAAGTCTAAGGGCCAGGCGTCATCTCCGCATGTTGTAGTTGACCGATCCCCAAGTGTGAACTCGGGTAAGAGCAAGCAGCTGCAAACCTATGATGCCGTATATGCGGGCAAGCAGCTAGCAGCTCAAGGAAGAGGCGGACAAAGCAGAAACAGTGGTGGTCAAGGCAATCTGGGTGCTGGAAGGGGAAATTCGGCTGGCCGAGGTCAACCACCACGCCATCCCGGACAGCAAATGATGGCACAGGTGCAGCAGCAAAGTGGTGGCCAGGTGGGCTACCGCTATGACGATGGCAATTCGGCTATGGCGCGAGCCGGATACCAGACGTATGACAATGCACTGGCGTCGAGACTGGGGCCTCGGATGTTGGATCCGGATGATCAGCGTCTCAAGTTGGACAGAATCTACCAGTCCGAGAAGCTGGAAGAGCAAGGCCCACCGGGTCCACCATGCTTTGGACCTCGGATAATGAATGAGCCAAGTGTGCCGTTGTTCCAGCTCGGCCGCAACACGAAGCCGTATAATGGCAGCACCAAGCCACAGGATTGGCTGACGGACTATGTATCATCAGTGCACATTGCGGGGGGCAATCGCCGATGGGCGGTCCGGTATCTCCCGCATATGTTAGAAGGTCCAGCCCGGATCTGGTTGAATAACTTGCCGCCGGGTAGTATCAATTGTTGGATGGATTTGGAACAGGCGTTTAACAGCAACTTCTCCAGCACCTACAAGAGGCCAAACCGACCTCAGCTCCTGGCTGCATGCAAGCAGGAAGAGAGGGAGACAGACCGAGAGTATTTGACTCGGTGGAGCAACATGCGCAATTCTTGCGAAGGTGTAGTGGAGGAGCAGGCCATTTCATGGTTTGCGCAGGGATGCAGGCATGGTACCCCACTTTGGCAGAAACTCCAAAGAGATATGCCAAAAACCCTGGCAGATATGATCCGGATAGCAGACACGTATGCACTGGGTGATCCAACACAGCCCGCATTGGATGCAGTGGGAGCAAACAGGAGGCAACCGGTTAATAACCGAGTTGGACCATTAAGGCCCAGTGACCGACATGAATTCGGTTACAAGAGAGAGATCCGGATTACAGATACGGTTCTGATCAAGTTGCTGCGGTAAACATGGACCAACCCGGAGGGGAGATAGCCAGAGGCAAAAACTGATGGTCCGGCTTGGAGGCCGAATCAAGGTGCTTGGCCGAAGAAAGTGTGGGAGGGACCAAGTCCACCTCTGACTTTTGAGTCCAGATTAGATGGGCCTTGCTGTTATCACACCACTGATCCGCGCAAACCGGCTAATCATTCGACCCGGAACTGTAGTTGGCATCACCGCATTCAGGCGGAAGGTCAAAGAGGACCACCTCAGAGAGGTGCTCCTAGACCGAATTTCAGGCCAAACATGCCGCTAACCGGAGCCAATGCAACCCCGGTGAACGCTGGAGCTCCGAGGCCAGCAGCAACGAAGCCGGTTAACCTGGTGAACATGGGAGGCAATGACAATGATGTTGGCCCAAGTAGGCAAGGTGGATACCCTGGAATGATTACAAGGAAGCACATCAGAGTTATGTGGTTTTCGTGACCGAGCCAACTGACAAGAAAAGTCAGTTGAGAAGAGCAAAGGAGGTGAATGCAGTGATGCCAGCAGTTCCAAAGTACTTGAACTGGTCTGAGCAGGAAATCACGTGGAGCAGGGCGGATAATCCCCGAATCATGCCAAGTCCAGGAACTATGCGCTAGTCGTGGATCCGACTCTGGTTGGGCCCAAGCTGAATGTGAAGTTTAGCCGAGTCTTGGTTGACAATGGCAGTGCCATAAACATCATGTATCGGGATACAATGGTCAAGTTGGGTATTTCGCCGAATCAGTTGCAACAGAGCAGTTGTACTTTCCATGGCATAGTACCCGGGGTGTCTTGTTCCCCCATGGGTAAGATCTGGGTGGATGTGTTGTTTGGTACCAGGGACAATCACAGACTTGAGAGTCTCGAGTTCGAGGTGGTGGATTTGGAAAGCCCATACCATGCTCTGCTTGGCAGGCCAGCATTAGCCAAGTTCATGATATCTACTCATGTGGCCTACCTCAAGATGAAAATGCCTGGCCCGAATGGTGTTATCACCGTTGCGGGAGACTACAAGAAGGCCATACAGTGTGCTACAGTTGGTTCTAACTTAGCCGAATCACTGGTGATACAAGCTGAAAAGAGCAAGATGCACGAGGTGGTGGCAATGGCGAAGTCGGCTCAGTTAGGCGTGCTGGCCATGACCAATCCGGATGCGGGTGCAACATTTGAGGTGCCCAAGGAGACGAAGAAGATCCCCATTGACCCGGAGAACCCGGAGCGCATGGCCATCATTGGTGCCGGGCTGGATGAGAAATAGGAAAGCGCGCTCTGTCACTTCCTCCGTGAGAATCGGGATATCTTTGCATGGTCGGCTAAGGACCTGCCTGGTGTTCCGAGGGAGTTGGCAGAGCACTCTTTGTTTGTCAGGCCGGATGTAAAACCGGTTAGGCAACCGACTCGGCGTCTCTCAGATGATCGAAGAAAAGTGGTGCTTGATGAGCTGGCTAAGCTGCTTGCAGCCGGATTTATTATGGAGGTGTTGCATCCAGACTGGATATCCAATCCGGTTCTGGTAGAGAAGAAGAAGGACGAACCAGCTGTGGTCAAGGTGTGGCGTATGTGCATCGACTTCACCAATCTGAACAAGGCGTGCCCGAAGGATCCATTTCCTTTACCTCGGATTGATCAAGTGATCGATTCCACTGCTGGGTGTGAGTTGTTGTCTTTCATTGATGCGTACTCTGGTTTTCACCAGATACCACTGAACCCTAAAGATCAAATAAAGACTGCTTTTATTACCCCGTACGGGGCGTATTGCTATCGTGTCATGTGTTTCGGTTTGAGAAATGCCGGTGCAACTTATCAGAGATGTATGCAGAAATGCTTACACTCCCAAATGGGCAAAAATGTGCAGGTGTATGTCGATGATATCGTCATCAAAACTAAAGAAAACACACTCTCCTCGAGGATCTCGAGGAAACATTTGTGAACTTGAGAAAATATCGTTGAAATTGAATCCGGATAAATGCACTTTGGTGTCCCGGCTGGAAAGTTGCTCGGTTTCCTTGTATCGAGCCGAGGTATTGAGGTGAATCCGGCTAAGATCCGAGCCATAGAAAGAATGAAATTGCCAAATGTCTAAAGATGTACAAAAATTCACCGGGTGTTTAGCCTCGTTGAGTCGGTTTGTGAGTCGGCTAGGAGAAAAAGCCTTGCCCTTGTATCAGTTGATGAAAAAGAGCACCGGGTTCACGTGGCAAGCAGATTCGGCTTTCAACGAATTAAAAAAGATGTTGTCCACTGCCCAATTTGGCATCACCTTTGCCGAATGAGCCAATGCTACTTTACATTGCGGCCACTAACCGGGTCGTAAGTGTGGTTATTGTGGTAGAAAGAGAAGAAGAGGGCAAATCCGTGCAGAGGCCGGTGTACTATTTGAGTGAGGTGATCTCAACTTCGAAGCAAAATTATCCTCACTACCAAAAGATGACATATGGTGTGTACCTGGCGGTCAAGAAGTTGAAACATTACTTCCAAGAGCATCCGATTACAGTGGTGTGTGAAGCTCCAATTGCGGAGATCATTGGGTGCAAAGATGCAACTGGCCGAGTTGCCAAATGGGCGATAGAAGTGTCTCCTTACACACCGCATTATGAGAGAAGAGATGCTATCAAGTCTCAGGCTTTGCCGGATTTCCTTTGTGACTGGGCTGAGATGCAATATGACCACCTAAACCGGATTACAATTACTGGAGGTTGCACTTTGACGGTTCCAAATGCAAAATCGGGCTAGGTGCTGGGGTGGTGCTCACATCACCAAAACAGGATCAATTGCGATATGTATTGCAGATTCATTTCTCAGCGTCAAACAATGTAGCCGAGTATGAGGCACTGATCCATGGGCTTAATGTGGCTCGGGACATCGGCGTTCGCCGGATTGAATGTTTCGGTGATTCGGATTTGGTCGTGCAGCAATCTTCTGGAAATTGGGATGCTCTTGATGCCAATATGGCACTGTATCGGTTTCATGTTCAGAAAATTTCGGGATTTTTTGAAGGCTGTGAGTACAAGCATATACCTCGGCTGGAAAACCAAGCTGCAGATGTTCTGTCAAAACTCGGGTCGTCTAGGGAGGCAATCCCACCCGGAATATCCTTGAATCATCTAAGGGTCCCTTCAATCAAACCTTCGCCTGATTCCGAGTCGATTTTTATTCCCAAGCAAGAATCCGAAGCTATTCCTATGAATGTTGATGTTGAGTATATCGAGGAAGACCCGGGGACTGCATGCCCGGACTCGGGGACTGCTCACACAGATTCGGAAAATGCTAACCGAGTCTTGGGAAAGAGGAGCAGAGAGAAGATGATGCTAACCGGATTGTGGGGAATGGACAGAAGCTGATAGAAGAAATAATGGCGGCCAAACCTGTGGAAGAAAATGAGCACTTGTTCCCTTTGCATCCAGTACCAGAGTGGGCTGAAGAGATCATGAAATTCATCGAGGAAGGAAGCTTGCCAAGCGATGAAACCAAGGCTAGGCGTGTCCAGAGGAGATCCAAGGCTTATACCATCATCAACAAGGAGTTATACAAAAGAAGTGTAACCGAGGTGTTGCAGCGCTGCGTGGAGCCAGCAGAGGGCAAGGAGATGCTCCTAGAGATACACCAAGGTGAATGTGGACATCATTGCAGTACAAGAGCCCTGGTGGCTAAAGTGTTCCGGCATGGATTTTATTGGCCCACTGCTCATGCAGATGCGGAGGACATAGTCCGCAGATGTGAAGGATGCCAGAGATTTGCTAAGCAAACACACTTACCCGCATCGGCACTGAAGACAATTCCTATTACTTGGCCATTTGTGTGTGGTGTTTGGATATGGTGGGAGATTTCAAGCCGGCTAGGGGCAACATGACACATATGCTGGTGATGGTGGATAAGTTCACCAAGTGGATAGAGGTGAAACCAATCCGGAAAGTGGATGGCCGTTCGGCTGTAACCTTCTTGAAAGAAATCATTTTGAGATACGGATACCCTCATAGCATCATCTCGGATAACGGCACGAACTTTGCTGTCGGAGAGTTTGCCCGATTCTGCATGATAAGGGGATCCGGTTAGACATAGCCTCAGTGGCACATCCAGAGTCCAATGGACAAGTGGAAAGATCAAATGCTCTAGTGTTAGCCGGCATCAAGGCTCGTCTCATTGAACCATTGTTGAAAACTCCGGGGTGCTGGATAGATGAAATTCCATCAGTTCTATGGGGTCTAAGGACTACACCGAATCGGTCAACAGGCTATACGCCATTCTTTCTGGTTTATGGGGCAGAAGCTGTCCTACCCACTGACATAGAATATGATGCACCAAGGGTGGCAATGTACACTGAAACCGAGGCAAAAGAGGCCCGGGAAGATGCAGTGGATCTGCTAGAGGAAGCAAGAGAGTTGGCCCTGTCTCGGACAGCAATATACCAGCAAAATCTCAGGCGTTATCATAGCCGAAAATCAGTCCTCGAGTGTTTCATGAGGGTGATCTAGTGCTGAGGCTGGTGCAGCGCAGCAAAGGCCGACACAAATTGTCACCTCCATGGGAGGGACCATTCATTGTGAGCAGGGCTATGCACAATGACTCGTACTACCTTTATAGATGCACAGGAACCAAGGGAGGATGGCTGGACAGACCCGGACAGGAAACCAAGCGACCTTGGAATGTAGCTCTGCTTCGACCCTTTACTCTTAAAGGGCGCAATGTATGTATTTCTTTATCATGAATGAAATGCAGCAATCCGAGTCTGGACTCGGGGACTGCTTCGTTATGCATGTGTTTTTATTACTGTTTTTTGTTTGTTCGTGTGCCGAATCGCTTTGAACCTTGTTCAAAATTCAAGTAATGTATGTTGTGTTGTTGATCTCGTGACTCGACTGACAAACACCAAAATGGTAGTCAAGAGCAGAGATGAGGAATATGGGAAACATGAAAATGGACTCGGGGACTCGGTCCAAAACCGATTCGGCACGTCGTTTACTAACCCCTGTTATTTATTTTTTCGTTTATGTTGAATGATTCTAAACCACAACTCGCATGTTTCAAGTATTGTATGCTATGATTCCTATCTTGTGACTCGACTGTCAAAACACCCAAAGAGGTAGACAAGAGCAAAGATTTGGCAAAAGTAGTAAACAAGAAAACAGACTCGGGGACTCGGTTTAAGATGATCCAACATAAACCTTGTCCGGATCGCGTTAAGCATGAAGCATAGTCTCGAAAGAACTTAAAATAGTCTATTACATCTGCTCCCGGCATACCGGGGATTTAATGTTTTTGTTAAGTACTTCAGGGTGCAGCGGACTCGGTCGCGGCAGACTCGGTCATAGGAGTTTCGGTTGGGAACTTCTGTGGTAGGAGCTCGGTTAGCGGAGCTTCGGGGGCACGGGCTTCAGCTACGGGTGCTTCGGTTGAAGTGGACGCGGTTACGGGAGGTTCTGTTGCTGGAGCAGACTCAGAAGATGGTGGCACTTCGGAAGTAATCTTGACTGGAGAGCTTGAAGGATGGGCGGATTCGGAAATATCCGGATCAGGTGAAGCCTGTTTAGTAATCACAGTCAAGTTAGTGGCTGGAATCACAGGAGACTCGGTTGGAGTTTGTTCGGTGAGCTTGGCCGAGTCGGAGGCTGGTACCTTGCTGGATTCTTCTTCATCAGACTCGCCCTCAGAGTCGGCATATTCTTCTGCGGAGGCATCGTCCGATTCCTCTTCTTCAGTCTCTTCCCCATCGAATAGACGGAGCGTCCAGATCAAGATGCTTGGTGCGTGCAAATTCGGCCATGAAGTTGGCGGCTTCTTCACGGATCTTGATCCGGGTAGGGTCTGTAGCCCATGGAGAACCTTCGCGAAATGAGCGCACTTTGGCAAGGTCAATTAGCTCATACCAGGACATGATGAATAGTAAAGCTGCGTCAGCACCAGCGCGGCGGATGAAGACCTCCACTGCTGTAACCGAGTCATCGCTTGGTCCAGGTCTCTGATCAGCTCCTCCGCAGGCACAACTTGCCGCGCTTCAGGAAACAAGATTCGGTGAGCCTTGAGACTTGCATTAAGCAGACCATATGGGAATCCTTCAGAGGAGCAATCCGAGCCTTAAGTGCTGTAATATGATCTTCGATGTCCCATGTCTCTGATAGGGGCCTCGGTTAATTTAGCTCTCTCAGCTCGGGCGTTTCTCACAGCCTGGCGGCTTGAAGCCGGATGCTGGTAAACTCTCCTACAAACAAATAAGCTAATACTGAGTTCAGCGAGAAGGAACACAAGCATATATCGGTTAAGAGCAGAAAGAAAAAAGGGGATTCGGTGAACTTACGATCCATGTCATCGTTAAGGCTAGCAAGTGCAGCAAGCCATTTCGCACTGGCCGCTTTGTGAGCACTCAGTTCTTCTTTAGCCGCTTTGACTTCGGCTTCAGATTCGGCAATGGTCGTTTGAATTT
>CAMZMU010000049.1:55499253-55634416 GCA_947311845.1 Poa pratensis | reverse complement strand
CATCTTTTTTTTTTGAAATCATGCCATCTTATGTTGTGTCAATGTGGTGTGAATAATATATGTTACTTTCCCTGCTGGTTTTATTTTTTAGTACTAATTCCATTTGTCCAAATATTAGCCGGTCAATAGGATGATGAAATAACGGTTGTTACTTTTTAGAACCAGCGTTGTTTTTTTATAATCTGTATAAATGTGGTAATCACGGGCAAAAAATTAAATGTTCCACAAAGTGCCGCGCGGCGAGCCGGCCGTTCGAATCTGTTTGTCACATGCCGCTTTTATTATCTCTAGACACGAATTCTACTAGTGTGCTTCATTTCGAGGCAAGATGGCACATGCACATGTTTTTGTTAGCAAATTGATGGTAGAAGCTTGGAAATGCCAAAATATTGCTCGACTGGAATTGAGCAGTGTGAATCACTCCAAACTCGATTCCGGGTTTTGCGAAAATGCCAAAACCGTTTTCGCCTTTTTCCACAGTTAATGCTGATCTCTCCTAGTGTTTGCAAAAAGCAATTGCTAACAAAATTTGGATATTTCACGATAATAATATCTCAACCAATATATGAAATTCACCTCTTTGGTGCAATGTGAAACAAACAATCAACAACATGTTAAATCCACTTTTTTTTTCGACCCACCTCTTTTGGCGAAATGGCAAACACACAAACAGCCCCTCCAAAGTCTAAATTTGGAGACAGAAGGGAAAACCCAGCCGTTCGAGTCCAAAATTTCCCGAAAATATTTGTGGAGGGGAAACTGAAACGAGGTGTAAGCGAACAAACAACTTTCCCTTTCTGCTACGGCCCACACTACAACCCAAGCCTCGAAACACTGCTGTATTAAATTCACTGTGGCACTTACAGCTGTACCCTCTCGCTCCTCGTCCGTAACTCCAGCCTTTTCACTTCTCGCTCCACTTCCCTCTCGGTCATCCCTCCCAGAAATCAAAGCGCACCGCGCGAAGAAGAGAATACGAGGCGGCGGACACAGAGCGGCCATGGACGCCTACGAGGCCAAGGTGGTGTTCGCGCGGGTTCAGGAACTCGTCGACCCGGACCTCGCCTCCAGGATCATGGCGCGCTGCTCAACCAGGACAAGAGCGAGAGGACATGATCCGCCTCGCCTTCGGCCCCGACACCTCCTCCACTCCGTCGTCGCCAGGGAGCGCGCGACCCGACATCCTCGCCCGCACCAAGCCCCCCTCCCCGCCCGCCTCCTGGGGTATGGCAGGAGACCGTCGACGCGGCCACCCGTTCTCCGCCGCCAGCGATGGTTCTACCACCGACGAGGTGTACGGGTGTGGTCCCCCCGACGTGAGGCGGCCCACCGTCGGAGATTCTCGCTCAGCGACGCCGACGGCGGGTGGAAGACGTGCCAGTACTTCGCGCGGGGGTTCTGCAAGAACGGCTCCGCCTGCCGCTTCCTGCACGGCCTCCCCGACGACGTCGCCGAGCAGAGATGGCGGTCATGCGAGCCAAGGCCGCCGCCGCCGCCGCGCGGTCACAGATGATGCCCCCCGCCTACGCCTTCTCGCCGTCTCCGCCCAAAGGCCTCGGTTTCCTCCTCCAGCAGCAGCAGCTGCAGCAGAGCGAGTCCCAAAGGTGACACCTTTTTGACTCCCCCAACCAAAGATTCCATTTTCCCATTGTCGTTTTGCCGTGCAGATTACCGATTCTTGCTTTTTCAGGACGGCGGCCATGCTGCTCGCCGCCGGCGAAGACATGCACAGGTTTTCCCTTCGGTCTCCCAGGATGGACCGCGCCGACCTCTCCGTCAACCACGGCGCGCGTCAGATCTACCTCACCTTCCCCGCCGACTCCAGCTTCACCGAAGAGGACGTGTCCAGCTACTTCAGGTACGTGCACGCTGCTATTGATATGCCTATTCGAGCTCTCGGTTCTGCTCTAATGGCGATCGATCGGTCGGGTGAGCAGCATGTACGGGCCGGTACAGGACGTGCGCATCCCGCACCAGCCGAAACGCATGTTCGGCTTCGTCTCCTTCCTCTACCCAGAGACGGTGCGCCTCGTCCTCGCCAAGGGCAACCCGCACTTCGTCTGCGACGCGCGGGTCCTCGTCAAGCCCTACAAGGAGAAGGGCAAGGTCCCCGACAGGTTCAGGCATAGCGGCGGCCTCTCTCCTCACCACCGCGACTTCGCCACCGCCGGACTGCTCGACTCCAGGGATCCCTTCGACCTCCAGCAGCCGCAGATCGGTGAGCATTTGAGCCGTGCTAGGCTCCTAGCTAATCAATCATTCATAAATGAGTTCTCGTCGGATTCGTGTTTAATGGGATGTTCACTGCCATTGCCAGGGCAGAGGATGCTATACGGGAGCATGGCCGGCCACGAGGCGGCGTTCCTCAGGAGGAAGCTGGAGGAGCAGCAGGAGGCGGCGGAGCTGCAGCGTGCCATCGAGCTTCAGAACCGCCGGTTCATGGGGCTGCAGCTGCTCGATCTCAAGAACAGGGGCCACCACTTCCTCGGCTCCCCGTGGGCTCACCAGCTGATGACAATGGTGGCTGCTTCAATGGGAATGTGAACGGCAATGGCGGCTGCTTCAATGGGAACGGCAATGGCCCCCACCATTTTGAGGATGCCATTCAAGGTCCTGTTCTTGAATCATAGATTCATACTGCATCTTGATATGATGAGCAAATGCATGTTGGTTATTTGGGTGTTCAAAACTCATCATCATGACTTCCATGGTTGCAGATAGCAGCTGTGGTCTTGTCACGGGCACATCTGCTGCGGCTACTTCTGCCATTGGTGAAGACGGGATGCAGGAGCAGCAGTATCAGGAGGAGGTGGTGATGGCAATGGTGGCAGTCCCAAGCAGGCAGTCAACTCTGGGGAAGAGGGGATGAGGGAATCTGGTCCTGGGGCAGCAGCTGCAACCAATGTTTGTGGATACAAGAAAGGTAATACTATTCCAGTATATCTGTAATCCTAAAATACTCCTCCGTTGGATGTCTACGCTATATTCGAAATCTAGTATAAGCTTATAAATTTTGTAGACCGTGCTAAAACTTGGTACAGATGCTAATCAAATCATTTAGGCCTTCCACAGCGTGAGCGATGCCCAAACTCTGGAAGTGTCAGCGATGCCATGAGAAATAATTGAGGCACCGGTCACGCAGTGTGAAGATGCCTGAAAAACAAAAGGTGTGACCTACGTATATAGATAAACAAACCTTGACCAATCCTTTTCTTTGGATGTGCATGCAGCGTTGCTGCGTTGGCAGTTGAAAAAGTATTTGTTTATTGAATGGAGGAAGTGGGCATCGGAGCAAGTAGGTGCTCCGGTTCCCTGAAATTTTTTTGTGGCACCGCCCCAGCAACGTAGGGCACCGGCCGATCGATGCCTCAAACCGGTTTGGGCACCGAAAAATCTCAACGCTGTGGAAGGCCTTAGGTCTCAAATTTGGCCAGGTCACTATATGACATGCATATATATAAGCTAATCATATCATTCTCTTTATCCTAACAAAATGTGCTTTCAAAAGACACTGCAAAAAGGAGTTAGGGGTATAGGCTTTTAGCTAGATTGCTAATCATAGGCTCTCTTGATTACTAGTACTAAGGGAGAATAGACCAAAAAAGAGAAACTAGTGAGCCCACCTAATGTCTAGTATCAAGTGTTAATCAGTTTCTTGTTCTTTTTTTGTGGGACTCTACCCTATCCGTGTGGTTGGTTGATTGATTTGTGTATGTGCGTCTCTTGTGGTTTGAATTGTAGTGGCATGGAGCACAACCTGTCTGATAGTCCCTTTGCTTCCCCCACCAGTGCTGCTGCTGGGCAGCATACAGCTCACACTGGTAGCCTCAGCAGCAGTAGCACCCCCCACCGGTGGCCACATCTCTGCTCTCCCCTGCTAAACCTCTCTACAGCTCTTGCTTCTCCCAAGTGCCCAGGTGATTAAATTAAACAAACCATCGAGACCTCAGTTCTGTTAATTCAGTCCCATGTTAATAAAACTTTACTAGTTGCATCACCAAGTGTTATTGTTGTACATTTTAAGTAAATTGTGACAGTTATATATGAGAGTAATTGTCTTGTTTTGTGAACTTGTCGCGCCTTTTTCTTCAGGTTTTCTTCTGGACATGGAGCCATTGGGCTGTGAATAGAGCAAAGAGAAGGGGTCATCAGTCATCTAAAGCTAGGAGTGAGTGTCAACAGCAACCCTGCAACAGTCAATCACTCAGTCAATCATGACAAATTGATGATATAATAGGAAAATTACCCTCTCTGATGAGTTTTTTATTTATTGCAGGGACAAGTCATGACCCAATCAAGTGGAAGTAGGAAAAAAAGGAAAAGCTTTAACAAAGTCTAGGTGTATCTTCAGTTGAGGGAGGGACAGCAGCAACTCAACAACAACAGCAACAGATTAAGAAAGGAAACAAGTCAGTCCTAGGTTGTCTTTAGTTCTAGGCCTTTAGTAGTAGTATAAATAATACCAGTCGTTTTAATTAGTAGTTCCTGCGAAGAGTCAAGCAGAACAAGTGAAATCATCATGCACATATAACTGCATGCTCTATGCTCGGCTCTGCTCTGGCTGTTTGGATCTCAGTTTGGTGATAAATACTAGTATACCGTAGCTGCTTAGCTAGGCCTTTGCCATCTGGCAGCAGCCAGCTGTTCTCATGTGACATTGAGATAAACATTCGAAGAGTGTTATGAAATTAGCCTCCATGGTGTCCTTCCATGAGTTTGTGAGGAATTCTGTGGTTGTTTTGGTTCCTCTAATATTGAAAGTGAGTTGCGATTGCCACTTCGGAAGTTGGTTATCATAGTACGCACTAGAAGATTGCACTCCTCTGAGCGCCTTTGTCGCCTCCAACGTTGGCTGATCTGGTGTTGGGGAACGTAGTAAAAAAATCGTCCTACAATCTATGAAGATGTAAGAGATGGTAGATCTGATCTTCATCAACAAGTGAATGCAAATGGAGAAGAATAAAGTGCCGGGCCAGATGGTTTTCCCGCTGAGTTCTATCAAAAAATTTGGGGGACTATTAAATATGACTTAATGAACTTGTTCAAAGCTTTTCAGCTGGGTGAGTTACCGTTATTTCAGCTTAACTACGGAAATATTATTCTTTTGCCAAAAAAGGAAAATGCTGCTCAGATACAACAGTACCGTCCTATTTGCCTCCTAAACGTGAGTTTTCCCGCTGAGTTCTATCAAAAAATTTGGGGGACTATTAAATATGACTTAATGAACTTGTTCAAAACTTTTCAGCTGGGTGAGTTACCGTTATTTCAGCTTAACTATGGAAATATTATTCTTTTGCCAAAAAAGGAAAATGCTGTTCAGATACAGCAGTACCGTCCTATTTGCCTCCTAAACGTGAGTTTTAAGATTTTCACCAAGATGGGAACAAACAAAATCACAGAGGTGGCACATAAGGTGATTAGACCTACGCAAACAGCCTTCATGCCAGGTAGACACATCCTTGAGGGTGTACTAATTCTTCATGAGACAATTCATGAACTCCATAGGAAGAAATTGGATGGGTTTTACTAAAAAATTGATTTCGAAAAAGCATATGATAAAGTACAATGGCCTTTCCTGCAACAAGTGCTGTGAGTGAAAGGGTTTCACTCTAAGTGGTGTAAATGGACAGAAAATTTTGTTACTAGAGGGAGTGTTGGTATTAAAGTAAATGATGATCTAGGTCATTATTTTCAAACACAAAAAGGCTTGAGACAAGGTGATCCTTTGTCACCAATTTTATTTAACATAGTGGCTGATATGCTTGCTATCATGATTGCAAGAGTCAAGGAAGATGGACAAGTAGATGGACTAATACCACATCTAGTAGATGGGGGAATATCAATACTTCAATACGCTGATGATACCATAATCTTTATGGAACATGACCTTGAAAAGGCATTAAACATGAAACTTATTCTCTGTATTTTTGAACAACTTTCTGGGCTGAAAATTAATTTCCACAAAAGTGAGATCTTTTGTTTTGGAAATGCTAAGGAAGTTGAGGAACAATATAGGATTCTTTTTGGCAGCGAGTCTGGGACATACCCATTTAGATATCTGGGTGTTCCAATTCATTTCCGAAAATTAACAAATAGAGAATGGAAGATGATAGAAGACCGTTTTGAGAAGAAATTAGCAAGCTGGGCCGGAAAACTGCTGTCTTACGGGGACCATTTAATTCTGATTAATTCCGTATTAACAAGCCTACCTATGTTCATGTTATCTTTTTTTGAAGTACCTATAGGGGTACGGAAAAGGCTGGATTTTTTTAGATCCCGGTTTTTTTTGGCAAAGCGACGGCCATAAACGTAAGTATAGATTAACGAAGTGGAATATTATGTGTAGACCTAAAGATCAAGGGGGCTTGGGATCGAGGTTTTAGAGATTAAAAACAAATGTTTGTTAAGTAAGTGGCTGTTCAAAATTCTGTCCGAAGAGGGCGGGGTTTGGAAGGAGCTAATTCAAAATAAGTACCTGCATTCAAAATCGCTAACACAAGTGCAGAGTAAACCGGCCGACTCCCCATTCTGGAAGGGGATAATGAAAGTAAGAGATGAGTTTTTGGAACATGGATCTTTTGTTGTAGGGAATGGAGAGAGCACACGTTTCTGGGAGGATACCTGGCTTGGGGACAAGCCCCTATCTAGGCAATACCCTTCCCTATATAACATTGTCCATCGAAAACAAGTTTCGGTCGCTGATGTTTTATCTCAGGCGCCTCCTCCAAACCTAGGTTTCAGGAGGGCGTTAACCGGAAACAAATGGACAAGATGGTTGCATTTGGTAAGCCGGCTAATGCAGGTTAACCTTACAAATCAAAAAGATGTTTTTAAGTGGAGATTAACAAGCAATGGTGTTTTTACGGTTAGATCTTTGTACCTTGATTTCATGAGTGATCATACAAGGTTTTTCCGTAAATACATATGGAAAATGAAGGTGCCTCTAAAAATCAAGATTTTTATGTGGTTCTTATACCGTAAGGCTATTTTAACTAAGGATAATTTAGCTAAACGTAATTGGAATGGTTGTAAAAAATGTTGTTTTTGTGATCAAGATGAAACAATTCAACATTTATTCTTCTCTTGTCCATTTGCAAGAATGACTTAACGTATTGTTCATATGGCTTTCAATATTAAACCCCCAACTGATATAACAAATTTGTTTGGTAATTGGTTAAGGGGGTCTCTAAAACAGAAAAGGTTCAAATCAGAGTTGGTGTTTGTGCCTTGCTTTGGGCCATTTGGAATATACGAAATGACTATATCTTTAACAGAGCAAAGAAAACTTCATTTATGCAGGTTATCCCGATGGCTACACATTGGATCCGTACGTGGTCCTACCTACAATCAACAGAGAAGCGCGGCGCAATGGATTTTGGGTGCAGCCGCCTGGAATCGGTCGCGTCGGATCTATATTCCCAGTTCAGCTTGCGTTCTGATCTTAGGATAGCATGTTAATGCAGACTCATTCCTTGTTGTCCCAGTTTTTTAGATGGCTGATTCATGTTGCAACTTTGTGCGACCCATGATGTAATAAGTTCTGTAAGAATACTTGATCTCAATAAAAATAAAAGCCGCATGCATCAATCGATGTAGAGGCTGGGACTGCCCCTTTTCTAAAAAAACGGTATATCCCTCCTAGTCGCGAGGATTTTCCCTCCTATCTTATGATCGAAAGCTCGATCCCTCCAGCGGTATCCATGCGCATGATATCACTTATCCATCAGAGCTTCACCGTTCAGGACAAAAACTACTAGAGAATAGTTGGTGGAGAAACTTACCACATAGGTGGAGAATTTCGAGAGAGAAAGAGAGCGGGAAAGGGCATCCCTTAAGGTGCACGTGTGTGTTAATGGGGGTACCACTCCTCTGTTTATATAGGGGGCGGGGGTGGCCACCTTTGGGGAAGAGTTCGCCTTCCCATAGGGTCGGTGCACAAAGGGGGGATGGGTCCGCCAAATCCCTAGCCACCCCCTTTGTTGCCCCTCAAGGCAAAGCCCCCCCCCCCCCCACACACACACTAATGGGCCCCATATGCCCATGTGGCTGCCCTCACTTGGGCCTAGCCAAGTGGGCAGCCCCATGTCGCCTTCCCGGATATTCCTGAATGTTCGAGGACCTTCCCGAACCTTGCGAAGCCATTTGGGCTACTCCGGGACTTTCCCGGTTTCTTGGAACTCTTCCGGTTTCTCTCCAAAACACTTTCAATTCCAGTGAAACTATTCCGATGTAATTCTATCACGGTACAACCACTCCTAATACTCAATAGGTCGATGATCCTTAAGTGTGTGACCCCGCATGTTCGGTAATGTGTGATCTCGATCTCCACACCCGAACTGAATCCTACACATAGACGAATATATCGAGTGAACCTTTTGTTCCCGTACACAATTTATTTTTTGCTCCGCGATTCTTAACAAAATCTGAGGCGTTATATCAGTATCCTTGTGAAGCCACAACTTGATCACAATACAAGGTTATCATGATTGTCGGTTAGTTCTGTTTTCTCGTTTCTGTATTCCGGTATCCCCGTGATCTGCTATGTATGGAAAGACTATGATGGATACCGTAATAACTGGGTGGGCCCGGTGAGTATCTCTCCATTGTCAGAATAGCAAGTCTCAATCTTGAACTATCGAGTCGCTAGACATATTTTCCAAAATATCTAAAGACTGCCGTTATGATCACCCTGTTCGGTAACGTTTGATAAACCCAAACGTCTGAACGAAGGTACTTGATATTCTCATGATCTAAGGGCGTGAAATATGTTAACACTTTTACGATAATACTAACAACATTGTGACTGTGTGATCTCGTAGTATATCATTTAGTTGGGTTTGTCCACCACCACTTTTCCGCCAACAATGTCGTTGGCACTTGCATCCTTGTTACTTTAACAAGCCCATGATTAGGAAAACATAATCATAATGCAATACATCTAGTCTTAGAGGCGAGACTAGGAAGTTCTTTATGTTTTCGCGCAAGTTAATGAGTTTTTATCTGAATCTCACATTCAATAACTATAGTGTCGGGGGGTTGCCCCCGGTAGGGCAAAGATGTGGTGCTAAGCGTTGCAAAGGGCTAGCCGGATCAACATCTAGCCGGGTCAACATCTAGCCGAGTCAACATCTAGCCGAGTCGGCATCTAGCCGAGTCGGTTAGCACTTGATCAAGCTAAAGTGCGAAAAGACGCCAAAGAGGATCCGGTAAAGTCTAACCGAATCAGAGGAAGGAAACCGGTTAAGTTAGCCGGGTTGGTCAGGAAGGACCCGGATAAGGTAATCCGGATATTGCACAAAGGCCAAGTAATGTCAGAAAGGTTCACGGGTTCTGCAGGTCTCCTGCCAGAAGTTGAGAAGACAGCCGGGTCAAGTCACAGGTTTTCCGGGTCGCAAGGCCCTAGGCGCTGACTTGGCCAATTCGGGAAAGAGGATATGACCAGGGCCCGGGGGGCTACGCCTGCCATTGCCCAAAGTGGCAAGATAGGCCTGCTAGGGACTTGACGGCCAGGTCAGGTCACGGGATTCCTGGGAGCACAGCAACCTAGGAGCTGACTCGGCCAATTCGGGAAAGGGGCAGTGGCTAGGCTACTGTGGTCTACACTGCCTTAAGCTCAAAGAGGAAAGATAAGCCTGTGGTGGACAGGGATGAGCTGGGCTGAGTGACAGGGGCCAGTATTTGTCCTGTTTTCCTTGTCCATGCCATTGTCCTCTGCGGCGAGGGGCAAAAGGGTAATTCGGTTACTGTATATATGCACCACCACCTTCCCTGTGAGGAGGATCGACCATTGTGAGCATCATTTCCCCCCAAGCTTCATCTTCTACCTGGAGCTCACTCCATTGTTCATCATACAGCTCAAGGAGCGCTCTGTACTTGTAAACACTTGAGATATAAGAGAGTAGGCTAGAGCTGCAGTAGGGGTGTTACCTCCACAAGAGGGCCCCGAAGCAGGGTACATCGTGGTGTTCTTTGCTGTTCTTGGTTTGCTTTGTTCTTGCTGGTTCTTGCGACTTCTTGCTGATTCTTCATGCGTGCTTCGTGAGCGCGCAAACCCTCCCCGGTTCCCCCAACGCCCAAGCGAGCCCACACTTAAGCCATCCCCATGGCATCTGCCGTGACACCACCACGACAGTTGGCGCCCACCGTGGGGCAGCAGTGGCGTTGGCTGGGGTTTCCATCCGGACGGGCACCGTCGCTGGCTCCGGCGAGCGGGTCCTCTCTGGGCTCGTTTGCAAGATCGGCGAGTTCAACTTCATCAGCGACAACGCGGGGTGCTTCACCGACAAGCCCTTCCCCGCTGACGGTTTCCTCATGACGCTCGGCAGCTTCGTCACCTACGTCGCCACCGAGCCTGTCGCGAGTACCCGGCGCAGGTGCTCGTGGCTGCGGATCCTCCCTCTTTCCGCGCAGCTCTCGGAGGCGTAGCGCTCGCCCCGGGAGTAGCGTGGAGGTGATGATGACCGGGCCAAGTGCAGCAGCTGGCAAAGGAGATACCAGCAAAAGCATGCCCGAGGAGCTGGCCACGCCAGTTGATCCGGTTGGCAAGCCGACTCGGACAGCTAAGTTCCCAAAGGAGAGACCAGATCCTGTTGGCCCGCTTGGCATGTCAAGTAGGGAGGCTCCTTTAGAAGATGTCTTGGAGAAATTAGCTCGGCCAGTGGCACCTGGGGCAGATGTAGAACTCACTGTAGCTCAGCTAGAGGCAGAGCGCCTGAGGTTGCAAAAAGAAGCCCGGTTAGTGGTGGAGTCTAGGCAAGCCTTTGATAGAGATATGAGAGAGTACAATGCGGCTAATGGAATCACAGATGGTTTTACTCCTGTAGTGCATCGCTCACGCAAGAAAGCCGAGTTGCGTAA
This sequence comes from Poa pratensis, assembly GCA_947311845.1. Taxonomy (NCBI): domain Eukaryota; kingdom Viridiplantae; phylum Streptophyta; class Magnoliopsida; order Poales; family Poaceae; genus Poa; species Poa pratensis. Next base: position 55,623,559 of record CAMZMU010000049.1, on the reverse strand, counting down.
CAGGGGTAAGGACCTCAATGACGAGTTAGCCAGAGCTGCAAGATCGAGCTCAAGTAAGGCTACTAGTCATAGATCCGGCACAGGCAAGCCGGTATATAGCTCCCCGGCTAAGAATCTTAGGGCTGCAGCGGCAGCGCGAGCCGAATTAAGTACATTAACCGGGGATGCTTGGCGCAAGCAGGCGGAGAGAGTCAATGAGCTTGTAGATGTGTGCAACAGGCAGAATGAAGCCTACCGGAAAGCTAATCCGGATGCTGGTGGTTCCCGTGTAGTGGTGTCGGTTAAGGCTGCTAGCCAGAAGTCTAAGGGCCAGGCGTCATCTCCGCATGTTGTAGTTGACCGATCCCCAAGTGTGAACTCGGGTAAGAGCAAGCAGCTGCAAACCTATGATGCCGTATATGCGGGCAAGCAGCTAGCAGCTCAAGGAAGAGGCGGACAAAGCAGAAACAGTGGTGGTCAAGGCAATCTGGGTGCTGGAAGGGGAAATTCGGCTGGCCGAGGTCAACCACCACGCCATCCCGGACAGCAAATGATGGCACAGGTGCAGCAGCAAAGTGGTGGCCAGGTGGGCTACCGCTATGACGATGGCAATTCGGCTATGGCGCGAGCCGGATACCAGACGTATGACAATGCACTGGCGTCGAGACTGGGGCCTCGGATGTTGGATCCGGATGATCAGCGTCTCAAGTTGGACAGAATCTACCAGTCCGAGAAGCTGGAAGAGCAAGGCCCACCGGGTCCACCATGCTTTGGACCTCGGATAATGAATGAGCCAAGTGTGCCGTTGTTCCAGCTCGGCCGCAACACGAAGCCGTATAATGGCAGCACCAAGCCACAGGATTGGCTGACGGACTATGTATCATCAGTGCACATTGCGGGGGGCAATCGCCGATGGGCGGTCCGGTATCTCCCGCATATGTTAGAAGGTCCAGCCCGGATCTGGTTGAATAACTTGCCGCCGGGTAGTATCAATTGTTGGATGGATTTGGAACAGGCGTTTAACAGCAACTTCTCCAGCACCTACAAGAGGCCAAACCGACCTCAGCTCCTGGCTGCATGCAAGCAGGAAGAGAGGGAGACAGACCGAGAGTATTTGACTCGGTGGAGCAACATGCGCAATTCTTGCGAAGGTGTAGTGGAGGAGCAGGCCATTTCATGGTTTGCGCAGGGATGCAGGCATGGTACCCCACTTTGGCAGAAACTCCAAAGAGATATGCCAAAAACCCTGGCAGATATGATCCGGATAGCAGACACGTATGCACTGGGTGATCCAACACAGCCCGCATTGGATGCAGTGGGAGCAAACAGGAGGCAACCGGTTAATAACCGAGTTGGACCATTAAGGCCCAGTGACCGACATGAATTCGGTTACAAGAGGAGAGATCCGGATTACAGATACGGTTCTGATCAAGTTGCTGCGGTAAACATGGACCAACCCGGAGCGGGAGATAGCCAGAGGCAAAAAACTGATGGTCCGGCTTGGAGGCCGAATCAAGGTGCTTGGCCGAAGAAAGTGTGGGAGGGACCAAGTCCACCTCTGACTTTTGAGTCCAGATTAGATGGGCCTTGCTGTTATCACACCACTGATCCGCGCAAACCGGCTAATCATTCGACCCGGAACTGTAGTTGGCATCACCGCATTCAGGCGGAAGGTCAAAGAGGACCACCTCAGAGAGGTGCTCCTAGACCGAATTTCAGGCCAAACATGCCGCTAACCGGAGCCAATGCAACCCCGGTGAACGCTGGAGCTCCGAGGCCAGCAGCAACGAAGCCGGTTAACCTGGTGAACATGGGAGGCAATGACAATGATGTTGGCCCAAGTAGGCAAGGTGGATACCCTGGAAATGATTACAAGGAAGCACATCAGAGTTATGTGGTTTTCGTGACCGAGCCAACTGACAAGAAAAGTCAGTTGAGAAGAGCAAAGGAGGTGAATGCAGTGATGCCAGCAGTTCCAAAGTACTTGAACTGGTCTGAGCAGGAAATCACGTGGAGCAGGGCGGATAATCCCCGAATCATGCCAAGTCCAGGAACCTATGCGCTAGTCGTGGATCCGACTCTGGTTGGGCCCAAGCTGAATGTGAAGTTTAGCCGAGTCTTGGTTGACAATGGCAGTGCCATAAACATCATGTATCGGGATACAATGGTCAAGTTGGGTATTTCGCCGAATCAGTTGCAACAGAGCAGTTGTACTTTCCATGGCATAGTACCCGGGGTGTCTTGTTCCCCCATGGGTAAGATCTGGGTGGATGTGTTGTTTGGTACCAGGGACAATCACAGACTTGAGAGTCTCGAGTTCGAGGTGGTGGATTTGGAAAGCCCATACCATGCTCTGCTTGGCAGGCCAGCATTAGCCAAGTTCATGATATCTACTCATGTGGCCTACCTCAAGATGAAAATGCCTGGCCCGAATGGTGTTATCACCGTTGCGGGAGACTACAAGAAGGCCATACAGTGTGCTACAGTTGGTTCTAACTTAGCCGAATCACTGGTGATACAAGCTGAAAAGAGCAAGATGCACGAGGTGGTGGCAATGGCGAAGTCGGCTCAGTTAGGCGTGCTGGCCATGACCAATCCGGATGCGGGTGCAACATTTGAGGTGCCCAAGGAGACGAAGAAGATCCCCATTGACCCGGAGAACCCGGAGCGCATGGCCATCATTGGTGCCGGGCTGGATGAGAAATAGGAAAGCGCGCTCTGTCACTTCCTCCGTGAGAATCGGGATATCTTTGCATGGTCGGCTAAGGACCTGCCTGGTGTTCCGAGGGAGTTGGCAGAGCACTCTTTATTTGTCAGGCCGGATGTAAAACCGGTGAGGCAACCGACTCGGCGTCTCTCAGATGATCGAAGAAAAGTGGTGCTTGATGAGCTGGCTAAGCTGCTTGCAGCCGGATTTATTATGGAGGTGTTGCATCCAGACTGGATATCCAATCCGGTTCTGGTAGAGAAGAAGAAGGACGAACCAGCTGTGGTCAAGGTGTGGCGTATGTGCATCGACTTCACCAATCTGAACAAGGCATGCCCGAAGGATCCATTTCCTTTACCTCGGATTGATCAAGTGATCGATTCCACTGCTGGGTGTGAGTTGTTGTCTTTCATTGATGCGTACTCTGGTTTTCACCAGATACCACTGAACCCTAAAGATCAAATAAAGACTGCTTTTATTACCCCGTACGGGGCGTATTGCTATCGTGTCATGTGTTTCGGTTTGAGAAATGCCGGTGCAACTTATCAGAGATGTATGCAGAAATGCTTACACTCCCAAATGGGCAAAAATGTGCAGGTGTATGTCGATGATATCGTCATCAAAACTAAAGAAAAGCACACTCTCCTCGAGGATCTCGAGGAAACATTTGTGAACTTAAGAAAATATCGTTTGAAATTGAATCCGGATAAATGCACTTTTGGTGTCCCGGCTGGAAAGTTGCTCGGTTTCCTTGTATCGAGCCGAGGTATTGAGGTGAATCCGGCTAAGATCCGAGCCATAGAAAGAATGAAACTGCCAAAATGTCTGAAAGATGTACAAAAATTCACCGGGTGTTTAGCCTCGTTGAGTCGGTTTGTGAGTCGGCTAGGAGAAAAAGCCTTGCCCTTGTATCAGTTGATGAAAAAGAGCACCGGGTTCACGTGGACCCCGCAAGCAGATTCGGCTTTCAACGAATTAAAAAAGATGTTGTCCACTGCACCAATTCTGGCGTCACCTTTGCCGAATGAGCCAATGCTACTTTACATTGCGGCCACTAACCGGGTCGTAAGTGTGGTTATTGTGGTAGAAAGAGAAGAAGAGGGCAAATCCGTGCAGAGGCCGGTGTACTATTTGAGTGAGGTGATCTCAACTTCGAAGCAAAATTATCCTCACTACCAAAAGATGACATATGGTGTGTACCTGGCGGTCAAGAAGTTGAAACATTACTTCCAAGAGCATCCGATTACAGTGGTGTGTGAAGCTCCAATTGCGGAGATCATTGGGTGCAAAGATGCAACTGGCCGAGTTGCCAAATGGGCGATAGAAGTGTCTCCTTACACACCGCATTATGAGAGAAGAGATGCTATCAAGTCTCAGGCTTTGCCGGATTTCCTTTGTGACTGGGCTGAGATGCAATATGAACCACCTAAACCGGATTACAATTACTGGAGGTTGCACTTTGACGGTTCCAAATGCAAAATCGGGCTAGGTGCTGGGGTGGTGCTCACATCACCAAAACAGGATCAATTGCGATATGTATTGCAGATTCATTTCTCAGCGTCAAACAATGTAGCCGAGTATGAGGCACTGATCCATGGGCTTAATGTGGCTCGGGACATCGGCGTTCGCCGGATTGAATGTTTCGGTGATTCGGATTTGGTCGTGCAGCAATCTTCTGGAAATTGGGATGCTCTTGATGCCAATATGGCACTGTATCGGTTTCATGTTCAGAAAATTTCGGGATTTTTTGAAGGCTGTGAGTACAAGCATATACCTCGGCTGGAAAACCAAGCTGCAGATGTTCTGTCAAAACTCGGGTCGTCTAGGGAGGCAATCCCACCCGGATAGCCTTGAATCATCTAAGGGTCCCTTCAATCAAACCTTCGCCTGATTCCGAGTCGATTTTTATTCCCAAGCAAGAATCCGAAGCTATTCCTATGAATGTTGATGTTGAGTATATCGAGGAAGACCCGGGGACTGCATGCCCGGACTCGGGGACTGCTCACACAGATTCGGAAAATGCTAACCGAGTCTTGGGAAAGAGGAGCAGAGATGAAGATGATGCTAACCGGATTGTGGGGAATGGACAGAAGCTGATAGAAGAAATAATGGCGGCCAAACCTATGGAAGAAAATGAGCACTTGTTCCCTTTGCATCCAGTACCAGAGTGGGCTGAAGAGATCATGAAATTCATCGAGGAAGGAAGCTTGCCAAGCGATGAAACCAAGGCTAGGCGTGTCCAGAGGAGATCCAAGGCTTATACCATCATCAACAAGGAGTTATACAAAAGAAGTGTAACCGAGGTGTTGCAGCGCTGCGTGGAGCCAGCAGAGGGCAAGGAGATGCTCCTAGAGATACACCAAGGTGAATGTGGACATCATTGCAGTACAAGAGCCCTGGTGGCTAAAGTGTTCCGGCATGGATTTTATTGGCCCACTGCTCATGCAGATGCGGAGGACATAGTCCGCAGATGTGAAGGATGCCAGAGATTTGCTAAGCAAACACACTTACCCGCATCGGCACTGAAGACAATTCCTATTACTTGGCCATTTGCTGTGTGGTGTTTGGATATGGTGGGAGATTTCAAGCCGGCTAGGGGCAACATGACACATATGCTGGTGATGGTGGATAAGTTCACCAAGTGGATAGAGGTGAAACCAATCCGGAAAGTGGATGGCCGTTCGGCTGTAACCTTCTTGAAAGAAATCATTTTGAGATACGGATACCCTCATAGCATCATCTCGGATAACGGCACGAACTTTGCTGTCGGAGAGTTTGCCCGATTCTGCATGGATAAGGGGATCCGGTTAGACATAGCCTCAGTGGCGCATCCAGAGTCCAATGGACAAGTGGAAAGATCAAATGCTCTAGTGTTAGCCGGCATCAAGGCTCGTCTCATTGAACCATTGTTGAAAACTCCGGGGTGCTGGATAGATGAAATTCCATCAGTTCTATGGGGTCTAAGGACTACACCGAATCGGTCAACAGGCTATACGCCATTCTTTCTGGTTTATGGGGCAGAAGCTGTCCTACCCACTGACATAGAATATGATGCACCAAGGGTGGCAATGTACACTGAAACCGAGGCAAAAGAGGCCCGGGAAGATGCAGTGGATCTGCTAGAGGAAGCAAGAGAGTTGGCCCTGTCTCGGACAGCAATATACCAGCAAAATCTCAGGCGTTATCATAGCCGAAAAATCAGTCCTCGAGTGTTTCATGAGGGTGATCTAGTGCTGAGGCTGGTGCAGCGCAGCAAAGGCCGACACAAATTGTCACCTCCATGGGAGGGACCATTCATTGTGAGCAGGGCTATGCACAATGACTCGTACTACTTGTAGATGCACAGGAACCAAGGGAGGATGGCCTGGACAGACCCGGACAAGAAACCAAGCGACCCTGGAATGTAGCTCTGCTTCGACCCTTTTACTCTTGAAGGGCGCAATGTATGTATTTCGGTTTATCATAAATGAAATTGCAGCAATCCGAGTCTGGACTCGGGGACTGTTTCGTTAATGCATGTGTTTTTTACTGTTTTTTGTCCATACGTTCGTGTGCCGAATTGCTTTGAACCCCGTCCCAAAATTCAAGTAATGTATGTTGTGTTGTTGATCTCGTGACTCGACTGACAAACACCAAAATGGTAGTCAAGAGCAGAGATGAGGAATATGGGAAACATGAAAATGGACTCGGGGACTCGGTCCAAAACCGATTCGGCACGTCGTTTACTAACCCCTGTTATTTATTTTTTCGTTTATGTTGAATGATTCTAAACCACAACTCGCATGTTTCAAGTATTGTATGCTATGATTCCTATCTTGTGACTCGACTGTCAAAACACCCAAAGAGGTAGACAAGAGCAAAGATTTGGCAAAAGTAGTAAACAAGAAAACAGACTCGGGGACTCGGTTTAAGATGATCCAACATAAACCTTGTCCGGATCGCGTTAAGCATAAAAGCATAGTCTCGAAAGAACTTAAAATAGTCTATTACATCTGCTCCCGGCATACCGGGGATTTAATGTTTTTGTTAAGTACTTCAGGGTGCAGCGGACTCGGTCGCGGCAGACTCGGTCATAGGAGTTTCGGTTGGGAACTTCTGTGGTAGGAGCCTCGGTTAGCGGAGCTTCGGGGGCACGGGCTTCAGCTACGGGTGCTTCGGTTGAAGTGGACGCGGTTACGGGAGGTTCTGTTGCTGGAGCAGACTCAGAAGATGGTGGCACTTCGGAAGTAATCTTGACTGGAGAGCTTGAAGGATGGGCGGATTCGGAAATATCCGGATCAGGTGAAGCCTGTTTAGTAATCACAGTCAAGTTAGTGGCTGGAATCACAGGAGACTCGGTTGGAGTTTGTTCGGTGAGCTTGGCCGAGTCGGAGGCTGGTACCTTGCTGGATTCTTCTTCATCAGACTCGCCCTCAGAGTCGGCATATTCTTCTGCGGAGGCATCGTCCGATTCCTCTTCTTCAGTCTCTTCCCCATCGGAATAGACCGGAGCGTCCAGATCAAGATGCTTGGTGCGTGCAAATTCGGCCATGAAGTTGGCGGCTTCTTCACGGATCTTGATCCGGGTAGGGTCTGTAGCCCATGGAGAACCTTCGCGAAATGAGCGCACTTTGGCAAGGTCAATTAGCTCATACCAGGACATGATGAATAGTAAAGCTGCGTCAGCACCAGCGCGGGCGGATGAAGACCTCCACTGCTGTAACCGAGTCATCGCTTGGTCCAGGTCTCTGATCAGCTCCTCCGCAGGCACAACTTGCCGCGCTTCAGGAAACAAGATTCGGTGAGCCTTGAGACTGGCATTAAGCAGACCATATGGGAATCCTTCAGAGGAGCAATCCGGCCTTAAGAGCTGTAATATGATCTTCGATGTCCCATGTCTCTGATAGGGAGCCTCGGTTAATTTAGCTCTCTCAGCTCGGGCGTTTCTCACAGCCTGGCGGCTTGAAGCCGGATGCTGGTAAACTCTCCTACAAACAAATAAGCTAATACTGAGTTCAGCGAGAAGGAACACAAGCATATGTATCGGTTAAGAGCAGAAAGAAAAAAGGGGATTCGGTGAACTTACGATCCATGTCATCGTTAAGGCTAGCAAGTGCAGCAAGCCATTTCGCACTGGCCGCTTTGTGAGCACTCAGTTCTTCTTTAGCCGCTTTGACTTCGGCTTCAGATTCGGCAATGGTCGTTTGAATTTGCTGGTCCAGTCTGGCCCGCTTCTCAAGTCCGGCTTTGAAAGTATCCCGATCCTTCTGGATTATGTCTTTTTCACGCTTCAGCGTATCCCGCTCTCCTTTAACCTTGTTCTTCACTTTTTCAACTCGGTCAAGCTCTCGCTGGAGCCGAGTCACTTGATTTTTCCTCGGATAAAGCGCGCTTGTGCTCTTCTTCTTTCTTGTCCATTTCAAGACAGAGCCCATCGAAGGAAGTTTGGAGCTTCTGGTGCTGATGGGCGAGCTGCTTAAAGAGCTTGCCGCGAGCGGTCATGGTTTCCTGAAAGAAAACAGGCAAATGGCGTCAAAAGAATCTCGGGGACTGGCCCGAGATTAACCGAATCAGTTGGAAAAGAGACTCGGGGACTGGAAGTCCCACGGTGTCCTCGGTTAAGGCAACATTCATGATAAGTTTTTTAGAGATTCAAGCCGAATGACTTTCTTACTCGGAGGAGTATCAGTCGTTCGACCCGAATCTCGGGGACTGGGTATAGTACTATTTGATCATGTTAAAATAAAAGCAAGATTCGGAAAATTTACCTCAAACACCCGGTTAGCTTCAGTGACCGAGGTCTGTACAGAGTGTAATGATTGAAACATCCGACTAGGCCCAGCCGGATGTGGCGCTGAAGTAGAAAAATCCTTGGCGAGGTCAGCATCATTCCAAGCTTCAATGAATTGCTTGGCGGACTCGAGCTTATCGCTGCTCGGAGGGCGGGATTCGACGGACTGGCCGAATCGAATCGCTGATGGGGCGGCAGAAACCTTCTTGCTAGCAACCACCTGCTTATCCGAGGTGGTTGGAGTTGTGCCAGAGGCACCTTGAGTCGGCTTGGGTTGCGGTGACCACCCGGAGTCTGCTTCGGATGTGGCTCCTTGTGCTGCTTCTCGGAAACTTGCTGTTGCTGTTGCTGCTGCTTCTGCTTTTTCTTCTTCTGCTGCTCTTGATTCAGCAGGGTTTGCGCTGCGGGAGTAGGGCGAGGATCCGGCTTAGGCAGGGGTAGCCGATGTCTTGGCCTTTTCCTTCTCCAGCTCCTTGAGAGGGCGTGGCCAACTTGAATCTCGGATTGGAGCCGAGGTTTCCTCACTCTCCAAGTCAATAACCGGCTCTGAAATGGGAGTCGGCTGAGGAATATTGGCAGTTGTGACACGCATTGGTGAGGTGGCAGTTCGGTCAGGAGACTGGGTTTCCATGGCCGTATCCAGTGGAGGAATGGGAGAAGAGATGGATGAATGAGTCTGCGCGGTGATGAGGACATCACTGCATAAAGCAAAGCAGACAGTTAACTCGGATATATATGACTCGGTTAACAGAGGAAGAAAGCAAATAAAGTCAGTATTACCCCTTGGTGGTAGGCATCGGCTTGACGCGATTCGGCTTGTCGCCGGACTTCTTTCTTCTTTTTGTCTGTGGGGCATCTGTTTCGGGCGCCTCAGCGCGTTTCCGAGAGGTCTCTTCAGTATCTTGTTTGGCTGGAACACAAGGAGGTGGTTTCCATGAAATCGGAATAGCGTCGATGGGTTCTAAGAGGCAGCAATCTTCATCTTCCTCGTCGGAAATATGGTGAATGTTTGATTGCTTACCCTTGCGGACTGGCTTGGCACGGGGAATTGGCAAATAGTCATCCGTATCCGGATCCTCTTCGCCCTCGCGCGGCGGGCTAAGATCCGGTGTCCATGCCTTGGTGGAGAGATCTCCGTCTTCAGTAAGTTGACGATCAAACAGCTGCAAAAAAGATAATGCGAATCCGGATCAGGCCGGGGTTATTCAGATGAAGTAAGATTGGATTCGGAGAGTGGTGAGCTAACCTGTGGAGGAAGTTTTTCCCGGTAGAATGGCTTTACACCCCACCGCCATTTATCCGACATCTCATTGGCAGCAATGGCGTTTACCCGTCTGAAGACGGAAGCTTTGTCAAGCTCGTGCTTGCTGATCCGGGTAGGATCTAGTGCGCCACGCATGTGACATATCTTGTGATCACGCCTTTGAAGAGGGCTGACCCGGCGAGAGATGAAGGTCCGGAGGAGGTCGTCAGAGATCATACCATTCTTCAAAAAATCCTCCAGAGTGGTATGCACTGTCTGAAGTTCAGCAATTGTTTCAGCCGGATTGTAACCGAAGTTCAGTTCGGCTGTGGGCGGCTCCATCCTGAACTCGGGCAGATTGAGGGCATCATGGCCCTCAGCACTCTTCACATAAAGGAAGGTCCTTTGCCACTTCTTGACCGTGTCTAGGCCAGTGACACGGGGAAAGATGGATCCCTGCCTTGGCGTGATGCTAACCGAGCCGCAAGCAGTCAGTTGTTTCGGCTTGGTACCTGGAATGGTATGCTTGCGGAGGTGGAAGTATTTGGCCCATATATCCACACTCGGCCAGAGGCCGAGATAGCCTTCGCAGAAGGAAGTGAAAGCTGATAAAGAGACGAAGGCGTTCGCCGGGAGGTGGTGAAGTTGTAGTCCGAAAAAGTCCAGAAAGGCCCGGAAGAAGTCACTAGCAGGCAATCCGAACCCGCGCTCGAAATGCGCTATGAATACCACGCGCTCACCGGGTTCGGGGGCCGGTGCGAGTTCTTTTCCGGGTCTGCGGCATATAACTTGCGGCGTTATACGCCGGGTGGCTCGTAGCCATTCCAAATCATTCCGGGTAACATCAGATCCCTCCCATCTGCCGGGAGGAAGTTTGGCCATAACCGACTCAGTTCTGCAGTAAAAAGGCAGATAACCGGATTAGGAGATTCGGAATCCATGACACCAAAGAAGAGTCGGATAACATTGAAACCGAATCAGATCTAAGGTAACTCGGCTAATCTTATCCCGGGTAGGGTTAACCGGGTCCAGTGGGGAAGGTGATGCGGTTGGAAATCGCAAACATCTTTCCGCGGGTTTCTAGGGTTTGGAAGATCTACAGCGGTGGTAAAAAAGAAAGAAAATTACGGGTAAAAACATGGTTGAACTGCTCCTACGGTGACAAGTCTTTCTAGGCTAGTCTGATGTAAAACTTGGAGAGAAAGTATACGGAGTATGCTATGGCATGAACATGGCTTAGATACGCATCAATCTAGCAAGAACAGGCATGTGTATTTCAAGAGTATGAACTTGTCACGGTGGCTATGGCGAGAGGAGGAAGAACTTACAGTGCTGGTTCCTCGAAGGAGGAGTTCGACGGAGAAATGGCGGAGATGGGCGCGAGGCGCGGCTCCGGCGGTCTTGCTCTGGTGCGCTGTGCGTCCCCGGCGCGGCGAGTTTGGAGGTCGAGATTGCGGCGGCGACGGCGGAGCGGATAAGTAAGGGAATGAGGCGAAGAAGAAGGGGAGGTTCCTTCGCCCACATTTATAGCCTCCAGCGGTAACTGCCCCCACTGCTGCGCGGTTTTCGGAGTATCGTGCATTAACCGCACCCTGGAATTCTGTGGCCTTCAGTATGGCCGTGTATTCCCAGCACACACGAGGCAATAGAATTCTAAGCGGTGGGGAGGATCCTGTGTGCTGGTCAACGAGGAAACCGAGGAGACGCGGTCGTTTGGTCAAATGCACTCGAGTACCCGGAAAATCCGGATAACGTGCTGTCAGTGACATGTCAGATCAGAGACCCGGATTATGGGGCTTTGCGCAGAGATTCACTGAAGTGTCCCAGAAAATCCTGAGACAAGATTGTGTAGTAATGTGATTCGGTTAGCGATGTTTGTTTTTAACCTGCTACGGCTCTTCAGCCGAGGCTGTAGAACCGCACCAGCTTCGGGGACTACTGTCGGGGGGTTGCCCCCGGGTAGGGCAAAGATGTGGTGCTAAGCGTTGCAAAGGGCTAGCCGGATCAACATCTAGCCGGGTCAACATCTAGCCGAGTCAACATCTAGCCGAGTCGGCATCTAGCCAAGTCGGTTAGCACTTGATCAAGCTAAAGTGCGAAAAGACGCCAAAGAGGATCCGGTAAAGTCTAACCGAATCAGAGGAAGGAAACCGGTTAAGTTAGCCGGGTTGGTCAGGAAGGACCCGGATAAGGTAATCCGGATATTGCACAAAGGCCAAGTAATGTCAGAAAGGTTCACGGGTTCTGCAGGTCTCCTGCCAGAAGTTGAGAAGACAGCCGGGTCAAGTCACAGGTTTTCCGGGTCGCAAGGCCCTAGGCGCTGACTTGGCCAATTCGGGAAAGAGGATATGACCAGGGCCCGGGGGGCTACGCCTGCCATTGCCCAAAGTGGCAAGATAGGCCTGCTAGGGACTTGACGGCCAGGTCAGGTCACGGGATTCCTGGGAGCACAGCAACCTAGGAGCTGACTCGGCCAATTCGGGAAAGGGGCAGTGGCTAGGCTACTGTGGTCTACACTGCCTTAAGCTCAAAGAGGAAAGATAAGCCTGTGGTGGACAGGGATGAGCTGGGCTGAGTGACAGGGGCCAATATTTGTCCTGTTTTCCTTGTCCATGCCATTGTCCTCTGCGGCGAGGGGCAAAAGGGTAATTCGGTTACTGTATATATGCACCACCACCTTCCCCTGCGAGGAGGATGGACCATTGTGAGCATCATTTCCCCCAAGCTTCATCTTCTACCTGGAGCTCACTCCATTGTTCATCATACAGCTCAAGGAGCGCTCTGTACTTGTAAACACTTGAGATATAAGAGAGTAGGCTAGAGCTGCACTAGGGGTGTTACCTCCACAAGAGGGCCCCGAAGCAGGGTACATCGTGGTGTTCTTTGCTGTTCTTGGTTTGCTTTGTTCTTGCTGGTTCTTGCGACTTCTTGCTGATTCTTCATGCGTGCTTCGTGAGCGCGCAAACCCTCCCCGGTTTCCCCAACGCCCTAGCGAGCCCACACTTAAGCCATCCCCATGGCATCTGCCGTGACACCACCACGACATATAGGTCCATAACAATATGTAACAAAAAAATATAAACATTATTTATGAACTTGTAAATAACAATAACATTTATTCACGCCTCTAGCTTATTTCCAACCGTCTCTCACTTACACTAGAGTCAGTAATCTAGTTTATATAAGTTCTCTAACATCAATGACATTCCGGTGTTGCTCATGCTTTACTCGAGGTAGAGGCTTCGTCATCAATTCTGACACGTGTAGGTCCGTGTGAATCCTCCATACTTTCACATATCCCTTCCCCACATAATCTTGGATAAGATGATACTTGTGTTTGCTTGGTTTTGTAATGAGACCTTGAATCCTTTGTTAGGGCCACGACACTACTATTATCACAATACGAGTCGAGAGCATTTGGATCCTCACCAATTCCGGGGACAAACTTCTTTATCCAATAGCCCTCCTTGGAAAATCATCTGAAGCTACGACATATTCTGCCTTCGTTGTAGAATGTGCAATAGTGTTTTGCTTGGAACTCTTCCAAGTCAATGCACCACCATTTAGTGTGAAAACATAGCCCAATTGTTCTGTGAAGTTGTATGGATCTCATGAATCCAGTATAAGTGTAACCCTTTACAATGAGCTCATCATCACCTCCATGCACTAGGGGCATTTTCTTAGTCCTTTCAATGTATATTAATATATTTTTAGCTGATTTCTAGTGACCTATTCCTGGATCACGTGGGTAATAAAACTCGTCGTCTTGAAAAAATGATGTCAGACATGAAAGATCCCATTGCCGAAGCATATGGAATCGTAGTCGCCTGTGCTTACTCATTATTGATCTGCGGGCACTCATTGTTGCTAAGTACAGTGCCATGTGACACTGGGAGTAATCCCTTCTTGGCATTATCCATTCTAAACCTCTTTTTCAACCTTGTCAAAGTACGTGCTCTGGCTAAGAGATATGAGGCATGTCGATATATCTCGATAGATCTTAATTTTCTATATGTGCTGCTTCGGCTTACTCTTTAAAAGAAACTCATTTTTAGCGACTCTTTAACCGTGATAAGAAAAATTGTACCATTCCAATCAATAATTGTCCTACTAGTAGTCTTAGAGCATCTCCACCGACACCCCCAAAGCACACACAAAAGCCCATTAGGGTGTCGGGCACGTAAAACGGCCACACCGGCACCCCAAAAGTGTCCGGCCGACCCGATTATGTCCTGCAGCCCCGAGCAGGCCTCCAAACGAGCTCCCACTTTATTTCTTGTAAACACAAGCCTCTATGCAATTCTTGATGGAGCAAAACCCTTTGACCACTTCATGGAAGCGAAGATTTCAGCTCCTCGATGCCAACTTCAGACCATAAATGGATCTCTAAAGTTTGCGTACTTTTCCAGAATTCGTAAACTCGGAAAGTGTCTGATTTGGATAACCTACAAAAGCAGCATTTGTCTGAATTGGGATCGATTTTGTTTGGCTATAAACGTTTTAAATAAGCGTCACAACCCCAAATAAAAAAATGATTTTGGTTTCTTCCCATACCTAATACATCATCGCAACAGATTCTGAAGGCACTTTATTAAGTATGAAAGCTTCGGTCTCAGTGTATAACCCCAAATAAAGTCAGATATGTTAAAGACATCATAGGCCATACCATGTCCAAAAGGATTCAATTACGTCTCTGTCGCAGCAGTGGAACATGGGGTTCCCCTGATGCTGCCAAAGTGGGTCCACAACCTGGGCCCACCAAAAGATGGACAAGGCAAGGAGTCAAGACCGGCAGATGGGTCAGCCAATCTGCCCCAAGGAAACCCGACAAGTTTGACATCGACAAGCTACGGCTAAGGACCAGGTGACCTTCCGGGGTCACCCGCCACCCGGTGAACAAGGCGGAGTACTCGCGGGTCTAGGCGCCCGGCAGGAGGCCTGACGTACCCCTGGGTCCTCCATCCGTACAGCCGAGAGGATAAGCACGCCAGCTCATGCTGGAAGCTGGTAGAAGACTTGGGCACCAAGACGAAGGACGCGCCCCGGTGACGTCGCCACGGGCGTGGTTGGTGGGGCGGACAGGCTTTGTCCGCCCCGCTTTTCCCCAAGGACGAACGACCGTGCCATCCCACCGAAGATACTTGGAGGAGAAGAGGCCACGTCTCCTCCTAGGACCACCGAGGGGTTCTCCCGCCTAAAACCCCTCATGTTCCTCGCATGCCCTGTGGTATCCCCTTGACCTATAAAAGGAGGACCAAGGCACCGAGGGAAAAAAGGTTGGATCCAAGCTGAAGACTAGACTAGGGTTCGGAGGGTAGAGAGAGAGGTGATCTCCTCAGGGCAGGATCTGCTCTTCGTCTACCTCCGGCCGAAACTCTACCGGGTTCATCCCTGAACGCCCTTGTAAACCACACCATGATGAACATCGCAATCCAGACATGCAGGAGTAGGGATTTTAGCCTCCAGGCGGCCTGAACTTGGGTAAAACTCCTTTTGTCTCTGTGTTGCTTGCCTACTCGTCCCGGCGAAGAACTCGTCGATCTCCTCCCTGGAGAGGCGTCTTCCAGCCTCCTTCGCGCCCCGTGCCGAACCTAAAAATGGAGTATCCTGTACTCCCGGTGTCCGTGATCCGAGACACGACTGTCTCTCACACACCCCATTTTTATTTTGTGTTTCAGGTGGCGTAAGTTGTGAAACTATTCCACCTTCGCTAAGATGTTTGGTAAACTCGCGACTTTGATATTCAACTCCACGATCTGACCACCAAAATTAAATGTTTTTATCACGACGATTCTCCGCTTTGTTGCCACATAAAAGTGGTATTTGTTTCAGTCTTCTTAAGAAGTTTAGCATCTATGTTAAATACATCATTATTCAAGATCCATAAGGAATAACCCATTCACAATGGGTGCAAAACTACAAAACATGTTTTTAAAATCAAACTAAACAACCATTGTACTCTTAGTTAATATAATATCCATAATGTAACAAACAAGACCCTCGGATAATGTTTTTACAAAATACCGGAACAATAACACTTATTCAGTTATAATGTGAATACTTAAGGTAGACATAAGGGTATGACACCGAAGGCTTGACCGACAACTTGGACACCGTTCTCGATGCGCATCTGCCCTTCATTCCTCCCTAGTTTCCTCACCTTCTACAAGCTTTATATCGAGTTGCAAATGTGAGAAACCGATTCAGTATTAAATACTCATTAATTACTACAAGGAACATCAAGAAATACATCTATAACAATTATACCTTTGCTGGACGCTCCAACTTCTAGGCTTCTAACGAGCAAGACTCCCATGTGCCCTAGCTCTGGTGGAATGCGAGATTCACCGAGGTCAAAACTCCTGCTTGGCTATGAGAAGTCTAACATCCACGTCAGGTAGGTCCGTCTTCCTGACCTAAGCAGCAGTTGTGTCACAAATTGATTCCTTGGAAGCACTACCTAGTGTCGTGGGTTTATCACGTCAGGTGTCATGGATGACTTCGTAGGTGTGGGATTACGCGAGTCAAGCATCTCCGAGCTTGGATCGCAGGAACAAAGATCAACACAGATTTACCCAGGTTCGGCCCCCTCAATGTGAGGTAAAAGACCTACTTCCTGCCTACCCTAGATTGGTATTGATATGATAATCGAGGTGTTACAATGGAGGCGATCCGATCTGGTACTCGCCGTATGAGCTAGGGTTTAGGGCTTGATAGCTTGACCCTCTCTAAGTCCTGCGAGTCCTCTTTATATACACAGAGGCTCGTCAGGTTACAAAGGAAACTTCCCCCATAAGGAATACGTCCACAGGGGCCTACTCGGAGACTACTCGGTCTTCACGTCCTCCGGGATACGTCTTCTAGATCTTTCCCCTTACGGCGGTTCAATATTGGGCTTGCTCCCAAGTGGGCCTTTGTCCGTACGAGTAAAGTAAGTCGCACTTGGGCCGCGGGTCAATCCAGAGAGTATTCCCCCGACATTAGCCCCCAAGGTTGGTTAGGACTTTAAGGTGAGAATCTTCTGACCTCTTGAAATGGTCACTGAGCCGCGCTGCAAACGTTCTGACCAATCTTCTGACTTATGCGATTCAGAGTTGTGACTTATCTGCGCGACTCATCTCCCCTTCCGGAAATATTCTGTTTCCTTTAATTGCGGACTGTTGCTCGTTTTGCGGGCGCAAATTGTGCCGTTGGTTGCGAGCGCAGATTGTGCCGTTAGTTTCGGGTCCCTTCAGTTATAAGCTGCGGCCACCTAGGTCATTATTCACTTGCCCTTGCAATCTCCTCATCCCTAGCCGCGCCGTCTTCTTCCTCGACCCGAGCCTAGTTCCCCAATCCAATCTCCCTTTCGCAATGGCGCCCAAGGCGAAGCCATCTGACGATAAGCGCAGGATCTCCTGCAACTGGGAAGGATCCTAGGTGACGGAGGAAACTCTTGCAGATCTGGCCGAAGCTGGCTTCTTGCCGCCGAAGGAGGACGGCGTCTGGCGGGCGCCAGGCGATGAAATCGAGCCGCGCCCCAAGCCCAACGAGCTGGTGATGTTCGTGGAGCACGTGGAGCGTGGATTCACGCCGCCAGGTTCTCCCTTCTTCCGCAATCTGCTGCAACGCCTAGGCCTCCGTCTTCACGACATCGGGCCCAACTCAATGCTCCAGGTGAGCAATTTTCATGTGTTGTGCGAGAACTATCTTGGCATAGCCCCCAACATCGATCTATGGCTGGCCTCTTTTACCTGCAACAGCCAACTTGTCTCCAAGGGCGGCGCCTACGTTCAGGTCGGCGCCATCTCTCTTCAACGCCATAGAAACTCTTGCCTTTCCAAGCTAGCCCTGGCGAATCGACCCAGGGCTTGGCAAAAATCTTTCTTCTATTGCCAAGACACTTCACCGGCGGGCGAAACTCGCCTTCCCTCCTGGTCTAACACCCTCTTCGTGCCTACCGAGGCACTGAAATCAAAACCTCGCGACTCGGCCATGCCCTTCATCAATGAGTCGCTGATCAAGGTGCGCGCCTTAATAGGTCATGGTCTTACTGGCCTTGATCTTCTCTCTTGCTGGACCAAATGGCGCATTCAGCCCGTGAGTCCACGACAGCGATCCTTCCTCGAGTGCACAGGCACCTCTGCTGACGTCGATCGCATCAAGGCTGCGGACTGGAGGCCTGAGGATTGGGTGGAATTCGTCACCCGTGTGACTGAGGAGAAGGACATCTCCTTCGACAAGGTGGGGCTTGCCCCTTTCAGCGTTAACAACAAGCCTTTTGAGGTAACTCCTCTTCTCTGTCTTTTCGTCTTTGTAGTTGAGTCGCATTCCTTTCTTAATACTGCCACTTATATCTTCCTGATCCAGGCTGATGAGAATTACTGGTCGCTGCCTGCGACCGTCACCGGCACTGCTGCTCCCAAGCGTGCCACACGAAAGAAGTTGCTGCCTGCTCTAGAGGGCAGCGAAACTGCTGATATCCCCTCTGTCGCCTCTGCGGCCTCAGACGGTGAAGAGACTGAACTGGACGAGGATGACAGTCCAGTGCCAGCCACGAGTTCCGTTGCCGCGGCTGGACCAACTCCCCGTAGAGCCTCCAAGAGGCTATCTCGTGAGGAGCAGAGCTTGATGCTCTGGAAAACCCTGAGGCCACGAAGCGTCGCAAGCCTGCTACGGGCGCGACCTCCTCCGCTGCCAGGCGTGTGTTCAAAGCCACCGCCTCGGCTGAAGAAGACATGGGTCCTCATTCTGGTAATTTCTACTGTCTTGACATCTTGACTGTTTATTCTTTTTCCTCTACTGACACGCAAACTTCTGCTCGTAGATTCTGGGACCCAAGGCCTGTCCTCACCGTCAAGTGGCGAGCTTATGGCCTTTGTGAAGATGGCTCCAGAGTTAGTGACTTTCCCTGCGCTTATAATACTTTTATTCTGGTTTATGTGCTTCTTCTTCACACAATGCCCTTGCTTTTTGCAGGAGTGCGGCTAAACCCGCGGCTGAGCCTGGAATTGTTTCTGAAACCGCGGTTGAGCCGCATTTATCACCTGCGGCTCATACCGCCATGGTGGAGGGCGTGGCCACCACTGATGACTTGGCCACGGTCCCTGTTCTTGACACAGCCGCCCAAGAGGTGGCTCTGGAGGATAGAACGGATCCCCTTACGATCCAAGGCGTGGAGAAGGTCAACCCTTCCTCCATAGCTGTAATGACCAAGGATGCTGATGCGCCAGTGATTGAGTCGCCAGCGGCTGACAGCCTGCGGTCGCCAATTCTGCGTGCTGAGGTTGCTTCCTCCTCCTCCATTAGCCGCGCTGAGAAACTGTCAGAGGCCATCATTGCCTCAAATGACAAGCAAGCCATGGAGCTCCGCAAGGCACTGTCTGACCTATCTGCGGCTTATAAGGTAAACTTCTATCTCCACTTATCTGTCTCTAGCCCCCAAGGATCAAGTTTCTTCTTTGACTGTAAAGGGGAACTTGATGCTTCTCTTTTATCTGTTGATATGTACTTACTAACTGATGTAATCTTTATAGGAGGAACTAAGCTCCATAACAGTCGCCAAACTTGCCTTGGAAAAGCAGTTGGGGGATACTCCTTCTGAACTGGAGAGGCTGCGCGAGCTCCTTGGCCAGCGTGACGTTGAGCTGAAGAAAAGGGAAGCCAATGGGCGAGCTATATGATGAAAGTTTCAAATTATCTGAACAAGCCAAAGCCACCGAGCTGCGGCTTAAAACGGTTGAAGAGAAGTTCCAAGAGAGGGTCCAGCAACTGGACTTCCAAATCAGTGCTCAGAAAGACGCCATCGCTGATGCCAACGAGGACGCAAGGCTCAAGGCTGTTTCCATTGGCGAGCTTGAGAAAAAGTTGAAGAAAGTTTCTGATGCCCATAACCTTGTCCACGCCAAAGTGTGCATCATGACTCAAGAGTTAACTGGTATGTGTTGCGACTCATATCTGCATCTGTTTTCTCTACTATCTTTGCCTGTATGTTGTAGAGCTGACGGAGACATGCCTCGATATAGGTGAAGATGCCAAGTTGCAGCGCGGCAGTACTCAAGAACAGCTGGAGTATATCCGCGAGTTTTCGCGAAGAGCTTGCGATGCCATGAGGTCGCTGTCCACCTGTCTTCTACCGAAAAAGCCTGCTCCTGCTGATGCTGAGGGACTTTTGAAGAGACTGCTCAAGGTGCCTCAATATTTTTTGGACTGGAAAGAATCCTTAGCTCGCACCGGTGCGGCTCAAGTTCTTGCTTTGGCCAAGACCTATTATCCTTCTTTTGATGCTGCCAAGGTTGCACAAGGCAGACCCTCGAAGAAAGTGGATGGCACCGAGCTGAAGGCCTCAGAATATTCGGCGACTTGGAAGGACATGCGCGGCCATGCGACTGAGCTGGTGGAGGGGATAGATCTTGCGACCTATATGGGCAAGTATAATGCAGATGGAAGCAGATGGGAGAAGTTACCCGCTCCATCATCCAGTGCGGTGATCCCGCAGGAGAAGAACCCTTCCCCGGATGTTTCCAGCTCTGCAGCCCCCAAGCCCACGACGGAGAAACCGTCCAGCGAGCCTGCGACTGCTCCTTCTGGCAAGCTTGGTAAGCCGCCTGTTCCTCCTTCCCACAGGCCAAAAGCTGCGCACAAATGAAGAAGAGAAACAATGGTTTTATGATCTTGGCCCTTAGCGGCCTGTAATAATTGTTAGAATTTATGTGTCATAAGACAATTTTATGGTTTGCTTAAGTACTCTCAGCAGTACATGTTTCGACCAATAGGCTGGTCCTTATGATTTGTCTCGGTTTTTCCTCACTTAGGCCCTTGCGCGGCTCAGTATTTCCCAGGTAAAAAGTGCGTGTTCAGGGTCGAGAGCGGCCATGATAGGCAATCAAACTCGATTGACGCCGCACCCCCAGTACTTTGGCCGCATAGTGCAAGTCGCATCCAAGAGAGGTTGAGTATAATCACGATAAATGCCACTTGTTTGGCGATCCCAAGGAATAGGCCACGCTAAAAAGCTGCCGCGCCCCCAAGGAACCAATGATTAAAAAATAAAAGACTCACAACTCAATTGGTAGTTTGAGATGCTTTATTTCAGAATCATTATATGATACATAGGGTCGGTCACGCCTAGGTGGCGACCAGAAGTGATGCTTGGGTCGGTTGCGCCTAGGCGGCAACCAGAGATGTTACATGGGTCGGTCGCGCCTGAGTGGCGACTAGAAATGGGTCGATCGCGCCTAGGTGGCGATCAGAAGAGTTACATTGGGTCGGTCGCGCCTGAGTGGCGACCAGAAATGGGTCGATCGTGCCTAGGTGGCGATCAGAAGTGTTACATTGGGTCGGTCGCGCCTGAGTGGCGACCAGAAATGGGTCGATCGCGCCTAGGTGGCGATCAGAAGTGAAGTTTTTAGCCCTGAGTGGCCAGCTTGATGTCGTAAACTCTTAATGGTTTTGTTGCGGCTGCTGATGGCAACTCGCAATGCCTGGGATGTGTCCTTATTGGCAATGGCTTGTAGCCTTTGACTTCCTTGCCTCTCTTGCGGCCGTAATCTGAAGTCGCAAGTCAGGCAGGTGCCCTTTTGCCTTCACGATGTCATCAAAGTTCTCCTGCAACTCGCGCATGGTGTCGGGGGAATACTTTCTGGATTAACCCGCGGCCCAGTGCGACTTAACTTACTCGCACGGACGAAGGCCCACTTGGGAACAAGCCCAATATTGAACCGCCATAAGGAGAAAGATCTAGAAGACAATCCCGGAGGACGTGAAGACCAAGTAGTCTCCGAGTAGGCCTCTGTGGATGTATTCCTTATGGGGAAGTTTCCTTTTGTAACCTAGCGAGCCTCTGTGTATATAAAGAGGACTCGCAGGACTTAGAGCGGGTCAAGCTATCAAGCCCCAAACCCTAGCTCATACGGCGAGTACCAGATCGGATCGCCTCCATTGTAACACCTCGATTATCATATCAATACCAATCTAGGGTAGGCAGGAAGTAGGTCTTTTACCTCACATTGAGGGGGCCGAACCTGGGTAAATCTGTGTTGATCTTTGTTCCTGCGATCCCAAGCTCGGAGATGCTTGACTCGCATAATCCCACACCTACGAAGTCATCTATGACACCTGACGTGACAAACCCACGACAGTTGGCGCCCACCGTGGGGCCTGCGGTCAAGAGCGTCACGTTCCGCGCAGGATCCATGAAGGGAGCTGAAGATCTTGTTGTTGGCCGTATCATCACGGTCAATGGCACACCCCTCATCGACGATTCAAGCTGGGGGCCGGAAGCAGATTACTTGGAGACCGGCCACGTCATCCCCTTTGGATCCATCAACGTCTTCGTCGGCTTCATTGGCGGCGAGTCAGAGGATCCATCGCAACATGGCGACTCAGAAGAAGGAGTCGCGGTAACAGTGGACCAAGAAGAAGAATCTATCAACCACGAGTCGCTGCCTCTCGAAGACGAAGAAGGCCAATCCATTGAGTATGTCCTTGAGGAAAGGCTATGCGGAGGCCCTGTGGATAGTGGCTCGCCCTCTGTAGAAGATCGGCACGTGGAAGGGGTCTACAGGACCACAGAAGCAGACGAAGGGCTGGGCATGCCACCAGGCAGCTTAGCCCCCACACCGCCGGAAGCAGCAGAACAAGCCGCGCTAGACGCATCAGGAGTCGCGGCATCCGCTGCGATGACGCCAGGAGTCGCGGCCTCAGGAGTCGCAAACAGAGAGACCCACCTGGAGTCGCGCCTGCGGAATCAGGGTCAAGGGTAACCCCCAACGCAGCGGTCACGCCGCCACAGGGAAGCGTGTTGTTTACGCCAATATCTGCGGTTAACGCGGCTGCTAGGGTGACAGAATTGGAGGCTACCAGGATCGGGCTATATGATGAAGTCCAGAGAATCGCAGATGAGAGAGCCAGGCTGGCGCGTGAGGAACAGCGCCTCCAACAGGAGCAACTGCGACTCATCGAGGAAACCAATACTCTGCAAGGAATACAGGCCACCTTGCCACACAGACGCCACGCGAGTCGCCTGCAGCCAGGAACAGTAAACCCTATGGAGCTGTTCCAATCACCTACCACTGAACCAGCAATTGCGGTCCCGTCAGCCGCCACCAACACGATCCCATCAGTCGCCACCAACACGGCGCACCCGGTCGCATGGTCAGGGGTCGCACAACCTTCAGTCGCGGTACCCGCACGCATGGCACCATCTGCCATGGTTATGCGGTCCGCGGCCCCGTTAGCTGCGCCCGCGGTTCAAGCAATCGCTGTACCATCAATCGTACCAGCGGTTCCATCTTTCGCAGCACCAAGAGTAGCAGAGATACCTGGGTCAAGGGCCATAGTACAGGCTAACAACAGGGCCATGATGCCCCCGCCATTGACGCAGCCAACCTTTGTTCAGCAATCGCCACAGCAGCCTCAAAGGTTCCACACGCCGCAAGGGCATTATGTTAGCCCAGTGGAGAATCTCTTTGCAGCCACAAACATCTTGGCCAGATTAGCGCCAGCAGGAAACACGCCAATGGACAGAGAGGCACGGCGCGCCATTGAGATGCTGAGCACAGCAGTAATACAGCAGGCGAATATGTCCGAACACGCAGGACGGCTGCACTCCACCCCTTACAATAGCAGAGCAACGGCGGAGAGAAGCATCCACGCGGAGTCGCCACACGTTGCGACCTCAGCTCGGCTAGGCGACAAAGGGAAGATCAACCTGCGGCTCAAAATCAACCTCAGCAAATTCAACCCATAGAGATTGTGCAGCCGCGCGGGCGGCCAATCCAATAGGAAGGCCAGCTTCGTCCAACCTATCGTCGCGACTCAAAGGCCCAGTCTGTTTCAGCGAAAGAATCAGGTCTGAACCGTTTCCTGCAGATTTCAAAGGGCCTCGCAAGGTCGCCAACTACAACGCCAGCATGGACCCTGTTACTTGGCTCAACAATTACGAGATGGGCATGAGCATCCTAAATGCATCCGAAGAGATCTGCGCACGTTACCTAAACATGATGTTAGAAGGCGCAGCCCACATATGGCTACAAAATTTGCCACCAAATTCAATAAACTCTTGGGATGAGATGAAGGAAGCTTTTATCAAGAATTTCCAAGGAACATGCAAGCGACTCTGCAGCATAGAGGACCTTGAGCGTTGTGTACAGAAGGAAGGCGAGTCGAGTCGCCACTGGATGAGAAGGGTCGCAGAGATCATACATTCCTCAGACAACATACCACCCAGTTCAGCAGTCCTTGTCATGGAGAAAAATTGCAAATTTGAGCCGCTAGTCCACAAACTAGGTCGCATGAAGGATAAAGTCAAGAGCCTAAGCGAGGTAATGGCGGCGGCCAACAAGTATGCTAGCTCGGATAAAACCAGGGACGCATCTGATGGGGAGGAAGAGGAAAACACTGGCAAGGGAAAGAAGGCCAGTAGCAAGCCTCAACAACAGCAAGCTAGCAATGCCAATGCGAGTTATAACAAGCGCAAAAACGAGGAAGGAAACTCAGGGTTAGTCGCAAATACGAATACTCGTTACAAACAAAGCAGCAGCAGAGGAAGGAATTTTCACCCAGTTAATTTGGAAGAGGTTTTCAACCGCCCCTGCGACATCCATATAGGAAAAGATGGGAAACCACCCAACCACACGAAGGCACAGTGTTATCATTACAAAAAGTGGAAGGATGGACAGCCACTCAACACAAACTTCAATCATCAAAACAACGAGGAAGGTAAACATGGCGGAGGCAACAACAGCAACAACGCCGTCCCAAATCCGCAGCCAGATCAGCCACAGTTCCCAAAACAGTTGGGTCAGTATCATACCATTGTGGTGAATACTTCAAGGAGGGAACAAAAGCTGCGACGACGCAATCAGGCTGTTAACGCCATAGTACCAGCCGTCCCACAGTGGCTAAAGTGGTCCGAGCAACCAGTAGTTTGGAGCCGCGAGGATCACCCAGGAGAAATAAATGAAGAGGGAAAACTCGCGCTGGTGGTTGCCCCTCAAGTCGCAGGGTACAAGTTGAGCAAAGTACTGATGGATGGAGGCAGCAGCATCAATATATTATACTATGAAACCTTCAAAAGAATGAACCTTCAAGAAAAGCAGCTACACCCATCAAGAACAACGTTTCATGGTGTCGTGCCAGGCATATCAGCTCAGCCATTGGGGCGAGTTAACTTGGAGGTCGCCTTTGGGACACAAAGCAACTTCAGGAGCGAGTACATTTGGTTCGAGGTTGTAGATTTCCAGAGCCCATATCATGCGCTGTTTGGCAGAGAAGCATTCGCAAAGTTTATGGCTAGGCCGTGCTATGTGTACCTAAAGCTTAAAATACCAGGCCCTAGGGGAGTCATCACCATCAATGGCGACAAAAGAATAGCTCAAGAATGCGAAGAAGGCGACAAGGCCATAGCCAGAGCAGCTTGCATCGCAGAGAGCGCGCCCATGCGCGAGTCGCAGGAGAATTTTGATGACATCGTGAAGGCCAAGAGGCACCTGCCTGACTTGCGACTTCAGATTACGGCCGCAAGGGAGGCAAGGAAGTCAAAGGCTACAAGCCATTGCCAATAAGGACACATCCCAGGCATCGCGAGTTGCCATCAGCAGCCGCAGCAAAATTATTAAGAGTTTACATCATCAAGCTGGCCACTCAGGGCTAAAAATTTCAATTCTGGTCGCCACTCAGGCGCGACCGACCCAATGTGACACTTCTGATCGCCACCTAGGCGCATCGACCCAATTCTGGTCGCCACTCAGGCGCGACCGACCCATGTAACATCTCTGGTTGCCACCTAGGCGCAACCGACCCAATTCTGGTCGCCACTCAGGCGCGACCGACCCATGTAACATCTCTGGTTGCCACCTAGGCGCAACCGACCCAAGCATCATTCTGGTCGCCACTCAGGCGCGACCGACCCATGTAACATCTCTGGTTGCCACCTAGGCGCAACCGACCCAAGCATCACTTCTGGTCGCCACCTAGGCGCGACCGACCCTATGTATCATATAATGATTCTGAAATAAAGCATCTCAAACTACCAATTGAGCTGTGAGTCTTTTATTTTTTAATCATTGGTCCCTTGGGGGTGCGGCAGCTTTTTAGCGCGGCCTATTCCTTGGGATCGCCAAACAAGTGGCATTTATCGTGATTATACTCAACCTCTCTTGGATGCGACTTGCACTATGCGGCCAAAGTACTGGGGTGCGGCGTCAATCGAGTTTGATTGCCTATCATGGCCGCTCTCGACCCTGAACACGCACTTTTTACCTGGGAAATACTGAGCCGCGCAAGGGCCTAAGTGAGGAAAAACCGAGACAAATCATAAGGACCAGCCTATTGGTCGAAACATGTACTGCCAAGAGTACTTAAGCAAACCATAATATTGTCTTATGACACATAAATTCTAACAATTATTACAGACCGCTAAGGGCCAAGATCATCAAACCATTGTTTTCTCTTCTTCACTTGTGCGCAGCTTTTGGCCGGTGGGAAGGAGGAACAGGCGGCTTACCAAGCTTGCCAGAAGGAGCAATCGCAGGCTCGCTGGAGGGCTCTTCAGTCGCGGGCTTGGGGGCTGCAGAGCTGGATACGCCTGGAGAGGGGTTCTTTTCCTGCGGAATCACCGCACTGGATGACGGAGCGGGTAACTTCTCCCATCTGCTTCCATCTGCATTATACTTGCCCATATAGGTCGCAAGATCTATCCCCTCCACCAGTTCAGTCGCGTGGCCGCGCATATCCTTCCAAGTCGTCGCATATTCTGAGGCCGTCAGTTCGGTGCCATCCACCTTCTTCGAGGGCCTACCTTTTGCAACCTTGGCAGCATCAAAAGAAGGATAGTACGTCTTGGCCAAAGCAAGAACATGAGCCGCGCCGGTGCGAGCTGAGGACTCCTTCCAGTCCAAAAAGAACTGAGGCGCCCTAAGCAGTCTTTTTAGCAGCCCTTCAGAATCACCGGGGACTGGCTTGGTCGGCAGCAGGCACTTAGACAGTGATTTCATGGCGTCACAAGTTCTTCGCGAAAAATCGCGGATATACTCCAGCTGTTCTTGAGTACTGCCGCGCTGCTCCTTGGCATCTTCACCTACATCGAGGCATGTCTCCGTCAGCTTACAACATACAGGCAAAGATAGTAGAGAAAACAGATGCAGATATGAGTCGCAACACATACCAGTTAACTCTTGAGTCATGATGCACACTTTGGCGTGGACAAGGTTATGGGCATCAGAAACTTTCTTCAACTTTTTCTCAAGCTCGCCAATGGAAACAGCCTTAAGCCTTGCGTCCTCATTGGCATCAGCAATGGCGTCTTTCTGAGCACTGACTTGGAGGTCCAGCTGCTGGACCCTCTCTTGGAACTTCTCTTCAACAGTTTTAAGCCGCAGCTCGGTGGCTTTGGCTTGCTCAGATAACTTGAAGCTTTCATCAGATAGCTCGCCCATCCTGGTTTCCCTCTTCTTCAGCTCAGCGTCACGCTGGCCAAGGAGCTCGCGCAGCCTCTCCAGTTCAGAGGGAGTATCCCCAGCTGCTTTTCCAAGGCAAGTTTGGCAGCCGTTATGGAGCTTAGTTCCTCCTACGAAGGGTACATCAGTTAGTAAGTATATATCAACAGCTAAAAGAGAAGCATCAAGTCTCCCTTTACAGTCAAAGAAGAAACTTGATCCTTGGGGGCTAGAGACAGATAACTGGAGATAGAAGTTTACCTTATAAGCCGCAGACAGGTCAGATAGTGCCTTGCGGAGCTCCATGGCTTGCTTGTCATTTGAGGCAATGATAGCCTCTGACAGTCTTCAGCGCGGCTTGTGGAGGAGGAAGAAGCAACCTCAGCATGCAGAATTGGCGACCGCAGATTGTCCGCCGCTGGCGACTCAACCACTGGCGTATCAGCATCCTTGGCCATTACATCTATGGAGGAGGGGTTGACCTTCTCCACGTCCTGGATCATAAGGGGATCCGTTCTATCCTCCAGAGCCACCTCTTGGGTGGCTGTGTCAAGAACAGGGACCGTGGCCAGGTCATCAGTGGTGGCCACGCCCTCTACCATGGCGGTATGAGCCGCAGGTGATAAATGCGGCTCAACCGCGGTTCCAGGCTCAGTCGCGGGTTTAGCCGCACTTCTGCAAAAAGCAAGGGCATTGTGTGAAGAAGAAGCACATAAGCCAGAATAAAAGTATTATAAGCACAGGGAAAAGTTACTAACTCTGGAGCCATCTTCACAAAGGCCATAAGTTCACCGCTTGACGGTGAGGACAGGCCTTGGGTCCCAGAATCTACGAGCAGAAGTTTTGCGTGTCAGTAGAGGAAAAAGAATAAGCATTCAAGATGACAAGACAGCAGAAATTACCAGAGTGGGGACCCATGTCTTCTTCAGCAGAGGCGGTGGCTTTGAAAGCACGCCTGGCAACGGAGGAGGTCGCGCCCGTAGCAGGTTTGCGACGCTTCGTGGCCTCAGGGTTTTCCAGAGCATCAACCTCTGGTTCCTCACGAGATAGCCTCTTGGAGGCTCTACGGGGAGTTGGTCCAGCCGCGGCAACAGAACTCGCGGCTGGCACTGGACTGTCGTCCTCGTCCAGTTCAGTCTCTTCACCATCTGAGGCCGCAGAAGCAACAGAAGGGATATCAGCAGTCTCGCTGCCCTCTAGAGTGGGCAGCAACTTCTTTCGTGCGGCACGCTTGGGAGCAGCAGTGCCGGCGACGGTCGCAGGCAGCGACCAGTAGTTCTCATCAGCCTGGATCAGGGAGATATAAGTTGCAGTATTAAGAAAAGGAATGCGACTCAACTACGAAGGCGAAAAGACAGAGAAGAGGAGTTACCTCAAAAGGCTTGTTGTTAACACTGAAAGGGGCAAGCCCCACCTTATCGAAGGAGATGTCCTTCTCCTCAGTCACGCGGGTGACAAATTCCACCCAATCCTCAGGCCTCCAGTCCGAAGCCTTGATACGATCAACGTCAGCAGAGGTGCCTGTGCACTCAAGGAAGGATCGCTGTCGTGGACTCACGGGCTGAATGCGCCATTTGGTCCAGCAAGAGAGAAGATCAAGGCCAGTAAGACCATGACCTATTAAGGCGCGGATTTGATCAGCGACTCATTGATGAAGGACATGGACGAGTCGCGGGGTTTTGATTTCAGTGCCTCGGTAGGCACGAAGAGGGTGTTAGACCAGGAGGGAAGGCGAGTTTCGCCCTCCGGTGAAGTATCTTGGCAATAGAAGAAAGATTTTTGCCAAGCCCTGGGTCGATTCGCCAGGGCTAGCTTGGGAAGGCAAGAGTTCCTATGGCGTTGAAGAGAGATGGCGCCGACCTGAACGTAGGCGCCACCCTTGGAGACAAGTTGGCTGTTGCAGGTGAAAGAGGCCAGCCATAGATCGATGTTGGGGGCTATGCCAAGATATCCTCGCACAGCACATGAAAATTGCTCACCTGGAGCATTGAGTTGGGCCCGATGTCGTGAAGACGGAGGCCTAGGCGTTGCAGCAAATTGCGGAAGAAGGGAGAACCTGGCGGCGTGAATCCACGCTCCACGTGCTCCACGAACATCACCAGCTCGTTGGGCTTGGGGCGCGGCTCGATTTCATCGCCTGGCGCCCGCCAGACGCCGTCCTCCTTCGGCGGCAAGAAGCCAGCCTCGGCCAGATCCGCAAGAGTTTCCTCCGTTACCCAGGATCCTTCCCAGTTGCAGGAGATCTTGCGCCTATCGTCAGATGGCTTCGCCTTGGGCGCCATTGCGAGGGGGAGATTGGATTGGGGAACTAGGCTCGGGTCGAGGAAGAAGACGGCGCGGCTAGGGATGAGAAGATTGCAAGGGCAAATGGATAATGACCTAGGTGGCCGCAGCTTATAACTGAAGGGGCCCGCAACTAACGGCATTATCTGTGCTCGCAACCAACGGCACAATTTGCGCCCGCAAAACGAGTAACGGTCCGCAATTAAAGGAAACAGAATATTTCCAGAAGGAGAGATGAGTCGCGCAGATGAGTCACAGCTCTGAATCGCATAAGTCAGGAGATTGGTCAGAACGTTTACAGTGCGGCTCAGAGACCATTTCAAGAGGTCAGAAGGTTCTCACCGTAAAGTCCTAACCA
The DNA here is from genome assembly GCA_947311845.1 of Poa pratensis. Classification (NCBI taxonomy): domain Eukaryota; kingdom Viridiplantae; phylum Streptophyta; class Magnoliopsida; order Poales; family Poaceae; genus Poa; species Poa pratensis. Next base: position 55,593,802 of record CAMZMU010000049.1, on the reverse strand, counting down.
ATCTTGGGGGCTAATGTCGGGGGAATACTTTCTGGATTAACCCGCGGCCCAGTGCGACTTAACTTACTCGCACGGACGAAGGCCCACTTGGGAACAAGCCCAATATTGAACCGCCATAAGGAGAAAGATCTAGAAGACAAATCCCGGAGGACGTGAAGACCAAGTAGTCTCCGAGTAGGCCTCTGTGGATGTATTCCTTATGGGGAAGTTTCCTTTTGTAACCTAGCGAGCCTCTGTGTATATAAAGAGGACTCGCAGGACTTAGAGCGGGTCAAGCTATCAAGCCCCAAACCCTAGCTCATACGGCGAGTACCAGATCGGATCGCCTCCATTGTAACACCTCGATTATCATATCAATACCAATCTAGGGTAGGCAGGAAGTAGGTCTTTTACCTCACATTGAGGGGGCCGAACCTGGGTAAATCTGTGTTGATCTTTGTTCCTGCGATCCCAAGCTCGGAGATGCTTGACTCGCATAATCCCACACCTACGAAGTCATCTATGACACCTGACGTGACAAACCCACGACACATGGGCGCCCTCTCTGCGATGCAAGCTGCTCTGGCCATGGCCTTGTCGCCTGATACGTCTCCAACGTATCCATAATTTCTGCTGTTCCATGCTTATATTATACCATTTGCTACATGTTTTATATACACTTCATATCACTTTTATGCATTTTCTGGGACTAACCTATTAACAAGATGCCACAGTGCCAGTTCCCTGTTTTCTGCTGTTTTTGGTTTCAGAAAGTTACTTCTGGAAATATTCTCGGAATTGCACGAAACAAAAGGCCAAGTCCCTATTTTCCAGCACGTACACGGAGTCCGAAGGAGAGACGAAGGGGAGCCACGAGGTGGCCAAACCACAGGCTGGCGCGGCAGTGGGCCCCACCGCGCCGCCAGGTGGTTTGGGCCCCTCGGGGGTCCGCCGACATCGCCCCTTCGCCTATTTATTCCCGAGACGTGAAAACCCTAAAACACCGAGCCTTTCATCCAGAACATATTCGCTGCCGCCGCCGTCGTCAACCCTAACTCGGGGGGTTCTGAAGCTCTTCTCGGCACCCTGCCGGAGAGGGGAATCATCACCGGAGGGCTCTACATCGCCATGCCCGCCTCCGGAGTGATGCGTGAGTAGTTCATCCTTGGACTATGGGTCCATAGCAGTAGCTAGATGGTTGTCTTCTCCACTTGTGCCATCATGTTTAGATCTTGTGAGCTGCCTATCATGATCAAGATCATCTTATTATAATGCTACATGTTGTGTTTGCTGGGATCTGACTTATATTGATACCTATGTGGAGCTGAATATTATATTATCATGTCTATGTCATTTGTGATCTTGCATGCTCTCCGTTACTTGTTGAAGCCTTGGCCAAGTGAATACTTGTAACTCCAAGAGGGGGTATTTATGCATGATAGTTGGGTTCAACCTCTATTTAACCTGGGATAGTGACAGCAAGTTCTAAGGTTGTAGATGTGTTGTTGCCACTAGGGGTAAAACAGCAATGCTTTATTCAAGGATGAATGTATTGTTTACATTACGCACATTACTTAATGCAATTGTCTGTTGCTTGCAACTTAATACTGGAAGGGGTACGGATGTTAACCGGAAAGTGGACTATTTAGGCATAGATGCATGCTGGATAGCGGTCTATGTACTTTGTCGTAATGCCCAAATAAATCTCATAGTAGACACCACAACTCACACATGCATGTTATATGCGCTTATCAATTGTCAATTGCCCAGCTGTAATTTGTTACCCAGCATGTTAGTTATCTTATTGGAGAGACACCACTAGTGAACTGTGGACCCCGGTCCATTCTTTTACATCTAAAATACAATCTACTATAATCATTGTTCTCTACTGTTTTATGCAAACAAACATCATTTTCCATACGATACGTTTAACCCTTTGTTTTCAGCAAGCCGGTGAGATTGACAACCTCACTGTTAAGTTGGGGCAAAGTAATTGGATTGTGTTGTGCAGGTTCCACGTTGGCACCGGAATCCCTGGTGTTGCGCCGCACTACACTCCTTCACCAACACCTTCGAAGCAAACCTCGTTTTCCTACTGGTTCGATAAACCTTGGTTTCATACTGAGGGAAAACTTGCTGCTGCACTCATCATACCTTCCTCTTGGGGTTCCCAACTGACGTGTGACGTACAAGCATAGTTTCTGGTGCTGCTGCTGGGGATATATTCCCTCGTCAACTTAGCGCTAGCATCGCCTTCTTCGCATTCTTGAGCTATTCTTTTGTCGTCATTGATGGTGATGACTCCCCTGGGGCCTGGTATTTTAAGCTTTAGGTACACATAGCACAGCCTAGCCATAAACTTTGCGAATGCTTCTCTTCCAAACAGCGCATGATATGGGCTCTGGAAATCTACAACCTCGAACCAGATATACTCGCTCCTGAAATTGCTTTGTGTCCCAAAGGCGACCTCCAAGTTGACTCGCCCCAATGGCTGAGCTGATATGCCTGGCACGACACCGTGAAACGTTGTTCTTGATGGTGTAGCTGCTTTTCTTGGAGGTTCATTCTTTTGAATGTTTCATAGTATAATATATTGATGCTGCTGCCTCCATCCATCAGTACTTTGCTCAACTTGTACCCTGCGACTTGAGTGGCAACCACCAGCGCGAGTTTGCCCTCTTCATTTATTTCTCCTGGGTGATCCTCGCGGCTCCAAACTACTGGCTGCTCGGACCACTTTAGCCATTGTGGGACGGCTGGTACTATGGCGTTAACAGCCTGATTGCGTCGTTGCAGCTCTTGTTCCCTCCTTGAAGTATTCACCACAATGGTATGATACTGACCCAACTTTTTTGGGAACTGTGGCTGATCTGGCTGCGGATTTGGGACGGCGTTGTTGCTGTTGTTGCCTCCGCCGTGGTTACCTCCCTCATTGTTTTGATGATTGTTGTTTGTGTTGAGTGGTTGCTCATCCTTCCACTTTTTGTAATGATAACACTGTGCCTTTGTGTGGTTAGGTGGTTTCCCATCTTTTCCTATATGGATGTCGCAGGGGCGGTTGAAAACCTCTTCCAAATTAACTGGGTGAAAATTCCTTCCTCTGTCGCTGCTTTGTTTGTAACGAGTGTTCGTATTTGCGACTAATCCTGAGTTTCCTTCCTCGTTTTTGCGCTTGTTATAACTCGCATTGGCATTGCTAGCTTGCTGTTGTTGAGGCTTGCTACTGGCCTTCTTTCCCTTGCCAGTATTTTCCTCTTCCTCCCCATCAGATGCATCCCTGGTTTCATCCGAGCTAGCATACTTGTTGGCCGCCGCCATTACCTCGCTTAGGCTCTTGACTTTGTCCTTCATGCGACCTAGTTTGTGGACCAGCAGCTCAAATTTGCAATTTTTCTCCATGACAAGGACTGCTGAACTGGGTGGTATGTTATCTGAGGAATGTATGATTTCTGCGACCCTTCTCATCCAGTGGCGACTCGACTCGCCTTCCTTCTATACACAATGCTCAAGGTCCTCTATACTGCAGAGTCGCTTGCATGTTCCTTGGAAATTCTTGATAAAAGCTTCCTTCATCTCATCCCAAGAGTTTATTGAATTTGGCGGCAAGTTTTGCAGCCATATGTGAGCTGCGCCTTCTAACATCATGTTTAGGTAACGTGCGTAGATCTCTTCGGATGCGTTTAGGATGCTCATGCCCATCTCGTAATTGTTGAGCCAAGTGACAGGGTCCATGCTTGCGTTGTAGTTGGCGACCTTGCGAGGCCCTTTGAAATCTGCAGGAAACGGTTCAGACCTGATTCTTTCGCTGAAACAGACTGGGCCTTTGAGTCACGACGATAAATTGGACGAAGCTGGCCTTCCTATTGGATTAGCCGCCGCGCGCGGCTGCACAACTTCTATGGGTTGAACTTGCTGAGGTTGATTTTGAGCCGCAGGTTGATCTTCCCTTTGTCGCCTAGCCGAACTTGAAGTCGCAACGTGTGGCGATTCCGCGTGGATGCTTCTCTCCACCGTTGCTCTGCTATTGTAGGGGGTGGAGTGCAGCCGTCCTGCGTGTTCGGACATATTTGCCTGCTGTATTACTGCAGTGCTCAGCATCTCAATGGCACGTCGTGCCTCTCTGTCCATTGGCGTGTTTCCTGCTGGCGCTAATCTGGCCAAGATGTTTGTAGCCGCAAAGAGATTCTCCACTGGGCTAACATAATGCCCTTGCGGCGTGTGGAACCTTTGAGGCTGCTGTGGCGACTGCTGAACAAAGGTTGGCTGCGGCAATGGCGGGGGCATCATGGCCCTGTTGTTAGCCTGTACTATGGCCCTTGATCCAGGTATCTCCGCTGCTCTTGGTGCTGTGAAAGATGGAACCGCTGGTACGATTGATGGTACAGCGATTGCTTGAACCGCGGGCGCAGCTAACGGGGCCACGGACCGCACAACCATGGCAGATGGTGCCATGTGTGTGGGTACCGCGACTAAAGGTTGTGCGACCCCTGACCATGCGACCGGGTGCGCTGTGTTGGTGGCGACTGACAGAACCGCGATTGTTGGTTCAGCGGTAGGCGATTGGAACAGCTCCATAGGGTTTACTGTTCCTGGCTGCAGGCGACTCGCGTGGCGTCTGTGTGGCAAGGTGGCCTGTACTCCTTGCAGAGTATTGGTTTCTTCGATGAGTCGCAGTTGCTCCTGTTGGAGGCGCTGTTCCTCACGCGCCAACCTGGCTCTCTCATCCGCGATTCTCTGGACTTCATCGTATAGCCCGATCCTGGTAGCCTCCAATTCTGTCACCCTAGCAGCCGCGTTAACCGCGGATATTGGCGCAAGCAACACGCTTCCCTGTGGCGGCGTGACCGCTGCGTTGGGGGCTACCCTTGAGCCTGATTCCGCAGGCGCAACCCCCCAGGTGGAGTCTCTCTGTTTGCGACTCCTGAGGCCGCGACTCCTGGCGTCATCGCGGTGGATGCCGCGACTCCTGATGCGTCCAGCGCGGCTTGTTCTGCTGCTTCCGGCGGTGTGGGGGCTAAGCTGCCTGGTGGCATGCCCAGCCCTTCGTCCGCTTCGGTGGTCCTGTAGACCCCTTCAACGCGCCGATCTTCTTCAGAGGGCGAGCCACCATCCACAGGGCCTCCGCATAGCCTTTCTTCAAGGACATACTCAATGGATTGGCCTTCTTCGTCTTCAAGAGGCAGCGACTCGTAGTTGATAGATTCTTCTTCTTGGTCCACTGTTACCGCGACTCCTTCTTCTGAGTCGCCATGTTGCGATGGATCCTCTGACTCGCCGCCAATGAAGCCGACGAAGACATGGACAGATCCAAACGGGATGATGTGGCCGGTTTCCAGGTAGTCAGCTTCCGGCCCCCAGCTTGAATCGTCAATGAGGGGTGTGCCGTTGACCGTGATGATACGGCCAACAACAAGATCTTCAGCTCCCTTCATGGATCCTGCGCGGAACGTGACGCTCTTGACCGCAGGCCCCACGGTGGGCGCCAACTGTCGTGGGTTTGTCACGTCAGGTGTCATGGATGACTTCGTAGGTGTGGGATTACGCGAGTCAAGCATCTCCGAGCTTGGGATCGCAGGAACAAAGATCAACACAGATTTACCCAGGTTCGGCCCCCTCAATGTGAGGTAAAAGACCTACTTCCTGCCTACCCTAGATTGGTATGGATATGATAATCGAGGTGTTACAATGGAGGCGATCCGATCTGGTACTCGCCGTATGAGCTAGGTGAAAGGGCATATTTTATATCCCTTTGTTTTTGTGTGTTAGGCAACAACACTAGGATTTATCTAAGTGATGTTAAGTGGTGCAGGAGTCAAAAGAAATATTTGCACGTTTCGTCGAATCACCAGACAGGAAAATGAAGTCTGCATTTTGCTTGCCCAGACCGGAGTCTCCGGTCTTCAGGCCGGAGTCTCCGGCCTCTCTGGCTTTGACACATACGACGGCAGCTACGGTATCGGGTCCGGAGTTACCCCGGAGTAACCCCGGAGTCTCCGGTCAGCCCGGAGTCTCCGGACCTCCAGTCCGGAGTCTCCGCCCCAGGCAGAGTTTTTAAAGTGAAGTGACCAAGCGACGGCAGCTTCGGCATTTGGTCCGGAGTGACCCCGGAGTACCCCCGGAGTCTCCGGCCTGCCAGGAGTCTCCGGCCTTCCAGTCCGGAGTCTCCGGCCCAAGTGGACAGAAACGGCTAGTTTTTCTGGAGGGGTATTTATACCTCTCCACCTACCTCCAGCTTGGCAGCTCGCCCAAACTTGAAGTCTCCCCGTGCAACACCGGAGACTCCGGTCTGTCCAGAGTCTCCGCCCTAAACCTGGAAAACTCCGGCTCAGGCCGGAGACTCCGGTGTTTAGGCCGGAGACTCCGGACCCGGTCGATTCACTGGGTTCTTTTAGGGCACGGGGAGAAGAGTTGTGTTCACAACTTCTCTCTTTCCCCCCGTCCCCAACCTTCCCCAGTTCGCCGCCGTCACTCCGGGCTCGCCTCCGGCCGCTCTCCACCGCCGGAATCCGCCGTGCCACCGGCTCCTCCACCTCCCAAGCGTCGGGGATCTTCCTCCCCTCCGTTTGGATCTCACCATGAAGGACACGGGTACCTCTCTCTCTCTTCCTCTAGGATTCTTCCTAGATCTAGCTTTGAGAGTAGTTCTTGTTGAAATTCGTGGTGTAGAACCTTTAGGATGGCAATGTACTCTCTAGGAATTGGTTGGTGTCGATTTTTCGCTCAGATTTGACCTAGGTTGGAAGTTCTTGTCTCAGGCCGGAGACTCCGGTCCCCCTGACCGGAGACTCCGGTGTGGCCGGAGACTCCGCCCCCTGAGACCGGAGACTCCGGCCCAGATCATCTCTGAAGAAAATTTCTCTCCAATTGTTTCCTTCTTTTGATTCCATGGACATGTATGCTTATCTTAATGCTACCTATCTACTCCTGTTTCACAGCTAACAAAAGGTACCCGGTGCTTCATCCTCATCCTCGAATATCAAGAAGAAGAAGAAGCAAGGTCGAGACTACTTGGTCTATGATGCAGAGCAAGACAAGCATGTGCAGAGTGGTGCCCTAAAGAAGCAAAAGGCCGCTGAGACTGCTCGGGCTAGGCAAGAGGCTACCCTCCTTCGAGAAGAAAGGGCCAAGAAGGCCAAGTTTGACAACTTCACCTCTTTGAAGGACTTGAACAAGGAGGAGTTCCGCTCCATGAGGGCACATAATTTCTATGACATGCCCAACAATTCAAACGATGGTCATTTTTGGAGAAGGGAGCAAGAGCTCATTATGAAGGAACTTTATGCCATTTTGGACCCAAAAGCCCTTGTGTGTCCTCAAAAACCCTTGCAATTTGAAGTGTTGGCCAAGAAGGATTACTTTAAGGAAGCAATTTGGGTTGCTAGAAAGATTGGTCTTGAGCACCTCATTTCCCTCCAACAAGATTATGATATTGAGATGGTGCAACAATTCTTTGCCACTCTTGTGCTTGGAGATGAGGAGGACACCCAAATGACTTGGATGACGGGGCCTCTCAAAGTTAGTGCAAATTTTTTAGAATTCAGAGAAGCTTTCGGATATGAGTTCAAAGGTGTGAACATCTCAGTTGGTCGAAGAATGCATGTTGAACGAGTGGCCTATGATAAGAAGCTCCTCGCTCCTCTTGCTGCAAAAAATGGTGCCATTGCTTCCACCAAAGGTCTCAAGCCCCTCTACAACATTTTGATTCGTATGTTTCGTTGGAGCATTGCACCTCAAGCCGGGAATACGGATGCTATCCGTGGAGCTCTAGTGAACCTCATGCATCATTGGCACATGACATACCTTGCCGGACCGGATTGCCAAGGGTTTGAGATTGATGTCATGGACTATATCCGGTGTGAGATCAACATTGCTATCTATGAAAGGAAGAATCCTATGTATGCTCCATATGTCATGAAGCTCATCCTCAAAAAGATTCCCAAACTCGATCAATCCCGTTTCAAGAAACACTCTTATGGTTACCTTCAAGTGCTCGGCCATCATCTTGCTCAAGACACTTATGAAGAGGTAGAGGCGCGAGAAGCGCCTAGGGCAAGAAGGAAAAATGCCACTCCACCCTCTTGGGATGTTGGTGGCAAGCAAAGAGTAAATGATGAGTTCAAGAAGGTTTCTTGGTGGAAGAAGGCTATGATGTGCATGGGTGTTGCGACCCACAAGGAAAATCATCAACAATATGTTACAAACAAGATGATCTTGTCCAATCAAGCCATCATGATAAAGGAAATGCGCAAAGCCAACAATGGTGGTCTCACTCCTCCTCGCGAAGAAGATGAACCCGAAACTCCGCCATCCGAAGCCACTATTTCCCTTGACAAGTGGAATGTGGATCTCTTTCCATGGAATGATTATGATGATGTGACCTCCATGCCTACCTCGTCTCGCAACACCGGAAAGGCTCCTATGCGCTATGAAGAAGAAAGTGATGAGGAAGACAATAGTGAAGAAGCAAGTGGTGAAGCAAGTGGAGATGATCGTGATGCTGAAAGTGGGGATGATGATGAGGATTATGATGAAGACGAAGAGTGATCGCTTTGGGTTTCGTTAGCATCGCTCTGTTCCCTTTTTGGCGTTTCGATGCCAAAGGGGGAGAAGTAGTTCTACTAGGTTCTCTCATGGGGATTTGCATGGGTCGGACACAAGCATGCTCGTTTATCATTTCTTTGAAGCTTGTGTCCTTTTATCTTTGTTGTTGAACCTATTTGCCTTTTATTCGTATGAGACTATGTTTTATTCCGTCCGTGTGGAACTTATGGATATTTCACTCTATCTATGGTTGAGATGGTATCTATCTTTGTGATGATATATTTTTGTGCATTGGTTTATATTCTACAACATTATGCACAAGGTATGTTACCCTTCCTCTCAAACCATTATCTTGATATGTCCTTGTGTTGATGAAATTTATCATGTTCAATATTTCTTGTGAGTTATCTCTCCTCTACATGTTGAGCATTTGTATTCAAATGCAAACTACTTGTATGCACACATGTAGGGGGGGTCTCTTGAATCCTTTGTGGAACATGTCGATATTTGTTGTGTGTTTTATTGCAAATCCGAGTGTTGTCATCTAACACCAAAAAGGGGGAGATTGAAAGGGCATATTTTATATCCCTTTGTTTTTGTGTGTTAGGCAACAACACTAGGATTTATCTAAGTGATGTTAAGTGGTGCAGGAGTCAAAAGAAATATTTGCACGTTGCATCGAATCACCAGACAGGAAAATGAAGTCTGCATTTTGCTTGCCCAGACCGGAGTCTCAGGTCTTCAGGCCGGAGTCTCCGGCCTCTCTGGCTTTGACACATACGACGGCAGCTACGGTATCGGGTCCGGAGTTACCCCGGAGTAACCCCGGAGTAACCCCGGAGTCTCCGGTCAGCCCGGAGTCTCCGGACCTCCAGTCCGGAGTCTCCGCCCCAGGCAGAGTTTTTAAAGTGAAGTGACCAAGCGACAGCAGCTTCGGCATTGGGTCCGAAGTGACCCCGGAGTACCCCCGGAGTCTCCGGCCCAAGTGGACAGAAACGGCTAGTTTTTCTGGAGGGGTATTTATACCCCTCCACCTACCTCCAGCTTGGCAGCTCGCCCAAACTTGAAGTCTCCATTATTGCAAGCTCAAGAATCACTAGATCTCCCAATCCCTCCACCCAAACTCGTTGATACTTGGAGGATTGAAGGAGAAGGCCCGGATCTACATCTTCACCAAGCCGTTCTTCATTTCCCCCTCATTCACTTGAGGGCCCCTTCGCTAGGATTTCCATTAGGAAAACCTAGCTTCTTATTGTACTCACTTGCTGTCTTTGTGACAGATTGTAGCTGTTCGGGAGCCCTCAATCCTCTTGTGGGTTGTGCCCCGGATCGTTGTTGTAAGGGCTCCGGATTCCGCCTTGAAGGATTCCGATAGTGGAAGGTGAACCAAACCTTTGTGGTGCAGTTCATCGGAGAAGAGGGTGCACCCGCCTTTATGGCGGTTGAGTTTTGACCTTTGTGGTAGCTCACACCTCTCCAACGAGACGTACTCCCCTAAAAAGGAGGAACTCAGGATTACATCCGTGTCTCCATGTGCTTTCACTTTCGGTTACTTCTATCCTTGTTTACCGTCTTTACTTAGTGTACCTTGCTTAGTTGCTAGCTTGTCATATAGGTAAATTCACCATAGTTGCATATCTAGAGAATTTACCTTTTGTGTCAAGCCTAAATTTAAAAAGTACTAAAATTGAAGTAGCACCTATTCACCCCCCCTCTAGGTGTCATACGATCCTTTCACTAGGGTTTAGGGCTTGATAGCTTGACCCTCTCTAAGTCCTGCGAGTCCTCTTTATATACACAGAGGCTCGTCCGGTTACAAAGGAAACTTCCCCCATAAGGAATACGTCCACATAGGCCTACTCGGAGACTACTCGGTCTTCACGTCCTCCGGGATACGTCTTCTAGATCTTTCCCCTTACGGCGGTTCAATATTGGGCTTGCTCCCAAGTGGGCCTTTGTCCGTGCGAGTAAAGTAAGTCGCACTTGGGCCGCGGGTCAATCCAGAGAGTATTCCCCCGACACCTAGGATGCTTGTGAAGTTCCTAAAGTTGTTTATGGAGTTGGTGTTAGCCGCTATCCGGGTCGTTGGCCTCTCGGAGGCAATCTACAACCTTGTCGGTGCTTGGTAGACTATGCCTCCCTCAGGTTCGGCTAGGTCCTACCGTCTATGTGGCGACTGCTCCTAGACGCATGGGTGGATGTATGTTGATCTGTACCGCGGACGAGATCATGGTCGTTCTATTGATGTGTCGTTTTTTTGTTTGAAATGGAGGTTTAAACCCCGGTCTCTGTATCAAATTGATGCACACAACCTTTTTTATTAATACTTAAAAAGGGCCAGAATGCCTTACAAAGAAACACATCGATCAACCGAAAGCCACCTTCCTGATGAGAACTGTCGGTACACGTACAAGCTTGATGAAGGGTGTGGATCTGATCGGAGCTGTGTCCCCTGACCTCACACTCCTACGCCCATCATCTAAATTCGGAAGCCTCACCAAGCCGCCCAACGGCGAGCCGAGAGCACAAACCGGTCCAACAGACCCTATGCGCGCACCTGATGCGCGTGCTCAGAAGCTGTCGCCTCCATTTTCCGCAGTCAGATATCGGTCCCGGCTGACCCTAATGCTCTTTATCCCACCGAGTCACCATTTACAACTGGAAGTTTGACACATGAAAGTTATTTCTTAAATGTTGTAGTTGTATTAGGAGTGGGTGTTAATCCCATGAATTGGTGATACTTCGTCGAAAGATGTTGTATCAGCATGTTGACTCTAATGTGATGATACAACTCTGTTTGGATACCAAGAATATGATAATGGAGGAATGAGACTTAAGTCGAGATTCTTATAAAATGGAAGGCGTATGAATGGATTCCTTACAAATTCCATAACCTTAGTACTATGATTCAAAGATTTTTCAAGAAAATGTTATGGATTGGATATTGCTAAATATTTTTTCAATCAAGAGGTAAGTTCTGTTCTGGAATACAAATAATCTAGTATCGACGAGAGAGGACAAATGGCTCCCGAGCTCTAGGGAAACCCTTAATTTTCAAAAATTCAAAAATCATATTTTGACGTTTCAATTTTTTTGGAAACAATCATAAGTGTATATAATGTTGTATTCTACCAACGTGTAAAATATCAAATAGAAATACGTTATACTTTGGGCTGTGCAAAAAAGATAAAATCTCAAATTGTAAATAGTGAACGGTGTAAATTTTGAACTATTTAAAATCTGTCAGATTTTGTTATTTTCGTGTAGCCTGTGAGTTATTTTGAGTTCATACTTTGCATGTTGGTAGAATACAACATTATATACCGTGGATGTTTTCTAGATTTTTTATGCTTAAAATATGATGTTCGAATTTTTGAAAATAAAGTGCTCCATGGAGCCCGGCCTCCATTTTGCTCTTTCCGAGTATTCCACACACTATCTAGAGAGAGAGAAAGAGGATAGGCAAAAGTCAGCACATGTACTAACTAAAACAATGTTATGTGTCTTGGGTGAAAACCTATGATCTAAACGTAAATGGCTAGATCCGACATCAGCGCACTTTGCATCGTCTTCTCTTTGATGACATGGCCACTATGTCGTTGTTGGTTATTCTGATCTTAATTAGTTGGCCAACACGTAATGAGTGTATTCCGGTTTCGGAGAACCTTAATTACGAAAGATTTTGTATAAGGGGACATTCCTTTTTCTGTCTAGAGTTTAGGTTGAAAATCCTTATCCTAACCCTCACATGTTGTATCCTCGATTGTCCACGCACCTGCGTACTTTTCTTCATAATGGTTTTGCTGCGGAGGAATTAGGACTTAATCGTAGGTATTTTATGTCCAGTCCTATCTGTTTTGCCAATTGATATTGTGGCTAAGTTGTCATGCATCGTTTTCAATAAGATCCTCATGATGTGCATACAGGAGTACAAAGGACAAAGAAGTTTAAGTCGTTCTTTAAACGAGGGAAGTGATTTCCTACGGGGAGGAGGCTCGTGGAATTTTTTAAACGAGGGAAGTGATTTCCTACGGGGAGGAGGCTCGTGGAATTTTTGATAGAAGATGGGTGCAATATCACCGAAATTGCGAGTATGAGGACTCGAACTCGGGTGGGTGGGAAGACATCAGCCCCTTCCACACCACTAGGCCACACCTTAGTAAACGAAAGAAGTCAGATGAATACTACATCTACAATGCCTTTTTGTGTGGGGGTTCACAGAGGACCTAGAAAGTTTTCATGTGCTATTCTCCCGATTTTTGTTTTCCCACGAATTGTGACGTGTTTTGAAAAGTTCTACTCGCCACTTGTATTTCCATCAAATTCGTCAGTTTTCTCTTAGAGCATCTCTAGGCCCCCAAATGCTGATTGGGTGCCAGACACAAAAACAACCACAATGACACCCAAAATGACCGGCCCGATCCGTTGTTCCCGAGAGGGCCTCCAACTTGGGGGCGGACTCGATGCTGCCGGACAAAGCCTACAATAGGATGGGCCCGCATGTCATCCACACAGAACATTGCATATATAGGAGAGTGATTTCAAATTCAATTTGAAACCCTTTTTACATATAATTTTTATATTAAACGGCAAGGCTAACTACTTGTCGTCTTCCGAGTCGTCCTTGGATGGTGGAGTTCCCAGCTCGTCCTCCTCCGCCTCGGCGTCTGGAGTTGCCAGCGCTAGCGCCGGTGCAGCCCTCCGCGTGAGCCATGCGGGATATGCACCCGCCAAACAGGACGACCACGGAGACCAAGGTTCCCATGAGGACCACGCCGGACGTGCGGGTTGTGGAGTTGCTGGCTCATCGTCCTATGGCGCGAAGTCGTTCTCTTCCTGCTTCGGATCGGGCAGTACTGCCTCCTTCTCTGGCTCCGGCATCATATGACCTCCTTCTCCGGCAACGACATCACGCCTTCAAGTTGCTACGTGTGGGGGCACAATTGAAATAACGCGGGCAAGCAGGTGACACGGCGGCGTCTTGCCTTCCCCATGCAGAGCATTTACTCCGGAGTAAAAGGCGACGCGACGGCTCGCGGGTGTCAAAGGCGGGCCGGCCTGTAGCATAGTAAGAATTTGTCCATAATTTGGAGTCTTGTTGGGCTAGTCTAGCTAGAAAAACAAAGGAATGCCTAAATTCTGGGCGGGCCACGTCCCAGGTGGGCCGTAACATAGCTCCGCCCCTGAAAGGCGACACGACGGTGTTGCGCCTTCCCACGCGAAGCATTCATGTCGGAGACGCGATGCCGTTGCGCCTTCCCCTCACGAAGCATTCACGCCGGTGACACGATGTTGTTGCGCCTTTCCCACGCGTAGCATTAACGCCGGCATGTATAAAGAAGGCCTCCTCCCTTGGTTGCTCGCCTCCCACCCTCTCCCCCAATCCCTTCCTTCACCGGCCACACATGTGCACAACCATAGGATAGGAAGTGGCTCTCCTAACACGAGGCCAAAGAGTACGCCGAATATGACATCTTCGCACCGCCGAAAGCTATCTTGCCGAAATACTTTGCCATCAGTTTGGGCGGGGTGCCCATTGCGCCAATCCCCAAAGTCGACTTCGCCTTCGAGTGCGCGATCTACGACCACCAGAAGAAGCTCCGGCAGTTTCTAAACCCACATTAGCATACCAACAGCCCCCAATGGCCCAACTTATTCTGGGAGGAGCGAGAGGCGGTGCTTAATCGCTTCACCGACGAGTATCCACCGCTAGACAGCAACGACGCCGGGCTGACGCGGTTCTGGTCAAAACCCGGCCGCGCCGTCCGGGGCGAAATCAAGGCCGCCCGGGCAGAAGCGGCCCATCATCAAGCCGTTTTCGATGCCCTCTGGGCCGGCCCTAGCGACGCCGCGTCCAACGAGGCGCCACGAAGAAGGAGCCGGTTCATTTCGATTTAGGTTTTAAATTTCGTGTACTATTTGTATCTCGTGAGTTCGGTGTTTGTCTTTCGTCTAGATCAACAAAGTGTTTGTGAGGCTTGTTTTTTTATCTGGGGGCGCAGCTAGGGCACCCCGTGTTGTCCCGCACAAGTGTGTGACATCTTAAAAGTGGGCTAAATTTGGAAAGTGTCAGATAAAATTCGGGGTGCGGAGGTGGAGATGCTCTTACTATTATTTTCTCCTATCTTACAACAATCAATAGAAAGACTTCACAATAATCTCTTCACCGTGATGTTCTTAGGGACTCTTTGGATTGAATGATTTTTATATAAATATTGGAGGATTCTAATCCATAATTTTTTTCTAAGAAATTCCTTTGGATTAAAGGAACGACACCTCCAAAATTTCAAAATTTGCATGGATTGCATTCCTACACCTCAATCTCATAGGAATTTCAACATCCACTCTAATCTCTTTTTACACTCATTGGTGTACGATTGAGACACTCTTTCTGGTGTTTCATCCAAACGACTTGCAGTTTTTTTCTGTTTTGTAATCCTCTATTTCGCACCTGCAATCTTATCAAATTACTGTGTTTTTCCAATTTCTCTGTTTTCTAATGCCGTGATCCAAAAAAGCCCTTACTATTATTTTCTCCTATCTTACAACAATAGAAAGACTTCACAATAATCTCTTGACCGCGATATATTATGTGCTTTAAAAAAATTGTATTCCACAGTCTGCGGAGAGAGGAAGAGGACAAGCTTGAAAAGCCAGAGATGCAGGCGCAGCGAGGGGAGCGATGAGATGGGCGCCGCTGCTGCTGCTTTTGGTGGTGGGAGCAGACCCGGCCGGAGTCGAGGGGCAGTCACGGGCGCGGATAGCTTTGCCTGCTTGCTTGCCATGTCCTTTTGCCCATGCACTTGTCACCCATCCATCTATCCATCTTTCTGCCGTCCTTGTAGGCGCAGTAGATCAACAGTGCTGCATTCTAGGCAGCTAGCGTACTGTACTAAATTTACTGCTCCGTTTTACATTAACATTGACGGGAACAAGACAAGTTCGGATTTGACCATGGTGGAGGAGCTGATGTGTACTCGTCAATGGAGACCTGACGGGGAAATAGAGGGCACGCGTGCATGTCAGTGTTGCGATGCCTGGCTTTAACTTCGTGCACCCCATGCTTCTTTCCTTTCCCTCAGAGCATCTCCACTCGCCGCGCCCATGAGCATCTCCACTCGCGGCGCCCAAATGGGCGCCCAAAGACCGTCTGGATAGGCCCTTTGGACTCCGTCTGGACTACCTTGTTCATTTGGGCGCCCTCGCTCCCCACTCGCGACGACCAAATCTTATTCAAATATGAAATTTTGATACGAAAATACATATATTTCATTGAAATTTCATTCAAACTAACATAATTCATTCAAATTTAAATCTAGACCTAGACTAGATCTAGTAAGTAGGGTGGCACGCCGGGCACCGGCAGTTGGGGCAGGCGCCGGCCCTTGCGGCGGCGAGCATAGGACCCCGGCGGCAGCTCGAGCAGAGGCAGTAGAGGTAGCCGGTGGTGGAGGTGGTGGCGGCGGAGCTGGAGGTGGTGGCGGCGGTGGCGGTGGCGGCGGCAGAGGCTATGTCGGCCTCGATGGCGAGCTGCATGTGGTCGGGATCCCACTCCGGCGTCGGCGGCCAGTCCTCCAAGCCGTCATCATCACCGTCAACCTCCTCCGCCTCTTGTTGAGGTTGCGGCGGAGGAGGTTGCACGCGGCCTCCTTCCGATCTTGCACGACGAGCGTGCTCCACCGCCTCGTAGCGAACCCTCTCCCGTTCCATGCCCGCTGCGAAGTCCTCGTCGGTGGTGTTGGTGAGGCCGTCGTCGTCGGAGTCGTCGTCGGAGTCTTCGAGCCAGTCCGCAGGCGGCTTGGGGGCGAAGAAGGAGTGGAGGCGGTTGGTGTGCTCGAGCTCGACCTGCTTGTCCCAGTACGCCGAGTTCGGCTCGAACCTGGGGTCGTCGTGCAGCTCCGGCGACATCGTCCCCATGCACGAGGCGACGTAGTCGAGCCGCGCCTGGCCGGCCATCATGGGTGCAACGGGGACGTGCACTGGGTCGTGGCTCGGGGAGGACGCAGTTCGCCGGCACCGGCGTGTTAGTGCGGACGAGCTCGCGCGCCTCGGCTTCCGTGAGTTGGTTCGCCGGTGGCGGAGGAGGTGGCGGAGCGTTGACGGCCGACGAGCCTGCCTCCTGCGATGGCCAGCCGCGGCGAGCCATGGCGCTCTGCCAAACCTGGCTGTCACGGCGGCGACGACGGGCCTCCCTCTGCGCTCGTCTCTCTTCCTCCGCGGCGCGCCGGGGAGAGGCCATGGCTAGGTGTGGGATAGAGATGGTTGTGTGAGATGGTGGAGACGGCGAGGAACCCGCTCTATATAGCGGCCGGGGAGGCGAACGGATGAGGTCACCTTAACTCCGGCCATCCAACGGCTCGCCTGCCACACCATTAACGGCTCGCCTGCATTGGCGCCGCCGTGGCGCAGACGCTTCCTCGCTGCAGAGCGAAGCGACGCGTCGCTGCGCCCGGCTGGGAAACCGAGACGCCGCCCGACATTAATGCAGCCTCTTGTCTCACTGCCAGACGTGGCCCGCGCGTCGGAGGCCGACGTGGCGTCGCGTTTCCTTCCGTCCGGGCCCGCCCCAAGCCTCCCCAAGTTGAGGGCGTGGGCTGGGCGTGCCGGACACAAAACTGGGCCGCGCCGGACCGAATTCGCGTTTGGGCGCCGCGAGTGGGGGCGATTTTGTGTCCGGCACGCCCCAAAGGCGTTTGGGCGGCCGTTTGGGAACCGCGAGTGGAGATGCTCTTACCCAGGTGGTTACAGCATTTTTTATTTTGATCTGAGGTTTGAGGGCTGTTTTGGACTGTTATGACACTATCACAAGTGAGAGCGGCAGTATTCCTCGGAATACAGTGAAGCTCCCGCCTCAGATAGCTCCTCGGCAGGATTTTAACAAAACTCATAGGATGTCGTAGGAGTATTTTCACCGACAACCCCAATTGACCGCAAAGGCCTGATGGGTCCGGACGGTAAAAATGTCCGCAGAGGCACCCAAGTGTTCGGACGTGGCAGCTTCTTCCCCCTGCCGGCGTGCGGGAGCCACCACCAGAGTGGTTCGCGTCGGACGACGAGCGGGCCCGTTCTAACGACGAGTACGTTGAGCTGCCCGATCTTCCCTTAGCACCGGCGCTGACAATAACAGATGAAACTGCCCCAGCAGCGTCACCGACACCGGAGAAGGGGGCAAATGATGAAGCCGGAGAGGGCATGCATGCTCTTCAAGGCAATCGAGGTTAGATCAAACCCCATAACACGCACCAGCGGAAAAACCAGAAGCCTCAGTCAAGACTACGCAGGTTCCTCAAGGACGCCGCCGGCAATAGCCGATGACACTTCCGGCCGCAGATCATTGAGGCATGAAAATTTCTTGATGATGCCACCGCTGGGATAGGCATCTTACTCATGGCGTGTAGTGGTTGGCGAGACACTTTAGAGTCTCGTCGGCGTCGGGATAGGCCTCCTTCTCTCGCCGTAGGTTAAGTTTAGTTTGTTAAATGGTTTTGAAATGTAAGTTTGTTAAATTTCGTTTAAATTTGCTAGATTTGTTGAAGTGTCAAGAAATGTATTGTCAAAACATGTTCATTTTTTTGCTACGACCGTTTGGGGGGTGCCGCTGGGGCAGCACCCCCATTGTGAGGGACACATGTTCGACACCGCCCAAAGAGGGCCCAATTGGGGTGTGCCGGACACATATTTGGCGGCTCTCGGTGGAGATGCTCTAAACATGTACGTGTTCGATTTTTTGCATGGTCGATCGTGTGAATTTATATCGACAAAAAAGTTTTGTTTTCTAAGACTAAGGAAATCCAGGAATATTGGTCCCTTTGCCCATTTATCTTCTTGATGCTAGCCTTAAATATCAGAAAGATTACAATAAAATAGGCTTATGCAATGACAACAATGTGTTTCGAACCTGGGCAGCTGTGGTATATTTATACGTAGAGATTTCTCGCTCCCGGCTACAGTGATCCGTCTACATAAAAGAATTAAAAATTATATTTATAAGTTTCAGAAAAATCTGAATTTTTTTTTTGCATGTTGTCAATGATATATTGCACAAACGTATAAAATCTCGATTTGAAATACATTCTTATCGGATCTACACAAAAATGACAAATGTGTGGCCCGGAATATAAAGTATTTCAAATCAAGATTTTGCACGTTTGTGGGATACATCATTGGCAACAGGAAGGATTTTTTCAGAATTTTTTAAAACTCACAAATATGATTTTCAATTTTTTTAATGACAGTGAGCTTTGGAGCTCGGGTGCCAAAAGTGTTATCCGGACATACAGGTACAGGGGGATGTTTATAGGACTTGTACATGACTCGTACAGGTAATAGAGAGTAAAACACAGACACGCTACACGAGCTATTAAACAATTTAAAGCCCTCTCTCAATCATTTTTCATCTAAATCGAGAAAGAATGTGACGAAAAAATTCTACATGCCGTGCAAGAAGTGACTTTGTAAAATCACTAGGAAAAGTTGTGTGGCGGCACGCCGCGCCCGTTGTGATTCAAAATGTTGAAATCCGTCGGAATTAGTCGTTTAGAGTATCTCCAAATATTTAGCAAATTGAAATGTGTAAATATGCTTGTATTTTGGCATAAATATTTAATTTTCCTCCATAATTAGAGGAAATGCAGTATATGAGCATTTATTAAATTTAACTCCATAGTTAGAGAAAGTTCATTTAGATTATCTCCAAATATTTACCAAATTGAAATGTTCAAATATGTCTGTATTTTGCCATAATTTTTTTTCTGAGGTTTTTTTGTTATATTTTAGGGTATCTCGAAATATTTAGCAAATTGAAATGTTCAAATATGTTCGTATTTTGCCATAAATATTCAATTTAACTTCATAATTAGAGAAAATGCATTTAGATTATCTCCAAATATTTAGTAAATTAAAATATTCAAATATGTTTGTATTTTGCCATAAATAGCTAGCATGTATTTTTCTGATCATTTTGATATGTTATTCTTATTTTTCTGATAGATAAATTTAAAGCTATTGACTTTACAACATTAATCATTTTCTGAAAATTGTTTAAATAAACTGGTCCCACCTGTCAGAGATTTAATAATTTCTGAAAATATTTCTAAAAAGAATAAAACCCTGACAGGCCGGGCCCACTGTGACTTCGTGATGACGTCAGCAATGGCCACAGCGGCCATGTCGACCACGGCGGCGTCGCATCCGCGCGAGCTGGGACGCGCGCCTGTGCGTGTCGGACGCGCGTGGACGTGGGCTACCCGCAGGTGGCGGCGCACTGCATTTGGGTTGCCGGAGCATCGCCGGCGGCGACCAAACGCGGCGGCCGGAGCAACTCACGGCGGCGACGATTCTGGCGCGCCTCGGGCGTCCCAGCACGCGATTCTCGCCGAGGATGGAGAGGAGGCGGTGGCGGAGCTTGTGACAGCCTTCGATTTGACCGGGAGGGCGTGCAGCGGCGGCGGCGACCTCGGGCTCGCGCGGGAGAGAGAGAAACAGAGGGAGAGATGTGTGCGAGTTTTTGCAATAAGGTCCCTGTGTTTTTCACAAATTGCAGGTAAGTCCCTCCTGGCGGAAAAACCAGCCGGACCGTCCGATCGGCGATGGACGACGCAGAGCCGCGCGAGCACTGCGTGTGTACTGTAGCACTTCTACAGTGCACGTCGATGTGGGCAGCGCGAGAGCTCCTGAAGAGGAGGGCTTTGATACAGTGCATCACTTCTACAGTGCAGCCTTCTACAGTGCGCCACGCTCCGAGCCGTCCGATCTAGATCC
This sequence comes from Poa pratensis, assembly GCA_947311845.1. NCBI lineage: Eukaryota > Viridiplantae > Streptophyta > Magnoliopsida > Poales > Poaceae > Poa > Poa pratensis. The sequence continues at coordinate 55,573,522 of CAMZMU010000049.1, read as the reverse complement.
GACGGTCCTCCTTTTCATGATAATATATACACGAAATATATGCGCGTCGACAAATAGGTACTACAGTGCAGCAGTTCTACAGTGCAGGGGCGACGTGGCCACCTCCATCGCTCGCTGAAAGAGAGCGCTTTCCAAATACCCGGATTCAAAATTTTGAAATCTGTCAGATTTTTTTTGCACAGCCTAAAATACAGCGGATTTGAAGTTTAGAGAGAAATATGTATATGTCCGTAAAAATAAAAAGGTTAAAACATGAAAATTGTTTGGAAGGACGATATACATCTATTCGTGAAAGGAAAATTCAAACGGATGACTGAGTGCGACAAATTTGACAAAATTCGCCAAATATTTTTGCGGATCTGGATCCAAAATTAAGAAGCTAAAGTCGACCAAAACTCGAAACCGATCACGGGAATGGAACCTATTCGTCGACGCGCATATATTTCGTGTATATAAGCAATACTTCTACAGTGCAGGGGCGATGTGGCCACCTCCATCGCTCGCTGAAAGGGAGCGCTTTAATAGAGTGCAGTGCACTTCTACAGTGCAGGGGCGACGTGGCCACCTCCATCGCTCGCTGAAAGGGAGCGCTTTCGAAATACCCGGATTCAAAATTTTGAAATCAGTCAGATTTGTTTTTGCACAGCCTAAAATACAGCGGATTTGAAGTTTAGAGAGAAATATGTATATGTCCGTAAAAATAAAAAGGTTAAAACATGAAAGTTGTTTGGAAGGGCGATATACATCTATTCGTGAAAGGAAAATTCGAACGGATGACTGAGTGCGACGAATTTGACAAAATTCGCCAAATGTTTTTCGAATCTCGATCCAAAATTAAGAAGCTAGAGACGACCAAAGTCGAAACCGATCACGGAATAAAACATATTCGTCGACGCGCATATATTTCGTGTATATATTATCATGAAAATGAGGACCGTCGGATCCAGATCGGATGGCGCGGAGCGTGGCGCACTGCAGAAGGCTGCACTGTAGAAGTGCTGCACTGTAGAAGCAGTGCACTTCTACATTGCAGGGATGGCCGCACTCCATCGCTCGCTGAAAGGGAGCGCTTTTTTAGATACTAGGTAAATTTGGTGCGTCACGCCGCACTAGTGTTGTTAAATTCTAATTTGAAAATGTCAACATTTATAAATTGTGTAGATTTGGGAATCGTTGGAATGGAAAGAGAGTTTATGTTTGGAAATTGTCTAGATTTCGAAAAGTAGTCAAATTGGAAAGGTATGTAGTTTTGATTTTTTTTTGCACGGTAGTAAAATGGTTAGATTTGAAAGGCAGTTGAAATTTTGAAATATTCAAATTTGTTTGTTGTGTTAGAGCGGTAGAATTGAAATTTGTAAAATGTCCACACGTGTGAAGTGTGTAGATTTGAAAATTGTTGGAATGCAAAGAAAGATTGTGGTTAAAATTTGTTCGAATTATGAAATTCGTTCAAATTGGGAAGTTTTTCAGGTTCGATTTTTTTTTGATTTGTGAAATGATCAGATGTGGAAGACATTTAGAAGTTTCAAATATTCAAATTTGAAATTTGATCACTTTTGGTGTAATTTTTTTGGGGGGGGGGGGCAGTCTTAAAATTTGTTAAGTTTGAAATGTTTCGACATATTATTTGCATCTATGCAATGAATAACAGATTAAAACTTATGAATTTCGCAATTTCCAGTATTTTATTATGTAACTAAGTATTATCAGGATATTACCGCGGTTGAGATCGGTTTATTACTATTGTTTTTTTTAAGTTATGAATTTTATAATTTCCAGTATTTTATTATGTGATTAAGTATTTTCTAGAAATTACGGCGGTTAAGATTTGTTTACTATCATTCAAATTTGAAGATGCCCACATTCAAAAGTTGTTGGGGTTGAGATATATTGAAATTCAGAGAAAGTAGATATTTGTAACTTCTTAAAATTTTGGAATTTGGTAAATTTGTGAAGTTATTCATATTTGAATTATGTTTGCGTCTATTAAATGCTTACATTTTGTAGGCATTAATTTTTTGCATAATTCAAATTTGGAATTTGATCATATACGCCATAATTAGGCAGTGTCTTTTTTTTGTGTTCGTGCTGATGTATTTGGTATATTTTTGCCGTCCGTGTGGCATAATTTAAATTTGAAAATGTCCAGATTTTATAATTGCAGAGGTTTGGAAATTATTGAAATGCAAAGAAAGCTTACGTTGTAAGATTGTTCAGATTTCGAAAATTGTTCAAAATGGGAAGTTATTCAGATTTGAATTATTTTAACGTTTGAAAAAAAATGCTCGGATTTGAAGGGTATTTGGAAAATTTAAAATTTTCAAATTTGAATTATGTTCGTATGCCGTAAATAGTTAGCATTTATTTTTGTGATCATTTTGATATATTTTTTATATTTTTCTGCTGGATATATTTGAAGTTATTGATTTTGCAATTTATAGAAATTTCTGGAAATTGTTTAAAAGGGGGAAAAAATCTGGCATGCCGGGCCCACGGTGACGTGGTGCTGACGTCACGGCGGACGGAGCTGGCACGGCGGTGTCGACCACGCTGGCGGCGCGTCCGTGCGAGGTAGGACGCGGGAGTGGGCGCGTTCGATGCGCCTCGACGCGGGCTGCCCGAAAGTGGCGGCGCCGCCACGATTTGGTCGCCGGATCGTCGCCGGCGACGTCCGAACGTGGAGGCGGGCAGCGCAGACGGCGGCGGCGATTCCGGCGCGCCTCGGCCGCCCCAGCACGCGATAGTAGGAGGAGGTGGAGAGGACGGGGTGGCGGAGCTTCCTGTACGCTCCGATTTATCCGGGAAGCAGTGGCGCGGCGGCTGCGGATGTCGGCGACGGCGGCGGTGCCGCAGCAGCGCGGGAGAGAGAAGGAGAAGGGGAGGTTGTGCGGACGGTTTTTCGGCGGGGCCCCTGAGGTTTGGGAAAATTGCAGGTACGTCCTTCTCCGCGGGAAAGTGTGGAATGTGGAGCAATTTCTGTTTTTGCGGGGACTTTTTTGCAAATTGTCGCCCGTGGGCGCGGCCGGACCGCCGGATCCACGATCGACGGCGCGGAGTGCGTCGCGCACTGTAGAAGTGCAACACTGTAGTTAGAACAGGAACAGGCGACGTGGCCAAATCTGGAGCGTCCGTTCGGCCGATCGGACGGCCCAGAAAAGCGGGTGACGTGGACAGGTGGAGAGGACGCTGGAAAGGTGAACTTTGATATATAGTATAGATTAGCTAACTAATCCCTGAAGGTATGAACTGTACGTCCCAAATCTTTTGTGCTACTCTCTCACGTCCAAAGTGATAATCCATTTTAATATACTTTGTCATACACCATGGAACACATGATAAGCTTAGAGATATGTACACTCGTGAGCAGAACACACTTGTTTTCGTGGCCACCGTAGACAGTTCACAGTTGCAATTCAAAACAGAGACATCTTCCGAGATTATTGGGTTTGCACGTGGAAAATACTATGTTGGACAAGGATACATATGAATCCGGTTGGGAAATGCATTTTCTAAATGTTTAAAAATTCTGCAAAGAAGTTCGCGTCTATATCTGCACGTTCCATGTGTGCGCAGAAAATTTCACGCAGAAACGACTTTTTAGTTGGTCTATATAAAAAAGACAAAAATACCAGCGGCGGACCCAGAGGGTATGCCGGGTATGTCGTGGCATACCCTGGACCTGGGGCGTTCCGCCTTGTACTAGTAGTACTCGGGAAAAAAAAGCTGATTGATCGGAACGCAAAACTGCTCAGCTGAATCATGTACGAGTCTTGCAACCTGCTAGTAGGAAAAAAAGGCCAGATCGATCGTAAAACACCACACGCGCTGCGCGACGCCGCCGCCGGCGCCTCCACGCCTCGCGCCCTCGTTCAGCCAGGACCCAGGAGGAGCTCCGAGCGACGAAGCACCGGCATGACGGCGTATGCCATGCCCTACGACGCCGCCGCGACGCGAGATTTTCTTGACGCCGTGACGCCGGTTGCCGCAACGCCGCAAGATTGATCCTTCGCCGACCGCCACAATCGCACGACCACGAACAAAATCAGGATAATCGACGCTTACAAGTCGCATCCGTGCTGAGGTGATTATCCAAAATACTCCGTAGCTGATATTGTATGAAGTTACAGATTCATATATACCATGTTGGGATTAAATAGTTAAACAAAATTAAATTGCGAGATTATATTTATGATGGTCCGTATTATTTATTTCTATAAAGAGATTATATAATCTATAACTATGAATTATGATTCCAACTTATGAGTTTTGTTGCACGTGTAAACACCTACATAGTCAATTGTCATACACTCATACTTATACTTACATTGTTTTTAGAAGAAAAAAAATCAGTTATGGAGAGAAGCGGATACATTGCAACCCTTTTTCAGAAACTCCTACATAGTCTCTTGGATGATTGTCTAGTCAAATACATTGAGCGGGATATTTTCTGCGAAGTGGATGAAGATGATATAACCAAGACTTTCATGTCCTTAAGGAAGCGTAAGCCAGACAAGTCAAAGAAATAGTTTTGTAAGTTTTTTAATGCATATTTCAGATATCAGTATGGTATTTGAAGTATTTTCGTGGTACGTAGTTTATACAACTTTTGTAATCAGTCTTTTAATTACATATGTTTATTGCTTTTATACCGTATTACAATGCAAATTTACAATTATGTAAAGTGGTAAATATATTTTATTGAAATGGCAAAGAATTTTTTGTGTGGCATACCCAGTAGTAAAATCCTGGGTCCGCCACTGAAAAATACGTCACATATATAATGCTACATAGCACTAAATTTTTCTCTTTTTACGGCGGCAAAGTAAATAGTAATTTCATTTACCTGCAAAAAAATTGTAATTTCGTCGTGAAGCTCTTGTGCAGGGCACATGTTTTGTATCACCTATGCATGCACATTTTGTTTCGAATTTTTTGGACATCACCTATACACGTTCAAAATAAGAGGGTACATATGTACCCGTGTTCTATTGACTCCCCGTGTGCATGTGGCATATGGTACTATGGTAGTCTGGAGCTCGTGCCCGTGCCGGCACACAATGCCCTCGTCCTTTGCCTCCGGGAGCACCAGCAGCTTTTTACCTCAGCGGCCATTTCTCTCCTCTGTTTATCTTCGGAGAATCAGAAAATCTAGGCAAATATGTGCATTCAGCCTGGTCTCCGTTTAGAGGAGGTCGAAGAAAGCGACGTGACTTAATTGGTGTTGGCGTTTGGGAGGCAGAGAAGATAAATCAGCTCAACGATGAGCATGCAACAAGCTAGGCATGAATGCAACTAGTAGCAACTAGGCATGCAGAATAAGCATGCATGAAGGGCAAGAAAAGGCATGCCTTTCCAATAACATGTTGACTGGCTATCCAGTCATCGATGTAAATCGTAGACATTGGTTAGAAATCTTTTTTGAGGAACTGACAGTCGTTCTGCCTTTCGATTAGATCGAAAAGAGTGTTATGTACAGAAGTTATTGCTAGGAGAAAATCCTACAGGTAAACAAACTAGAGTTTCAATAAATCGTAGACAGTGGTTAGAAATGTAGAGTTTCAGTTTTTACGAGAAGATCTGACTTTATTGATACGCGGTTAACAGCAAAAAGTTCTGATAAAACTTAAGGTTACATAAAAATCTTGAACATCAACTATGTCACTTGCTCATCTTTTAGCATCTTGACATTGCTCTAAGAATTTGATGATTAAATCGCATAAATCAAACCTGCTTAGAGAATCTCCAACCATGGTTGGCAAAAGCTCACCAAACATCCGGGCGGACAGCCCGGACAAGGTTTGGCCCAAAAAAGACCACCCAACCGCACCCCTGAAAGTCAGCCCATACGTCCGGGCTGACCGCACACCCCAAACCCAGCCCATATGTGGGGAGGGTTTGTGGCGCTGACAGACGGACCTACCCATTTTCACCATAAAATCGGACGGAACCCTCGCGGCTAGTAGATATTTTTCACACTTAGCCGGTTCCTTCTCCTACCTTCGCCCTTGCTCCGGCGCCGCCGCCCCTCGTTTTTGGTCGCCTGAACCCCCACCGTCGTCCGTACTTGCTCGCCAACCTTCCACGACCAAATTTCCGCCGTAGCAGAGCTCCGTTGCAGCCGCATTTCGACGGATTCAGCCGCATTTCCACCGAGCATTTCCGCCGGCACCTCCGCCTCTCCCGTAGCAAGCCATCGATCTTCCACGGCTCTCCGCACGCCCGACTGTCGGATCTGTAAGCGTCCTCGGTCATTTTCCATTCCGCCGCCCGTCTCCGCCGACCCCGGTCTTCGACACCATGCTTTCCTGAGACACCAACGAGGACTCGGCAGGCTCCTTCCCTCTATACGGTGGCAGCTCCTCCGACTCCACCTCGGTATGTCCTAAGTTTCGCTCACAATTTTGATTTGCCCCCAAATTGTGCAATTTGAGTCGATTTTAGTGGCATTTTTGTGGAATTGTAGGATTCAAAAGCATGTCATTGCAATGTTCGGGGTGTGATATCCGAGTTGAACGAGTACCTCCGAGGCAAGATGCGTATATTGGAGGATTTGAACTTCACAATTGAGGAAAAAAAATCAAACAAAAGTTTGAAGAGGTTCATGACACAAACCGGAAGTTGGAGGAGAAAATAAAGGAGATTGAAGAAGAGAAGAAGAGGATAGAAGAAGCAAAGAAGAGCTTCGAGGAAGAAAATATGAAGATGGAGTTGCATCTCACCGACGTTGTCGACGATTGCAAAAGCAAGACGGAAGCAACTCGGACGAAGATGAAGAAGATGAAGAATTATGCCATCGAGAAGTAGATGCATCTCCATTATGCATTGGGAGCTATAGTTATTTTAGTGATAATTATAGTTGCTATGTATGGTGTATCTTTGTGCACTTAGAGCTTGCACAATGCAAAAACGTAGCTTCATGTACTGCATGTATTTGAAGAGAAAATATAAGGTCCATGGTTGTAGAACAACATATATAGGGGTTGTCCGGTCACTGTCCGCGGACACATCCGGACGTGTCCGCGGACAGTTTGGGGGCCAAATTTCGCAACCATGGTTGGAGATGCTCTTAGGTTGCTGTATCCTTGAAAGGTTTAAAAAGCAGGTTGAGTCCCCATCCCAGTAGGTGAGAATTTAAAATGGCCGAACGTGTTGTGACCGGGGACACCCCTTGCAAGGTAAGGTTTCAAACGGCTGATTGGACCGCCGTATTGCTTGAGAAGAACTTCACGAGTACCAAAAAATAAAGTTTGAGAAAGCTTGACATCGCCGCCAATATTGACGGAAAAGCCACACGATAAACCGACACATTTAGAACTAATGATATTCAGCAACAAAACACTACATACACCTCCATGTTAGCCGCATCGGCCACGGTGGAAGCACCAGAACAGAGATGAAGCTGCAACCTCTTATTATGTGTGACTGCCAAAATCTCCATCCAGACGTCGCCACCAACACAAACCTAGCAATAAAGAATACTAAATCGTAAAGAAGACTACATCCGGGGTTAACCTCGTCTCCAGGCGCCGAATCGGCCCCCGGGGACGAGGGGAGCCGACGGCAGAAACTCTAACAGCGGCTAGGTTTTCTAGTATGGAGTTTCTGCCAGCGGCTAGGTTTTCTCGTATTAATGTTTTATGGAGTTTTTTCTACATATGTTACTTAGTCTCTGCATCGAAAGGAAATTCCCATGATTGTCCTACATATGATCAATGCCATTACATTCTTTATTAGGAAGCATGCTCAATTGTTTAATTTTTTGAAAAATAGAGCATCAATGCCGTTACTGTTTGTTCTTTGTGTGCCCACTGATGCGAAACTAGATCATTTTACAGTTGCGCGTGGGTTTTCTCGTCTCGGATTTTGGCGTTCATTGTGAGGAAAGTGGCAAACTCTCCCGACAATTCATGATCAAACTGGGCAAGACGACCCTGATGGTAATACAGGCGCTCATCGTGAAGTGGAGGAGCAATGTGTTCCCTCTCGATAATCATGTTGTGCATGATAACAGAAGTTATCATCACCTCCCATATCTGCTTTTTCGACCAAGTTAGAGCAGGGTACCTGACAATAGCAACACGAGATTGGAGCACATGAAATGCCCGCTCGAAATCCTTTTTGGCACTCTCGTGTACAACTGCAAAATGAGATTGGTATTTTTCCTAAAGAGTTGAAGATGGTCTTGACAAATGTAGACGATCTTCGATAGATGCCATCTGCTAGATAGTACCCCTTATCATACGCATGGCCATTGGTCATGATCAAATAGTTGCATGGTGCAGCATGGCCTTCAGCAAGTCGGCTAAAAACTGGTTAGCATTGCAGCATGTTGATGTGATTGTGAGTTCTGACCATACCAAAGAAAGCGTGCCAGATCACAAATCCTTATCGTAGGGGATGGTTGCGGCGAGCGTAGCGTGGGGGTGGAACAACGTCGAAAAGAGGGACGTCGCCGCCGACGATTGAGTGGAGAAAGGGGAGAAGTTCAGCATGGAAAGGACGGTAGGAAAGAAAATAATTGGTTGGGTCGCAGCCGTGTAAAAAATCCAGACAGAGCCTTTCGCCGATAAAATTGTTCGTTCCTCTGACCCGTGACACATGCATCCACATGGAAGCTTTGACTTGCTAAGAGCATCTCCACTAGCGGCGCCCAAACGGCCGCCCAAACGCCTTTGGGGAGTGCCGGACACAAAATCGCCAACACTCGCGGCGCCCAAACGCGAATTCGGTCCGGCGCGGCCCAGTTTTGTGTCCGGCACGCCCAGCCCACGCCCTCAACTTGGGGAGGCCCCGGACGGAAGGAAACGCGACGCCACGTCGGCTCCCGACGCGCGGGCCACGCCTGGCAGTGAGACAAGAGGCTGCATTAATGCCGGGCGTCGTCTCGGTTTCCCAGCCGGGCGCAGCGACGCGTCAATGCAGGCGAGCCGTTAATGTTGTGGCAGGCGAGCCGTTGGACGGCCAGAGTTAAGGCGATCTCATCCGTTCGCCTCCCCGGCCGCTATATAGAGTGGGTTCCTCGCCGTCTCCACCATCTCCACCATCTCCATCCCACACTAGCCATGGCCTCTCCCGGCGCGCCGCGGAGGAAGAGAGACGAGCGCAGAGGAGGCCCTTCGTCGCCGCCGTGACAGCCAGGTTTGGCAGAGCGCCATGGCTCGCCGCGGCTGGCCATCGCAGGAGGCAGGCTCGTCGGCCGTCAACGCTCCGCCACCTCCTCCACCGCCTCCTCCGCCACCGGCGAACCAACTCACGGAAGCCGAGGCGCGCGAGCTCGTCCGCACCAACACGCCGGTGCCGGCGAACTGCGTCCTCCCGAGGGATGGGCCACGAACCCAGTGCACGTCCCCCTTGCACCCATGCTGGCCGGCCAGGCGTGGCTCGACTACGTCGCCTCGTGCATGGGGACGATGGCGCCGGAGCTGCACGACGACCCCAGGTTCGAGCCGAACTCGGCGTACTAGGACAAGCAGGTCGAGCTCGAGCACGCCTACCGCCTCCACTCCTTCTTCGCCCCCAAGCCGCCTGCGGACTGGCTCGAAGACTCCGACGACGCCGTCAACACCGACGACGACACCAACACCACCGACGAGGACTTCGCAGCGGGCATGGAACGGGAGAGGGTTCGCTACGAGGCGGTGGAGCAGGCTCGTCGCGCAAGATCGGAAGGAGGCCGCGTGCAACCTCCTCCGCCGCAACCTCAACAAGAGGCGGAGGAGGTTGACGGTGATGATGACGGCTTGGAGGACTGGCCGCCGACGCCGGAGTGGGATCCCGGCCACATGCAGCTCGCCATCGAGGCCGACATAGCCTCTGCCGCCGCCACCACCGCCTCCGCCGCCACCACCTCCAGCTCCGCAGCCACCACCTCCAGCTCCGCCGCCACCACCTCCACCACCGGCTACCTCTACCGCCTCTGCTCGAGCTGCCGCCGGGGTCCTGTGCTCGCCGCCGCAAGGGCCGGTGCCTGCCCCAACTGCCGGTGCCCGGCGTGCCACCCTACTATCTAGTCTAGGTCTAGATTTAAATTTGAATGAATTATGTTAGTTTGAATAAAATTTCAATGAAATATATGCATTTTCGTATCAAAATTTCATATTTAAATAATATTTGGGCGCCGCGAGTGGGGAGCGAGGGCGCCCAAATGGTCAAGGTAGTCCGGACGGCGCCCAAAGAGCCTGTCCGGACGGCCTTTGGGCGCCGCGAGTGGACATGCTCTAACATGCTTTCTCGCCCTCTCATGTCCTTGGTTAGTTGTACTTGTAGTACGTTGCATGCAGTACGAGCAGCAAGATGGTCCATGGATCTCCCAAGAACAAACATCCCGGCGGCCATAAACGGAAATTTTGACAAAAGAGACCACCCTGGTGAATGAATTGTTAAAAAACCACCTTCGAAATTTTTTGTCAAAAAGGACCACATGCGGGGTGGCGGCAGGCGTGCCAAGCGACACGTGGCGCCTGCCGCCACGGGCAGAGGCGGCTGGCCCAGCCGCCAGGCGCGGTGGCGGCACGTTCGCCGGAATGGAATCACAGTCGAACGGGAACGGGAAACCCGCCGCGTGGGGCCAGCCGCCTTGCGCCGTGGCGGCACGTCTACGTGGCCGGCCGGCCGCCTCCGCCTGTGGCGGCCTCTGCCTAGCTAGCTAGCCACCGCGGATCGATCGATCCATCTTTGTACTCAGCTAGCTCGCGTACGTGCGGATCGATCGATCGATGGATGGAGCTTAGCTAGCGCGATCGATCCATCTTTGTACTCAGCTAGCTCGCCTACGTGCGGATCGATCGATCAATCGATGGAGCTTAGCTAGCTAGCCAACGCGGGCGCGCGGTCGGGCCAGGCAGAGGCCGCCACAGGCGGAGGCGGCCGGCCGGCCACGTAGACATGCCGCCACAGCGCAAGGCGGCTGGGCCCCACGCGGCGGATTTTCCGTTCCCGGTCGACTGTGATTCTGTTCCGGCGAACGTGCCGCCACCGCGCCTGGCGGCCGGGCAGCCGCCTCTGCCCGTGGCGGCAGGTGCCACGTGTCGCCTGGCACGCCTGCGGCCACCCCGCATGTGGTCCTTTTTGACAAAAAATTCGGAGGTGGTCCTTTTTGACAATTCGTTCTTCAGGGTGGTCTCTTTTGTCAAAATTTCCCATAAACGATGCATCAGCTAGTGCTACTCAGTCGATCCATCAATAAATGTGAGTGTGAAGTTGAAGCCGTGCTGGGCATTTCTCACGTAACGCACGTCGAGGTATATGGTATCGGCCTTGGCTTGATTGCACCCCGTCGGCCTCCTCGCCTTTTCCATGGAGATTGTTCGGCCCCGGAGCTCCCATGAAGGTGCTCACCTGGACGAGGCTAAAATTGATCGGAGTTTGATCCAGTTTTGCCGGAAATTGGTTGGAAATGGGTTTCACCGGAGATTGACGTCGATTTGGCCGGAATCGGGGTGCCGTGGCGAAATTTTTGACTGGATTCCGGCGAGACTTGCACCGGTTGAGCTGAAAATTCCCTCTCGCAGTTTTACCGTGTTTACATGATGACCTCGTTTAACGGATCTGGAATGCGCATGCTATCCTTTTAATGACGATTATTTTATAGAATGAGCTCTTCTACGGGATTGCTACAGATGCTAAATTGGATACTCCACGTCATTTTTTATGCACCACATCGATCAGAGTTTGCTCCAGTCCATAGCGAGGCAGGAACAAAGAGAGAAACAGAGTCAATTGCGGTGGCGCTGAGCACAAGACTGAGCCTGCATGTCCCGTCAAAACAGACTGATCCTGCAGGGCATAAACTTTTCTTGGGTTTGTGTATTGAGGATAAGGACCGAAATTCGCCCTAACCTTCCGGTTTTACCCTTGCACACGCGAGGCGCCTCGTGTAAAAATATTCCTTTTTAGACACTCCCAGTTTCTTCTGATCTTCTGGTCAACCTCGAGTGATCCGTCGTGGCGGGGGAAGACCAACAAGAAATACAAGTTCCCATCACGGCGGACGCGAGGAACAAGATCTTGGATTTTCAACATCAGACATAGCCATGAAGAAGAGCGGGGTCGTCTCGGACATTGCTACTCTATACGTTTGTCAGCAACTCTCGCAGATTCCCTAAAACTTGAGCATCTAAAGATGGTTCAGAAGGTTTTCTAAATTTTATTAGCTTCTAAAAGCTGTGTATAAGTTAGATCCTCACATTTTTCTTGCATTTTCTATTATGTTTGGTCATACAAGCTCCATTTGACACAAATTCAAACAGCACAAGTTCGCATAAGAATGATCAAATAAATTGTTCAATCGATATAGTTCAAACAACAAGATAGACTATATCGATTGAACAATTTATTTGATCATTCTTATGCGAACTTGACAAAGTCGTGTCCACTCCCTCTCCTTATCTCTACAGTGCAGAGAGGGGCGACTCCGAGGCGACCCGCAGGTTCGAGAGCGTCGCCGGCGTGTCCGCCGCTCCCCTCCGCCTCCGGCGGCCGATCCGGCGCCGGGAGGCGGGGGGGAGCCTTGGCTCCGCCGTGCTAGTAGTTTAGGCCTAGTATTAGGTGTTCGTCCCTGCTGGTGTCGCCGATGGCGGTGGCGGTGATGCTGGCGTCATGGGGTCCGTCCTCCCCCTCCCGCCCCCGTTTCGGCCGTTGCGCCGGGGAGGTAGTGGAGTGCTTCGTCGGTTCCTCTCCTCTGGCTCTGCTTCGCTGGCCGGCCGTGGCGGCGGGGGGTGAAGCGGCCGGTGGTGGATGTTTCCGTTTTGTTTGCAGGTTGATCTGGTGGTTTCTTTCCTCGACGATTCAGCTCTGGCCGGCCGTGGTGGCGAGGAGGGCGTCGTCTGGAACTGGTGCGGGGTTGCTGGAGGTGGTCCTGCGCGGCGTCGAGCCGGCTGGAAGTCCGGTGGTTCCGGGGAGCGGGTGCTTTGGCCGTTCGCGTTCAACGCTTGTCAGATCCGTCGCACGGCGTCGGCGGACAGCCTCTGCGGTCGTCTACTTGTGGTGGTGGTGCTCCCTTCCCGGCGGCGTGTGGTACGGCGGCGTCGGCGCTGCGTAGGAATTTGGGGTGCGGTTGGGATCCGTCTGTGTCTCTCCCGGAAGCTGAGGGTGCTCTTTGCACTTTTTCGGGGTCCAGTTGTAATTTCGTTTTCCTTTTGGACTTTCTTGTAAAGTGTTCTGAGCTTCCTTTATATAAATGTCGGATTCCCCTTCAAAAAAAAAAAAAACAATATAGTTCAAACAAGATAGCCACCGCCACGAATATTTCTGTGGAGAGTAATCCTTGGTCTCAGAAGAGGATAAACATTACCTTTGCTCCCCTCGGCCTCAACACAAGATCACTCCATGTATCATCCTCCTTCCGCAATACTCGATGGGGCCAACCCACTCAGAAGGACCGATGTCGTCGTCCTTAGGCCAGGATAAGGGTGGCGGGCCCCTCCACATACGATTGGAAACGACACAAGGAGAGAGTGAATGGGAGAGGGAGCGGCAGTTTCACATGGTTGGTAGAGAGCGGGGAGAGATGACAAGGGAGGAAGGGGAAAACCGATAGTATAACCGAGCAATGGTGGAAATGTTCTTTATCCCTCTAGCCTCTAATTTTGGATGTCTTTTCTGAGAGATTGGGTGATTTTAGCGAAATCTGCTAGAGTTGGTCTTTAGATGTTTGTTAGTTTTAGTACGATGAACGATGTAGTTAGATGTGGAAATACATCAGTTTTAAGTTTGATGAAAAGTGATCTTTTTGGATGATTAGCAATGTTTTTTTAGCATGACGAACAATGTAACATTGATAAAACAATAAATTTTCGGTAAAATTAAAAAAATCCATCACTCAAAGGATATGATATTTCATAGATCAAACATCACCTATGATGTTATAGTCATGCATCAACCAAACATGTCGTAGCCTCATCAAACAAACATGAACTCTTATTTTGTTTACCTTTCTCCTATCACCTTTTTATTACTAAAAGTTCCAGTTATATTTCACATCTATCCTATCCCCCCGAACTCAACTGCTCCCTTCAGTTAACAAAATTTAAAATCATATTTATAAGTTTTGAAAAACTGAAAAAATCCTACATGTTGCCTATGATGTAACACAGAAACGTGCAAAATATCGGTTTGAAATACTTTATGCTCTAACCTACACAAAAATGACAAATCTCATATTTTTTTGTAGATTTAAAAGTGTGTATATTTACATCACACATATGTCATTTTTGTGTACGTCACAATATAAATATTTTAAATCGAGAATTTGTACGTCTATGGGATATATCATTGACAACATGCATGTTTTTTTTCAGGTTTTTAAAACTTATAAATATTATTTTTATTTTTTAACTAGAGGGAGCACTCGAGCTCGGAAGCCAGAAATCTCAACTGATAAAATAATCCGTATCAATTCCGTTGATACCAGCGTTTTCTTCCTTCTTGCGGTTAGAAACTAACACAAAAATTGTAATTAGCACAACAAGAATAAACCATTTATTCGGGAATAATACTTGACCCGGGATGCACCCAAAGTAATTTGAAAACGTGCAACGACGCACCCACAGAACCACACAAATCAAGCCGATACTATTACAACTTATTCCCATGGCGCCTGTAACGGAGCCACGCCGCTCAGCAATCGGGGGCTGCGTTGAACACGCGGAAGTGCACCGGCACCTCGCAGGAGTAGTTGAAGACGACCGGAGAGCCCCTTGCGACGGGCTGCTTGAGGACGCACATCCCGTCGTCCACCTCCACCTTGTCGGCGTCCAGCGGCACGGCGCTGTCCTCGACGCCGCTGCACCACACGCGCACGTCTTTCATCGGGCACGAGCACCTCGTCGTGATCGCCACCTTGTACTCCGGCTGCCTCTCGACGACCTTCCCCGTCTTGCGTACCGTGACTGTTATGTCGGATCTGCCGCAGGATAGTTGGGCGTCACCTGCATATGCAAACAGCAGATGAAATCTCCATGGATATAGGCACGACGATTAAGCATGGGATCGGGACGAACCTGTACGCATGTGGCAAACAATGGCGGCGACGAGGAGAAGGAGAGCTGCGGCGTTGGCCATTTTCTTGATCACGATATGGTCGAATTCTACGTTTCCTTCTCAACAGAGTTTCTTCGTTCTTGTAGGCTGTTGTCATCAAAATTGGACGGGTGGTGTTTATGTAGAAGAACGCGGATTAATGCATAATTGCAGTTGATGTTTCCTACTTAATATATATGGCGCTAATTGTATGGAATTTAATCATTAAATTCTAAATTAGGAATTCTAAAATGCCGCGTGTCCATATAGCGGTAAACAAAGATAACGTTCAATATGCACTAATTTTCTTCCAGTGTATTGATTTCTTTTGGTAACTGATGAAGGGCCACTTCTTTTGGGCTTCTGGGGCTGCTTCTAGTCCCAGGCAGCAGAATCCCAAAAGAAGGGTCTAGATCTGGATGGCTTATTTTCACCGCAAAACTGGAAACGTGAAGGAACCGAGAAGCTCCTCTCGACTCGTTTCTGGAGAGTTTCCCGAGCTTCTGAGCTAAGGAGCGAATCGTTTTTTGTAAACACACATGCCCTTGGACGAAATTACGGCCTATTGCCACCGCGAGGCCCGAGTCATCCGTGAACCAAACGACCTGGCGAAAAGAAGAAAAATATCCCGTCCCTCCGCACCCGTCCCCGACCTCTCGTCCATCTCCCCTTCCCGTCGCCCGCCCGCCCAGTACCACCACCGCCGCCGCCTACCACCACCGCCGCCACCGAATCCAGGAAGCCCGCCGCCGGATCTATCCATTCCTCCGCCGCATCCCGTCGTCCCGCCCCAGCTTCGCCCCGGCTCTGCTTCGAGCTCGCCCTGGCTCTGCTTCGACCGCCCTGCCCCGCCCCGCCCTGCCCCGGCTGCTTCGAGCTCGTCCGCATCAAGGACGGCACCATCTCCTTCGACATGTCGACGTCCCAACCTCCGGTAACCAGCTCGATTTTGCCCCAAATTTTAACTGCGTATGAAGGTTATGTCCATATGTAGGTGTGTGCATTTTTTGTTCTGCTAGATGGTGCTCTTGAACTATCATGTAGTGTAAATATTGTACTGTTAATTGATGATATATATGTTGTGTGTTGTGCATCTAGATTGTTAAGCCGAAACAACCGAAAGCTTGCTGGGATGCCGCAGCGCATCGTGTGTTTCTTGATGTGTGCATTGAAGAGGTTAATGCAAACAATCGTCCGGTGCAAGTTTTGACCAAACATGGGTACGACAGTTTGGTTAAGAAATTCAACGAGCGCACTAAGAGAAATTATGATAAAAAGCAAATGAAAAATAGGTGGAAACACTCAAAAAGGATTACACGGTTTGGAAGGGTTTGCTCCAACATGCATCCAGTTTGGGTATAGACCCTACCACTCATACCATTGATGCTAGCGACGATTGGTGGGAACGTGAGATACAGGTAATGATGAATTTTTCCTATGTTTGGCAATTGTTGTTCCTTTCATATCCTCTAATGATATTTTGTGATATGCAGATGTGTCCAGAGGCAGCCAAGTTTCGGGTGGCTCCACTGCACGATGAGGAGGACCTGAAGATACTGTTTGACAAGAATGTTGTGACCAATGTGACTGCTAGGGTGCCTCCCACTTCTCAGGTTCGATCTTCTGGGGTCACCGTCAACATTGAGGAGGATGTTGAAGGGTCAGGATGTGAAGGTGAAGCTAAAGATGACCCTCTTGTGACACATGTGCGTACAAAAGCCAAGAAGAAGAGATCATGCCCCTACTCACCTAATCCTTCAGCAACACCAAAGATGAGTAGTTCAAGCAGCAGTGCCATAAGGTTGGACCGTATGGTGGAGCTCATGGAAATGAGGGAGAAAAATAAGGAGATGCTAAGGATGATGGAGGAAGAGAAGAGGATGAAGGAGGAAGAGAAAAGTAAGAATTATGTGACTTCTCCGGGAGAAGTTAAGGAATCTTCTAGGGAAGAGATTAGGCGCTTGGTTGCCTTAATCTATGAGGATGGAGCTAAGCCTGGGAGTCCAGAGTACTTCTATGCTACACAGCTTTTCCTTCTACAGCACTATCGTGAAATGTTTGCTTGTTTGGTGGAGGATGCAACGCCTGCGCAGAGGCTTGATTGGATTAGGATGACATGGGAGCAATATAACAAGAAGTAGTGTTGTTTGTCATGAACTTGTATTAGTCTTGAACTATGTTATTTGCTTAGAATTTGTATTTGTCGTGAACCCATGTTATTTGTCATGAACTATGTTATTTGCTTAGAATTTGTATTTGTCATGAACCCATGTTATTTGTCATGAACTATGTTATTTGCTTAGAATTTGTATTTGTCATGAACCCATGTTATTTGTTACGAACCCGTTCTTATGAATGTTTGATTGTTTATTGTTGTCCAATTGCAGATGAATTTCTCAAATGATGACTCCGATGATGAGTTTGATATGTGCTTTCTGCTTGCGCTTGTATTGCTGAGAATGAGAATGAGAAGGTTCCTTATGCAGCTAGAAGATTGCCTTTGATCTCAGGGATATAATGGGTTGAGGAGAAAATATGTAATATGTATAGTAAATATCCGCACCCTCCTACTGGTAATCTTTCCGCATATGTAATATGTATAGAAAATATTTGCTCATACGTACTATCGATATGTTTTGATATTTTGCTACTTGCAGGAAAATACTATCTTGTTGACTCGGGATACCCAAACAGAACTAGCTATCTCACCCCATTCAAAGAGCAACTCTATCATGTTCCAGAATTTCAAGGAGCACCTCCACGAATCATGATGGAGAAATTCAACCATCTTCTTTCATGTCTACGAAATGCTGTTGAAAGAGCATTTGGTGGTCTGAAAATGAAGTGGCGCATTTTACTTGCAATACCACATTTTGATGAGTTGACGCAGACGAAGATCATCACTGCTTGTATGTGCACTAGTAGGAAAATGCCATTCTGTGGCGCACCAAAAAATGTTTCTGTGGCGCATGGTCGGTGCGCCACAGAATCCTTGACACAAAAATATTATTTCTGTGGCGCACGGAACCATGCGCCACAGAAAGTAGACAATTCAGTGGCGCACCTCCAGAAATGCGCCACAGAAATATTTTCCATGCGCCACAGAAATAATTTTGATTATTTGCTGTATTTGACAATAATGTATCTGTGGCGCACTTTGTTCGTGCGCCACAGAATATGGTGCGCCACAAAATTATTTACCGTGCGTCACTAAATTATTTGTTGTATATATTATCGATTATTTGCTGTATTATCGATTATTTGCTGTATTTGACAATAATACAGGTATATTACAGTATTTATACAGTAATATATTATGACACGGTATTAAAACAGACAGATAAATATGTCATCACATCACTTAGAGCCCGAGATACATACATATATAATACAAGCATATGCATTTTACATTGGCATATGCATTGGGATAAGTCATAGTACAAGCATATGCATTTAACATTGGCATATGCATGAAAATAAAACATTAGTCTTAACCAAGTACAGTGGAAACATCAGTCTACATAGATAAGTGGACAAGTCAACATAAAACATAGTACGGAAAGAAGTGGACAAGTCGCTCTATGGGTCGTCGTCCCTATTCAGCTGAGCCCAGAACATCGGATCTGTGGGGTCATCAGTGTCTTCGCTCCCCCACGGCTGACCCGAAAGAGTGCGGAACGGAGGTATGCCGTCCCGCCTATTCACCTCGACCCAGTGCCTAGGGTCGCTGTGGTGATAAGCATCGGGATTCGGCGGCCCGAACATCCGTAGTAGCTGCTGCTCCGACTCCTGCCACTCCTGGTGCCGCTGCTGCTGCCGCTCCTCCGACGCCTGCTGCCGCTCCTGCTGCCGCTTCTGCCGCCACTGCTCAGAGTCGGAATCCCAGTCCTTCTCCCATTCCTCCTCCTGCTGCTCCTCCTCCTCCGCCCAGATCCCAAGAGAAGTGATGTCGTCCTCAGTAGGACCGGCGCCATGGGAAGGACCGGTGCCGTACGAAGGACCAGCACCGTCAAAAGGACTAGCGCCGAACTGCTGGTAGGACATCAAGTTTGGCTCGTTCTGCAGGAGATGCCTCACATACGGGTAGTCCTGGGGGCGTGCGTTGCGATGTGCGATCTGCGCCTTAGCCAACCAGTGCTCCTTCTTCTTGGCCATTTCCACCTGTCTGATCCCATCCGGTATGTACTCATTCACACGGTGGCGATCCGCTGGGTAGTTCAGATCCTTATCTTTCTTCTTATCACCGTACTCGTGTACGGCGAAATAATCATAGGCGCGCGCCGCCTCCTCCGCTGTATTAAACTGCCCAGCCCAGTGCTTCCTCTTGTTGATATGGATCTGACATCTATACACGTACCGACCAAGCTTCTTCCTATAGCACGCCCTCACACCCTTAAACCCGGCCATTCCGTGAAACTAAAACATATTAAAAACAAATTCATTAGAATCAAAAAACTACACAACTATATACTACAAACTACACAATGTGGAAATTACACAATATAAACCAATGAACAGAACTAAAATTATTTTTAGCAAAGTCATGCCAAAATTATATTCATGCATGTAGGGACATTGATCAAACATGCAAAAGTATAACTAATACATCTTGATCCCATGAATAATTTGTTCCATTTTTATTTAACCCTAATACATCACGAATAATATCACTAATACATCTCCTCTCCCATGCATGAACCTCTCAAACTAATTTCGACCGGGTCCTGAGCCGCGGGGTGCTGAGCCGCGGACGCTGCGCATCCAAAGATAAGGAACCCTCACAGGGTCATAGCTCACGTGAGGAGGAACCCTCTGAAGAAACGACCATGTATTGTTGTACTGCCTATCCAACAAATACATGTAGCGACGGACGTGCTCGTCCTCCTCCCTGATACGGCGACGTACCACCTCGTCGGGGCCCGGCTCCCTCTGCACCGAGCGTGGCCCACGCGACTGCCACCAAAGATGATCCGGGTCGACGACGTCACCCAGATTCCTCACCAAGATACGTGTCCCGGAAGGTAGCACCTCCCAGTGCCAGCCCGGCGGAGTCCAGTCGCGGACATCGCCTCTCTGGTCCAACAGTGACATCGTCGCCGAGAACAATAAACTAAAAACACAATTTTTAAGTAGCAAGCAAATTTAAATAAGGAACCCTCACAACTAAAATTATCTACAAATTTAAATAAGCTACACAACTATATACTACAAACTAGACAACTAAATTATCAATTATCAAATTATGAGGGAGTCTTCTTCATATGTCCTATTTTTAGCACAGTCATGCCAAAATTCACGAAAAATTTCGGCATGACCTTTGCTAAAAAAGGGACATATGGAGTACCCGAATTTGCCGGAACGGAAGTTAATCGACGTTCCGGCAATCTCAAGGGCCTCTCGGGGTACCTGCAAGCATTTCACAAAAAATCCACATCTCCGGCCGGCATCTCCACGACACGATGGTCGGAGCACAAACAACCACGACACGATGGTCGTGGTAGCACAGATCAACACAAGCACACACAACTTCTCGATCGGGGTACCAATAGCTCACCAAAGGGCGTCTTCTTGAAATTGAAGCACACACAAGAACTTCTAGCACACACAAGAACCTCTGCACCTGTACAACCAAAAAAAAAAAAGGATCATGAACTTGAAGCAGAAACAAGAAAACGATCCGAGTCATACAAGTCATATTACATAAAAACTGCATAAAATTAAATGTTTCCCGATGTTCCCGATTTTCCCGATGTTCCCGATTTTCCCGATTTCCCGATGTTCCCGATGTTCCCGATTTTCCCGATGTTCCCGATGTTCCCGATTTTCCCAATGTTCCCGATGTTCCCGATTTTCCCGATGTTCCCGATGTTCCCGATGATCCCGATTTTCCCGATGTTCCCGATGTTCCCGATTTTCTCTATGTTCCCGATGTTTAAAACCTTAAACCTCAATTTTTTCATCTCCAATCTAACCTAACACTAACCTAGCAACTAACAGTAACTTGGGTTTGGAATTTTAACAAACACCTAACTAGCTAGAGGTAGGGGAAGGAGGAGAGGGAGAGAGTGGCAGCGCACCTCGGGGAGGGAAGGGAGGCGCGGGTGGCGGACGGCGGTGGAGATGCTCTCGTGGGCGCGGATGGGCGGACGACGGTGGAGGTGCTCGTCGTGGGCACCGGCGTCGAGGTGCTGGGTCCGAGCGCGGCGCGGGTGGACGGGATCCGAGGTCGCGGCGCGTGGTGCGGCGGGTTGGGTGGTACGGCCGGCGGCAGCGAGTGGGGGCGGTGGTGGTGCGGCGGGTTGGGTGGTACGGCCGACGGCAGCGAGTGGGGGCGGTGGTGGTGCGGCGAGTGGGGGCGGGTTAAGCTGGGGCGGCCGGCGGCGGCGAGTGGGGGCGGTGGTGTTGCGCGGGCGCGTGGCCGGAGAAGAGAAAGGAAGAGAAAGATAGGGGGCGGCCGGGCTCGCGGGGGCGTAAAACGGCTAATAAGTTAGTAAATTTTGTGGCGCACCGGTTGTGATGCGCCACAGAAATGTTATTTTCAGTGGCGCATCCAGAACCGTGCGCCACAGAATAAGCACTTCGAGGGGATCCTACCACATTTCTGTGGCGCACTGGACAGGATGCGCCACAGAAATGCTGCTTTCTGTGGCGCATCCAGTACAGTGCGCCACAGAAATGTCACCAGATTTTTGTGGAGGCGGGACCCACCATATTTCTGTGGCGCATTCCAGCTTGCATGCGCCACAGTATTCTGTGGCGCACATGGCAGGGTGCGCCACTCAAATGGTTTTGTGGCGCATGGCATGTATAGTGCGCCACAAAATGTCGTTCCATAGAAAGGCACTTCCCTACTAGTGGTGTCTTCACAACTTCATTCGTGAGAGTAATCTATATGATGACCACTTCGACAGGATTGAGCGGGCCGCATGTGTACATGAGGATAGCGCATCTTATACTAGTGGAGTGATACGTCTCAAACGTATCTATAATTTCTGATGTTCCATGTTGATATTATACCAATTGTTACATGTTTTACATACACTTCATAGCATTTTTATGCATTTTCTGGGACTAACCTATTAACAAGATGCCACAGTGTCAGTTCCTGTTTTCTGCTGTTTTTGTATTTCAGAAAAGCTAGTCTGGAAATATTCTCGGAATTGGACGAAACTTGGAGTCCAGAGGAGAGACGGAGGAGAGCCACGTGGCACCCACACCATGGGGCCGCGTGGGCCCCCTGCCGCGCTGTGGGGTGGTGTGGGGCCCACGAGCCTCCGCAGCCGCCGCCCTTTCGCCTATTTATTCGCCCCGACGCGAAAACCCTAAATACCCGAGCAATTATCCACGAAAAGTTCCAGAGACGCTGCCGCCGTCAACCCTAGCTCGGAAGGGTTCAAAAGCTCTTCCTGGCACCCTACCGGAGAGGGGAATCATCACCGGAGGGCTCTACATCACCATGCCTGCCTCCGGAGTGATGCGTGAGTAGTTCATCCTTGGACTACGGGTCCATGGCAGTAGCTAGATGGTTGTCTCTCCACTTTATGCTATCAAGTTTAGATCTTGTGAGCTGCCTATCATGATCAAGATCATCTTATTGTAATGCTACATGTTGTGTTTGCTGGGATCCGATGAATATTGAATACTATGTCAAGTTGATTATCAATTTATCTTATATGTTATTTATGATCTTGCATGCTTTCCGTTACTAGTAGATGCTTTGGCCAAGTAGATGCGTGTAACTCCAAGAGTGAGTATTTATGCTAGATAGTGGGTTCATGCTTCCGGTAATCTGGGAGAGTGACAATAACTTCTAAGATTGTGGATGTGCTGTTGCCACTAGGGATAAAACAACCAATGCTTAGTTTAAGGGTGCGCCGTTAGGTCTAATGCATTTGTTTACATTACGCACATTACTTAATGCAATTATCCGTTGCTTGCAACTTAATACCAACGGGGAACTCGGATGACAACCTGGCGGTGGATTATTAGTCATAGACGCTGTTGGATAACGGTCTGTATATTTTGTCGTAATGCCCACATGAATATCATAGTAATCATCATGTCATATATATGCATTGTCATGCGCTCAATATTTTGTCAATTGCCTAGCTGTAATTTGTTCACCTAGCATGTTAGTTATCTTTTATGGAGAGACACCACTAGTGAACTGTGGACCCCGGTCCATTCTTTTACACTGATAATACAACCAACTGCAAACACTGTTACTTTTCAATCTCTGCAATTTACTACTGTTTTCCACACCATACGTTTAATCCTTTGTTTTCAGCAAGCCGGTGAGATTGACAACCTCACTGTTTCGTTGGGGCAAAGTAGTTTGATTGTGTTGTGTGCAGGTTCCACGTCGGCGCCGGATTCCCTGGTATTGCGCCGTGCCATATTCCGCCACCAACAACCTTCAGAAGTGATTTCTTACTCCTACTGGTTCGATTAAATCTTGGTTTCATACTGAGGGAAACTGCTGCTTGATACGTCTCAAACGTATCTATAATTTTTGATGTTCCATGCCTGTTTTATACCAATTGCTACATGTTTTGCATCTACTTTATATCACTTTTATACATTTTTTGGGGCTAACCTATTAACAAGATGCCGAAGTGCCAGTTCCTGTTTTCTGCTGTTTTTGTATTCCAGAAAAGCTAGTCTGGAAATATTCTCGGAATTGGACGAAACTACACGGGGGTGCCTATTTTTCCAGAACGCGCCTGACGGAGCGAAGGAGCAGCAGAGGAGGGCCACCAGGAGGCCACACGCACCTAGGGCGCGGGCCCCCCTCTGCCGCGCCCTAGGGTGGTGTGGGCCCCTCGGGGGTCCGCAGCCGCCGCCCTTTCGCCTACTTATTCCCCCCGACGTGAAAACCCTAATTACTTAAGCAAATATCCACGAAAAGATCCAGAGACGCCGCCGTCGTCAACCCTAGCTCGGGAGGGTTCAGAACCTCTTCCCGGCACCCTGCCGGAGAGGGGAATCGTCACCGGAGGCTTCTACATCGCCATGCCTGCCTCCGGAGTGATGCGTGAGTAGTTCATCCTTGGACTACGGGTCCATAGCAGTAGCTAGATGGTTGTCTCTCCACTTTGTGCCATCATGTTTAGATCTTGTGAGCTGCCCTACATGATCAAGATCATATTATTGTAATGCTACATGTTGTGTTTGCTGGGATCCGATGAATATTGAATATTATGTCAAGTTGATTATCAATCTATCTCATATGTTATTTAAGATCTTGCATGCTTTCCGTTACTCGTAGATGCTTTGGCCAAGTAGATGCTTGTAACTCCAAGAGAGAGTATTTATGCTAGATAGTGGGTTCATGTCTCCGTTTAACCTGGGACAGTGACAGAAAGTTCTAAGGTTGTGGATGTGCTGTTGCCACTAGGGATAACCTAACGATGCTATGTCCACGGGCATATGTGTTTGTTTACATTACGCACTTTACTTAATGCAATTATCCGTTGCTTGCAACTTAATACCAACGGGGGACTCGGATGACAACCCGACGGTGGATTATTAGTCATAGATGCTGTTGGATAACGGTTTATGTATTATGTCGCAATGCCCAATTAAATATCATAGTAGTCAACATGTCATGTATATGCATTGTCATGCGCTCACTATTCGTCAATTGCCCAGCTGTAATTTGTTCACCCAACATGTTAGTTATCTTTTATGGAGAGATACCACTAGTGAACTGTGGACCCCGTTCCATTCTTTTAAACTGATTAAACAACCACAAACTGCAAACTGTTCCTTTTTCATTCTCTGCAATTTAATACTCATTTTCCACACCATACGTTTAATCCTTTGTTTTCAGCAAGCCAGTGAGATTGACAACCTCACTGTTTCGTTGGGGCAAAGTAGTTTGATTGTGTTGTGTGCAGATTCCACGTCAACAGTCCAGACTCCCTGCGACAGCTATTTTTCTGGCGCCGTTGACAACCTTCTGAAGAGTTGTTGCTCCTACTGGTTCGATAACCTTGGTTTCTTTCTGAGGGAAAACTTGCTGCTGACTACATCATACCTTCCTCTTGGGGTCTCCCAACGAACGTGTGTTTCACGTCATCAAGCTATTTTTCTGGCGCCGTTGCCGGGGAGACAGCAGTCTTCTGCAAGGGGAGTTTCACGCTTCCAATCTCTTTACCTTGTTTTTGTCTTGCTTAGTTTATTTTATTTTATCTTGTTTGCTTTCAATTATCAAAAACACAAAAAAATTAGTTACTTGCATCTAGTTTACTTTCAAGTTATTTTCTGTACTGTTTTTATTTCTGCTAAAATGAGTACTCCTGAGAACACTAAGTTGTGTGATTTCACTAGCACGAACAACAATGATTTCATATGCACACCTATTGCTCCACCTGCTGCTTCAGCAGAATTTTATGAAATTAAACCTGCACTTTTAAATCTTGTTATGAAAGAGCAATTTTCTGGTGTTAGTACTGATGATGCTGCTGTTCACCTTAATAACTTTGTTGAACTTTGTGAAATGCAAAAGCTCAAGGAAGTAGATGGTGATATTATTAAACTGAAACTTTTTCCTTTCTCCTTGAGAGGACGTGCTAAAGAATGGTTGCTATCTTTGCCTAGAAATAGTATTGATTCATGGACTAAATGCAAAGATGCTTTTATTGGAAAATATTATCCTCCTGCTAAGATTATTTCTTTGAGAAGTAGCATAATGAATTTTAAGCAATTTGATAATGAACATGTTGCTCAAGCATGGGAGAGAATGAAATCATTGGTTAAAAATTGTCCCACTCATGGACTGACTACTTGGATGATCATCCAAACCTTCTATGCAGGATTAAATTTTTCTTCGAGGAATTTATTGGATTCGGCCGCTGGAGGTACCTTTATGTCCATCACTTTGGGTGCTGCAACAAAGCTTCTTGATGATATGATGATTAATTATTCTGAGTGGCACACCGAGAGAGCTCCAACAGGTAAGAAGGTAAATTCTGTTGAGGAAACCTCCTCCTTGAGTGCCAAAATTGATACTATTATGTCTATGCTTGCAAATGGTCAAACACATGTTGATCCAAATAATGTTCCTTTAGCTTCTTTGGTTGCTCAAGAAGAGCATGTTGATGTGAACTTCATTAAAAATAATAATTTCAACAACAATGCTTATAGGAATAATTTTGGTAATAGCAATTATAGGCCTTATCCTTCTAATAGTGGCAATGGTTATGGAGATTCCTATGGTAGAACAAGAATGCCTAGTGAGGAAAGGATGCTAGAAATTGAAAAGGCCACTAAATTTTTTATGCAAAAGCAATATGAGCAAAACCAACTGTTTACTAGAACTATGGATGAACAATCTGCTATGCTAAAAAATATAAGCCATCAACTTGAGAATTTGAATAGGGAGATTTCTGGTTTGCAAGGTAAAATTTCTCATGCTGAAACTTGTATTTCATTGATGTCTGGAACACAATCCTCTTTGATTAATAAGATGGCAGCTAAGCCCGAAACAATTGAGAGTAATACCTTTGCCGTAGCCAATGCTATACAAGTTAAAATTGATAACAATGTGAGGATGTTAGCTGATTTGCATGCTAGATGGGAAAGAGAGGATGAAATTGCTAGAAAGAATAATATTGCTAGAGTTTATACTATTACCACTTTTGAAAGTGCTTCAAACTCAAGTGTTAACAAACCTCCTACCATTAATGGCAAGATAGTTGGTGTTGGTAATGTTTCCACTTTTATTGCAAAATGTCCTAAATTGCCTGATAACTCTAAAACTGTCCTTGATAAAGATGCTGAAATTTCTAGCAATAAGGAAGAGAATAACTCCATTACTTTTGATAATAATGACTTTGATTTTGATGGTTGCAATATTTCTGAAGTAATTAAGTTCTTGCAAAAGCTAGCTGGAAGTCCTAATGCTAGTGCTATAAACATGGCTTTTACTAAACATATTACTAATGCTCTTATGCAAGTTAGGGAAGAGAAATTAAAGCATGAAGCTTCTATCCCTAGGAAGTTAGAAGATGGTTGGGAACCCATCATTAAATTGAAATTGAATGACTTTGATTGCAATGCTTTGTGTGACCTTGGTGCTAGTATTTCTGTTATGCCTAAAAGATTATATGATATGCTTGATTTAGCACCTTTGGAAAATTGTTACTTGGATGTTCACCTTGTTGATTCTACTATTAAAAAACCTTTGGGAAGAATTGATGATGTTCTTATCATGGTTAACAACAATTATGTCCCCGTTGATTTTATTGTCTTGGATATTGAGTGCAATCCATCATGCCCTATTGTGCTGGGAAGACCTTTTCTTAGGACTGTAGGTGCTATTATTGATATGAAAGAAGGGAATATAAAATATCAATTTCCTCTCAAGAAAGGTATGGAACACTTTCCTAGGAAGAAGATTAAGCCACCTTATGATTCTATTGTCCGAACAAACTACAATGTTGATGCTTCTTCACTTGGTAATACTTGATGCATGCTTTGTGCCTAGCTAAAAGGCGTTAAAGAAAAGCGCTTATGGGAGGCAACCCATTTTATTTTTATGCAATTTTTATTTTATTGAGTCAAGGAGCTTGTTTACTTCTGTAACAACTCCTTTGTATCTTTATTTTCTCGCATTGTTGTGCCAAGAGTAGCCTCTAATGATAAGATGATGCTTAATTTTGATTGCTGCGCAGAAACAGATTTTTGCTGTTCACTGTACGAAATTCCTAAAATCACCAGATTGTTAATTAAATCTGAAATTTTTTGTGCGTAATCTTTATGAATGTCTGAAACTTTCATTAGTTCAGAGTTTCTCGATCTGAGCGTCGTAAGTGCCTCGAAAAAATTCGTCTTTGCGGACTGTTCTGTTTTAGACAGATTATGCCTTTTTATTTTTTGCATTCTCTCTTTTACTAGTGTTGAGTGAAATTCTTTTTTGGGTGGAAGAGCTTCACATAACATCAGTAGCTGTAGCTAATGTTTAAAGTAACAAATCATATTGCGTCTTTATAGAACATGTGAATTTTTGATTATGCACTAACCCTCTAATGAGATCTACTTTGAGTTTGGTGTGACGGAAGTTTTCAAGGGTCAAGAGAGAAGGATGATATAATAGGATCAAGAAGAGTGAAGAGCTTAAGCTTGGGGAGGCTCCCATGGATCTCCCCAGCATATTTCAAGAAGACTCAAGCGTCTAAGCTTGGGGATGCCCAAGGCATCCCCTTCTTCATCGTCAAAATTATCAGGTCATCTCTAGTGAAACTATATTTTAATTCTTTCACATCATATGTGCTTTTCTTGGAGCGTCTGTGTGCTTTTTATTTTCAGTATTGCACTTTTATTTTCAATAAAGCTTGACTGGGCCCTAGCATTCTTGATTGGGAGAGAGACACGCTCCGCTTTTTCATGAGAATACTCCTATTCTTCACTTATATTTGTTGAATTATTCATATCTAGCGCTGTTCAGCTTTTGCTCTTGTTTTCATGTAACTCTTGTCAGAGCTATTAGCTTTCTTTTGTAGAAAGTACTCTCTTGCTTCACTTATATTTGTTTGGAGAGTTGATTAAATAAATTGATTGGTGTTTGGTTGGTTCAGAAAATGTTGCATGTGGTAATTGGTATAAGGAAAAACTTGCTTAATCTTGTAGATCACTAAAATGGATAACTTGATGCTTGTCAATTGTTTTGAGTTAACAAGTAGATCATGATTAAATTGTGCATCATATGAGTTAAGCCTATTAGTGAAGAACTACCGTAAAGCTTGTTGAAAATTTGGTTTGCATCGGTGGTACCTCTAAGGTCTAGATATTTTCTAATAACTGGGTTTGGTTAACAAGGAAGACGGTATGAAGTCTTATAACGTTTGCAACATCACACTCTGTACTGAGAGGGAATGCTTCTCGTGCATCCAAATCCTTGAGCCAAAATCCATGCCATTTGTGTCCACCATAACTACCTATATGTGGTATTTCCTTGCCACTCCAAGTAAATTTTTCATGTGCTACCTTTAAATTATTCAAAATGTTATTATTCCCTTTTTGTGTCAATGTTTACTAGCTCATGAGGAATTAGTGTGGTTATTCTTTATTCTATTTGTCGAGTGGACTTTTACACCTGGACTAGTGGCATATACATCCGCTTATCCAATAACTTGCAAAAAGAGCTGGCAACGGGGTGCCCAGTCCCAATTAATTACATTTTTAACCAATTAATTCTCTTCACACTTTTGCCCTGATTCATCAGTAAGCAATGACAAACGGTGAAATACCTGAATGTGTGTAAACCAAAGAGAAAGAGGGATGATCTGCCTTGCTGGTAGAAATAACGTCCTTCATGGGAGCCGCTCTTAAAAGTCCGTTCGACAGGTAGAATACTGTTCTCACCCGCTACCATTCGTTGACAATTAACAAACACCCCTCAAAAATAGATACTCCTCCATGGTATGTGGTTGATGGAAGGCACCCGAGGATTCGGTTAGCCATGGCTTGTGTTAGCAAGGTTGGGAGGAGTATCAAATATTTTATGCAATCTCTATATGCTTTCAAAAACCTAAAAGCTCTAGCACATGATTTAATTCCTACTTCCCTCTGCGAAGGGCCTTTCTTTTACTTTTATGTTGAGTCAGTTTTCCTATTCTTTCTGTCTTCCACAATCAAACACTAGTGTCAACTTTGTTACAACATGCGTTATATGCAATGTATTGGACTTGTTATACTACTTTGTGTTGACAATATCCATGAGATAAATATGTTGAAAGTTGAAGCAAATGCTGAAACTAAATTCTTCCTTTGTGTTGATTAAATACCTTTTGTTAGAAACTATTGCTTTATGAGTTAACACTTATGCAAAACTGTTTGATGCTTGTCTCGAAAGTACTATTCATGAAAATGTTTAGCTTGTGTGATTCATTGTTTACTCATTATCTATTTTGGTAGCAAATTATAGACCATTGACTTGGATCACTTCATTCATTTATATGTGCCTTGCAATATTATATGATCAAGATTATGATAGTAGCATGTCACCTCAAAAATTATTTTGTTTTTATCGTTTACCTACTCGAGGATGAGTAGGAACTAAGCTTGGGGATGCTGATACGTCTCAAACGTATCTATAATTTTTGATGTTCCATGCCTGTTTTATACCAATTGCTACATGTTTTGCATCTACTTTATATCACTTTTATACATTTTTTGGGACTAACCTATTAACAAGATGCCGAAGTGCCAGTTCCTGTTTTCTGCTGTTTTTGTATTCCAGAAAAGCTAGTCTGGAAATATTCTCGGAATTGGACGAAACTACACGGGGGTGCCTATTTTTCCAGAACACGCCTGACGGAGCGAAGGAGCAGCAGAGGAGGGCCACTAGGAGGCCACACGCACCTAGGGCGCGGGCCCCCCTCTGCCGCGCCCTAGGGTGGTGTGGGCCCCTCGGGGGTCCGCAGCCGCCGCCCTTTCGCCTATTTATTCCCCCGACGCGAAAACCCTAAGTACCTGAGCAAATATCCACGAAAAGATCCTGTGACGCCGCCGTCGTCAACCCTAGCTCGGGATGGTTCAGAACCTCTTCCCGGCACCCTGCCGGAGAGGGGAATCGTCACCGGAGGCTTCTACATCGCCATGCCTGCCACCGGAGTGATGCGTGAGTAGTTCATCCTTGGACTACGGGTCCATAGCAGTAGCTAGATGGTTGTCTCTCCACTTTGTGCCATCATGTTTAGATCTTGTGAGCTGCCCTACATGATCAAGATCATATTATTGTAATGCTACATGTTGTGTTTGCTGGGATCCGATGAATATTGAATATTATGTCAAGTTGATTATCAATCTATCTCATATGTTATTTAAGATCTTGCATGCTTTCCGTTACTCGTAGATGCTTTGGCCAAATAGATGCTTGTAACTCCAAGAGAGAGTATTTATGCTAGATAGTGGGTTCATGTCTCCGTTTAACCTGGGACAGTGACAGAAAGTTCTAAGGTTGTGGATGTGCTGTTGCCACTAGGGATAACCTAACGATGCTATGTCCACGGGCATATGTGTTTGTTTACATTACGCACTTTACTTAATGCAATTATCCGTTGCTTGCAACTTAATACCAACGGGGGACTCGGATGACAACCCGGCGGTGGATTATTAGTCATAGATGCTGTTGGATAACGGTCTATGTATTATGTCGTAATGCCCAATTAAATATCATAGTTGTCAACATGTCATGTATATGCATTGTCATGCGCTCACTATTCGTCAATTGCCCAGCTGTAATTTGTTCACCCAACATGTTAGTTATCTTTTATGGAGAGACACCACTAGTGGACTGTGGACCCCGGTCCATTCTTTTAAACTGATTA
Source organism: Poa pratensis (assembly GCA_947311845.1). Taxonomy (NCBI): domain Eukaryota; kingdom Viridiplantae; phylum Streptophyta; class Magnoliopsida; order Poales; family Poaceae; genus Poa; species Poa pratensis. Next base: position 55,542,170 of record CAMZMU010000049.1, on the reverse strand, counting down.
AACAACCACAAACTGCAAACTGTTCCTTTTTCATTCTCTGCAATTTAATACTCATTTTCCACACCATACGTTTAATCCTTTGTTTTCAGCAAGCCAGTGAGATTGACAACCTCACTGTTTCATTGGGGCAAATTAGTTTGATTGTGTTGTGTGCAGATTCCACATCAACAGTCCAGACTCCCTGCGACAGCTATTTTTCTGGCGCCGTTGACAACCTTCTGAAGAGTTGCTGCTCCTACTGGTTCGATAACCTTGGTTTCTTTCTGAGGGAAAACTTGCTGCTGACTACATTATACCTTCCTCTTGGGGTCTCCCAACGAACGTGTGTTTCACGTCATCACTGCTACACTGCTTCGTACCTTCCTCTTGGGGTCTCCCAACGAACGTGTGTTCCACGCAATCAAGCATATTTTCTGGCGCCGTTGCCGGGGAGTAAGTGGATTTCTGCAAGGGGAGTTTCACGCTTCCAATCTCTTTACTTTGTTATTGTCTTGCTTAGTTTATTTTTATTTAGTCTTGTTTGCTTTATTTATCAAAAACACAAAAAAATTAGTTACTTTTATTTTCAAGTTGTTATCTTTCTGTTTTGTTTTAATTTGGCTAAAATGAGTACCCCTGAGAACACTAAGTTGTGTGATTTCACTAGCATGAACAACAATGATTTCATTAGTACACCTATTGCTCCACCTTCTTCTAACGCAGAATTCTATGAAATTAAATCTGCACTTTTAAATCTTGTTATGAAAGAGCAATTCTCTGGTGTTAGTACTGATGATGCTGCTGCTCACCTTAATAATTTTGTTGAACTTTGTGAGATGCAAAAGTATAAGGATGTAGATGGTGATATTATTAAACTGAAACTTTTTCCTTTCTCTTTGAGAGGACGTGCTAAAGAATGGTTGCTATCTTTGACTAGAAATAGTATTGATTCATGGACTAAATGCAAAAATGCTTTCATAGGAAAATATTATCCTCCTGCTAAGATCATATCTTTGAGAAGTAGCATTATGAATTTCAAACAATTTGATAATGAGCATGTTGCTCAAGCTTGGGAGAGAATGAAATCATTGGTAAAGAATTGTCCCACCCATGGACTGACTGCTTGGATGATCATCCAAACCTTTTATGCAGGACTAAATTTTTCTTCAAGAAACCTATTGGATTCGGCCTCTGGAGGTACCTTTATGTCCATCACTTTGGGTGTTGCAACAAAGCTTCTTGATGATATGATGATAAATTATTCTGAATGGCACACCGAAAGAGCTCCACAAGGTAAGAAGGTAAATTCTGTTGAAGAAATCTCTTCCTTGAGTGATAAGATTGATACTATTATGTCTATGCTTACAAATGGAAAGATGCATGTTGATCCAAATAATGTTCCTTTAGCTTCTTTGGTTGCTCAAGAAGAGCATGTTGATGTGAACTTCATTAAAAATAATAACTTCAACAACAATGCTTATAGGAATAATTTTGGTAATAACAATTATAAGCCCTATCCTTCTAATAGTGGCAATGGTTATGCTAATTCTTATGGTAGATCTGGAATGCCTAGTGAGGAAAGGATGTTAGAAGTTGAAAAGGCTACTAAGCACTTTATGCAAACGCAATATGAGCAAAACCAATTGTTTACTAAAACTATGAATGAAAAATCTGCTATGTTGAAGAATATAGGACATCAACTTGAGAACTTAAATAGGGAAATTTCTGGTTTGCAGATTAAGATTTCTAATGCTGAAACTTGCATTTCATCCATGTCTGAAGCACAAGCTTCTTTGATTAATAGAATGGCAGCTAAACCTGAAACTATTGATAACAATACCTTTGCTACTGCCAATGCTATACAAGTTAAAATTGATAATAATGTGAGGATGCTAGCTGAATTACATGCTAGGTGGGCAAGAGAGGATGAAATTGCTAAAAGAATAATATTTGCTAGAGTTTATACTATTACTACTACTGAAAATGCTATAAACTCAAGTGTTAACAAACCTCCTACTATCAATGGTAAAGTAATTGGTGTTGGCAATGTCTCTACTTCTGTTGCAAAACGTTTAAAATTGCCTGAAAACACTGAAACTGTTTTTGATAAAAGTGCTGAAATTTTTCGAGATGTGGGAGACAATGGTCCCATTACTTTTGATAATAATGATTTTGATTTTGATGGTTGCAATCTCACTGAAGTAATTAAGTTCTTGCAAAAGCTAGCTAGAAGTCCTAATGCTAGTGCTATAAACATGGCTTTTACTAAACATATTACTAATGCTCTCATGCAAGTTAGGGAAGAGAAATTAAAACATGAAGCTTCTATCCCTAGGAAGTTAGAAGATGGTTGGGAGCCCATCATTAAAATGAAGGTGAATGATTTTGATTGCAATGCTTTATGTGATCTTGGTGCTAGTATTTCTGTTATGCCTAAGAAACTCTATGATATGCTTGATTTAGCACCTTTGGAACACTGTTATTTGGATGTTCACCTTGCTGATAATACTATAAAGAAACCTTTGGGGAGAGTTGATGATGTTTTTATAATGGTTAACAATAACCTTGTCCCCGTTGATTTTGTTGTTTTGGATATTGAATGCAATGCTTCTTGTCCTATTGTTTTGGGAAGACCTTTTCTTAGAACTGTTGGTGCTATTATTGATATGAGAGAGGGGAATATTAAATATCAATTCCCACTCAAGAAAGGTATGGAACACTTCCCTAGAAAGAAGATGAAGTTACCTTTTGATTCTATTGTTAGAGCAAATTATTCTGTTGATGCTTCATCACTTGGAAACACTTGATTCTTACTTTCTGCGCCTAGCTGAAAGGCGTTAAAGAAAAGCGCTTATGGGAGACAACCCATTATTTTATTTCTGCAATTTTTCTTTTCTTTTTGAGTCAAGGAGTTGTTTACTTCTGTAACAATTCCTTTGTATCTTTATTTTATCGCATTGTTGTGCCAAGTATTGCCTCTAATAGGAAGATGATGCTAGATTTGGATTTCTGCGCAGGAACAGATTTCTGCTGTTCACCGTTTTAATTCTGTAAAATCACAGAAAAATTATTTAAATCTGCAATTTTTGTGCGTGATCCTCAGATATGTACGCATCTTTCGTTAGTTTAAAGTTTTTCGATCTGAGCAACGTAAGTGCCTCGAAAAAATTCGTCTTTGCGGACTGTTCTGTTTAGACAGATTCTGTCTTTTATTTTTCGCATTCTCTCTTTTACTAGTGTTGAGTGGAATTCTTTTTTAGGTGAAGAGCTTCACATAACATCAGTGGCAGTAGCTAATGTTAAAAGTAACGGTCATGTTTGTGTCCTTATAGAACATGTGAGTTTTTGATTGTGCACTAACCCTCTAATGAGAATTACTTTGAGTTTGGTGTGGCGGAAGTTTTCAAGGGTCAAGAGAGAAGGATGATATAATGTGATCAAGAAGAGTGAAGAGCTTAAGCTTGGGGATGCTCCCATGGATCACCCCAGCATATTTCAAGAAGACTCAAGCGTCTAAGCTTGGGGATGCCCAAGGCATCCCCTTCTTCATCAGCAACTTATCAGGTCATCTCTAGTGAAACTATATTTTAATTCTTTCACATCATATGTGCTTTACTTGGAGCGTCTGTGTGCTTTTATTTTCAGTATTTTATTTTTCTTATGGTCAACTTGATTGGACCCTAGCATTCTTGATTGGGAGAGAGACACGCTCCGCTTTTTCATATGAATACTCCTATTCTTCACTTATACTTGTTGAGTATTCTTATCTAGCTATTGCTATGCTTTTAGCTCCTGTTTTGCATGCATCTCTTATTCAGAGCTGTTAGTTCTTTTAAAGAAAGTACTCTCTTGCTTCACTTATAATTGTTTGGAGAGTTTATGTTGAAATAAATTGATTGGTGTTTGGTTGGAACAGAAAATGTTGCATGTGGTAGATGGTATAATGGAAAAAGCTTACATATTCTTGTAGATCACTGTATTGGATAATTTGATACTTGTCAATTGTTTTGAGTTATCAAGTAGTTCATGTTTAAGCTTTTGTATCATGTAGTTAAAACCTATTAATGAAGAACTACCGTAAAGCTCGTTGAAATTTGGTTTGCATGATTGGTATCTCTAAGGTCTAGATATTTTCTAGTAAAAGGGTTTGGTTAACAAGGAAGACAGTGTAGAGTCTTATAATGCTTGCAATATGTTTTCATATAAGTCTTGCTGTGTCGGTTGATATCCTGTGTTTGCTTCAAATAACCTTGCTAGCCTAAACTCTGTACTGAGAGGGAATGCTTCTCGTGCATCCAAAACCTTGAGCCAAATCCATGCCATCTGTGTCCACCATAACTACCTATATGTGGTATTTCTTGCCATTCCAAGTAAATTTTTCATGTGCTACCTTTAAACTATTCAAACTTTATTACTCTATTTTGTGTCAATGTTTACCAAGCTCATGAGGACGGGGTGGATGTCTTTATGTCAACTGTCAAACAGACTTTACCACCGGACTAGCGGCATATACATCCGCTTATCCATTAATTTTGCAAAAAGAGCTGGCAAATGGGGTGCCCAGTCCCAATTAATTACAACTTTAACCGCTTAATTCTCTTCACATTTTTGCCCTGATTTATCAGTCAAGCAATGACAAACAGTGAAATATCTGCATGTGTAAACAAAAGAGAAAGAGGGATGATCTGCCTTGCTGGTAGAAATAACGTCCTTCATGGGAGCCGCTCTTAAAAGTCTGGTTGGCAGGGGTCATATTGTACTTTCCATTTTCTGATTCGTTGACAATTAACAAACACCTCTCAAAACTTATTTTTACTCTCTTTATGATTTCAAAAACTTAAAAAGCTCTAGCACATGATTTAATCCCTGCTTCCCTCTGCGAAGGGCCTTTCTTTTACTTTTATGTTGAGTCAGTTTCCTACTTTCTATCTTAGAAGCAAACACTAGTGTCAACTTTGGTGCAACAATTTTTATATGCTTGTATATTGCACTTATTATATTGCTTTGTGTTGACAAATATCCATGAGATATATATGTTGAAAGTTGAAAGCAATTGCTGAAGCTTAAATCTTCCTTTGTGTTGGTTAAATACCTTTTACTTAGAATCTATTGCTTTATGAGTTAACTCTTATGCAAAACTCTTTGATGCTTGTCTCGAAAGTACTATTCATGAAAAGTTTTTGCTTATATGATTCAGTTGTTTGCTCATTATCTACTTGCTAGCAAACTATAGACCATTGACCTGGATCACTTCATTCATAACATGTGCTTTACAATATTATTTGATCAAGATTATGATTGTAGCATGTCACCTCAGAAATTATTTTGTTTTTATCGTTTTACCTACTCGAGGACGAGTAGAACTAAGCTTGGGGATGCTTGATACGTCTCAAACGTATCTATAATTTCTGATGTTCCATGTTGATATTATACCAATTGTTACATGTTTTATATACACTTCATAGCATTTTTATGCATTTTCTGGGACTAACCTATTAACAAGATGCCACAGTGCCAGTTCCTGTTTTCTGCTGTTTTTTTATTCCAGAAAAGCTAGTCTGGAAATATTCTCGGAATTGGACGAAACTTGGACAGAACTTCCTATTTTTCCAACACGAACGCGGAGTCCAGAGGAGAGACGGAGGAGAGCCACGTGGCACCCACACCATGGGGCCGCGCGGCCCCCCTGCCGCGCCGTGGGGTGGTGTGGGGCCCACGAGCCTCCGCAGCCGCCGCCCTTTCGCCTATTTATTCCTCATGACGTGAAAAACCTAAATACCCGAGCCATTATCCACGAAAAGTTCCAGAGACGCCGCCGCCGTCAACCCTAGCTCGGGAGGGTTCAGAAGCTCTTCCCGGCACCCTGCCAGAGGGGAATCATCACCGGAGGGCTCTACATCACCATGCCTGCCTCCAGAGTGATGCGTGAGTAGTTCATCCTTGGACTACGGGTCCATGGCAGTAGCTAGATGGTTGTCTCTCCACTTTATGCTATCATGTTTAGATCTTGTGAGCTGCCTATCATGATCAAGATCATCTTATTGTAATGCTACATGTTGTGTTTGCTGGGATCCAATGAATATTGAATACTATGTCAAGTTGATTATCAATCTATCTTATATGTTATTTATGATCTTGCATGCTTTCCGTTACTAGTAGATGCTTTGGCCAAGTAGATGCTTGTAACTCCAAGAGTGAGTATTTATGCTAGATAGTGGGTTCATGCCTCCGGTAATCTGGGAGAGTGACAATAACTTCTAAGATTGTGGATGTGCTGTTGTCACTAGGGATAAAATAACCGATGCTTAGCTTAAGGGTGCGCCGTTAGGTCTAATGCATTTGTTTACATTACGCACATTACTTAATGCATTTATCCGTTGCTTGCAACTTAATACCAACGGGGAACTCGGATGACAACCTGGCGGTGGATTATTAGTCATAGACGATGTTGGATAACGGTCTATGTATTTTGTCGTAATGCCCACATGAATATCATAGTAATCATCATGTCATATATATGCATTTTCATGCGCTCAATATTTTGTCAATTGCCCAGCTGTAATTTGTTCACCCAGCATGTTAGTTATCTTTTATGGAGAGACACCACTAGTGAACTGTGGACCCCGGTCCATTCTTTTACACTGATAATACAACCAACTGCAAACAATGTTGCTTTTCATTCTCTACAATTTACTACTGTTTTCCACACTATACGTTTAATCCTTTGTTTTCAGCAAGCCGGTGAGATTGACAACCTCACTGTTTCGTTGGGACAAAGTAGTTTGATTGTGTTGTGTGCAGGTTCCACGTCGGCGCCGGATTCCCTGGTATTGCGCCGTGCCATATTCCGCCACCAACAACCTTCAGAAGTTATTTCTTGCTCCTACTGGTTCGATTAAACATTGGTTTCATACTGAGAGAAACTGCTGCTACACTGCTTCATACCTTCCTCTTGGGGTCTCCCAACGAACGTGTGATCCACGCAATCATGGAGCCGCTCCCTCTTTATCTGATAGCGTCATGGCTGCACTACGACAGAGCATCGCAAGGAATAGTATCTTGAGCGGTTCTTGTTATTGTTATTTGAATCATTGTGGCATTGCTTTTACTTTGGCATGTACTGAACTATTCATGTTTACCTTTAAAACACAATGTTGTTTATTTCATATTATTTTGATTGTATTTTTTGTTCATTTATCAGAGGCAACACAACAAATAAGCCAAGATATCACTTTATTAAATACACATATCAAATCCAGGGGAATTACAGACATCTCACAATTAAACACAGCAAATAAGCCAAATCTACAGAAGTCCAAAAGAAGTCTCCAGACAGTTTCTTCTAGCTTCTACTCACCACAGTTTCTCTCCACCAAAATCCATAAGCAGGCTTCTGCTTATGCAGAAGCCTAAAAGAAGTGGCCTGAAGACTTAGAGCATCTCCACCGGCGCGCCCAGTACCGCTCCCAATAGGCATATTGGGCGCGCCGGCAACAAAACGTCCACCCAGCGGCGAGTCCAATAGATTGACCGTTGCCGACATGACCCAATAGAGCGCCCGGCAACCCCGGTCCGCGCCCTGTTTCTAGGAACGCAAGCGGGTGTGCCATCAACCGTGGCAACGTAGTGCCACATCGGATTTGACGCATAGGGCTGATGCGTCAGCGGCACAACGGCGGTCAGCGCAAGTTATTGCGTCCGCTGGGCGGTTACTGACGCGGTGTGGCGCGTTACGCCTAGTCTTCCCAACGTGCGTCGCCAGGGTTACGACTGATTCGTCCAAAACGTATCTACTTTTCCGAACATTTTTGCTATTGTTTTTCCTCTAATTTGTGTGATTTGAATGCAACTAACACGGACTAACGCTGTTTTCAGCAGAATTGCCTTGGTGTCTCGTTTTTGTGCAGAAAGTCAAAGTTTCAGAAAATTCCAGAAAAAGTTCCATAAATCTATTTTTCCAGAAGACCCACGGAGCCAGAGATGAAGAAGAGAGGGGCACAGGGGCCCACACGCACCCAGGGCGCGGTGGCCCTTGCCGCGCCCAGGGGTGGTGTGGCCCCCAGCGCTCCCCTTTGGACTACATAAAGCCTCTGACCTAAAAACTTCGGGGGAATCGACGCTTTTTCCAGAAACCTTCCAGAGCTCCGCCGCCATCGAAAACCCTATTTCGGGGATCAGAAACTCCGTTCTGGCACCCTGCCGGGACGGGGAATTGGAGGAGATCATCGCCATCATCATCACCGCCACCTCTCCATCGACCATCCATGACTCCCCCATCCATGTGTGAGTAATTCCCCGCTGTAGGCTGAGGGGATGGTAGGGATTGGATGAGATCATTCATGTAATAGTTGTGAGATTTGTTAGGGCTTGGTGCCTAGTATCCATCGGTAGTACTTTATGTCATTGTTGCAACTTATTATGCTTAATGCTTGTCACTTAGGGCCCGAGTGCCATGATCTCAGATCTGAACATGTTATTGAATCATGAGAATAATTATTGTTTTGGATCATATCTATAAGTTGTATACACACGTCACTGTCCGGAACCCGAGGCCCCAAAGTGACAGAAATTGGGATAACCGGAGGGGATGGTTGCGACGTGAGGATCACATGTGTTCACGGAGTGTTAATGCTTTGCTCCGGTGCTTTATTAAAAGGAGCACCTTAATTACCAGTAGTTTCCCTTGAGGCCCCGCTGCAAACGGGCTGGTAGGACAAAAGATGTTGTGCAAGTTTCTCATTGCGAGCACGTACGACTAAATACGGAACACATGCTTATGATTGATTATTACTTGGATACCTTATTATTATTTATCTGCAATTGCCCTATGTATGACTATTTCATGAATTATCTCATCCATGCAGCCCGTTCATCCATCCCTATGCCTACAGTATTTTAATCCTGCTGTCTACTGCAATTATTACTGCTGTCTTTATTTTACTGCTGCTATTATTTCACTACTGCTACTGTCATAAAACTGTTGCTACTGATAAACTGTGTCGAGCAAGTCTACTTCCAGGTGCAGCTGAACTGACAAATCATCTGTCAAGGCTTATAAATATTCTTTGGCTCCCCTTGTGTCGAATCAATAAATTTGGGTTTTACTTCCCTCGAAGACTGTTGCGATCCCCTATACTTGTGGGTCATCAAGACTATTTTCTGGCGCCGTTGCCGGGGAGCATAGCTCTATTTATAAGCTCACCAGGGAGTCATACTGCTCGCTGCAATTCATTCATCATGGGTAAACCTCGTGATGATAAGGTTCGCATATTGCCATCCACTACAAGGAGAGGTACAACTCTGAACACTTCTGCTGCTCTTGATTCACCGTCTGTTATAAGTCAACTTGTCACACCACCACATGCACATGCTTCACGTGCTGCTACTTCTGCTGAATCTGAGAATGTTTCTGATGAATTTGATGATGCTTCTACTGTGCTTGATGAAAGAGGTTCACTAGGTCCTTTTCTAGATGCTACAATTGCTAAATCTAAACAACTTGAAAATACTGAAACACCTAATGAAACTCCTGTTACACCTGCTTATTCACCTGAAACAAGAGAAACTACTAGTGATGATCTTGAGGAAACTTATGTTGAACTTGATGATGACTTTATTGATGAATGCATGAATTGTGATACCTCTAAAGATGTTAATGCTATTAAAAATCTTCTTCAAAGACGTGCTGTCAACTATAAACTTTCTCCTGATGCTAAATTCGCTACATCTCCCATAAATATAAAAGATAAAGATTATGATTTCTCTGTGGACTTGTCTTTTATAACTATTGCTGAGAAAGAACCTTTTCGAGGAACTGAAAATGAAAGTGCTGTAGAACATATGAACACTCTCTCTACTCTGAGTAGTTTGTTTTCTGATGATATTAAGAAACGCAGTTACTTTGTTACTAAAATTTTCCCTTTCTCATTGAAAGATGAAGCTAAAACTTGGTTTAATGATTTATCTCCTGGATCTATTGAGAGCCCGATGGGTTTAGTCAATGCTTTCTTTCAGAAATATTTTCCTGCTAGTGCTCAACATGCTGCTTTACAGAAAATCTTTAACTTTAAGCAAAATGAGGGAGAGAAAATGCCTGAATCTTGGGCAAGGTTTTGTTCTTTACTTAGAGCTCGGCCTGGACATCAAATAGCTAAAAATGAACTTCTTGATATATTTTATAATGGACTAACTGTTGAATCTAGGACATACCTGGATAGTTGTGCTGGTTGTGTTTTCAGGAAAAGAACTCCAGATGAAGCCGAGGAATTATTGGCTAAGATAAGCCAAAATCATGATGATTGGACCCTGCCTGAACCAACTCCGGTACCTACGCCGAGGAAAAGAGGAGTAATTGAATTGAATGATGAAGAAATGAGAGAAGCCAAGAAATCTCTTAAGGAGAAAGGTATTAAATCTGAAGATGTGAAAAATCTTCCACCTATAGAAGAATTGTGTAAGCCAATTCCTCACTCATCTACAGTTGAGGTACACTCTCTCCAACGCTTTGATGATAGAGATATCCCTTATTCTAAACCTCCTGATCAATGCTTAGATGAGTTTGATAATTTCATTGTTAAGCAAAACAATTTCAATTGGAGAATAGAAAATAGCTTCATAAAGAATTCTCATGTCATTAATCATTTGCATGATGTTTTGGAAAGAACTTCTAATGATGTTAAAATACTCATTAAACATTTTCATATGGTTCAAACTCAAATTGAGCAATTGACTAAAGTGCAAAAAGATTTGCTAGGTAATGCTTCTAGAGAAAATGATAAACATGCTTTTGGTATAGCAACTAGAGGTGGTGCTTCCACTCAGGATCCTTTATATCCTGAGGGACATCCTAAAAGAATTGAGCAAGATTCTCAACTAGTTAATGAAACTACTACCCTTCTAAGAAAAAGAAGAAGAAGAAACATAAACATGTTGAGGAATCTCCTGAACCTATTAAAGACAATGAGCATGTTAATAATCCAAATAGTATATCTATCTCTGATGCTGAAACTGAGAGTGGTAATGAACATGCTAATGATAAAGATAAGAATGATGCTTCTGATAAAGAGGAAAGTGAAGAGGAACCTGAAAAGCATTCTAAAAACAAAAAGTACACTAAAGAAGATTTTCTTGCTAAGAAACATGGTAATGAAAGAGAACCTTGGGTGCAAAAACAAATGCCTTTTCCTACTAAGAAACTCAAATCTAAGGAAGAAGAACATTATAACAAATTTTGTGAATGGATGAAACCTTTGTTTTTGCAAATTCCTTTGACTGATGCTATTAAGTTACCTCCCTATTCAAAGTACATGAAAGATATTGTCTCTAACAAGAGAAAGATTCCTAATGAAGAGATTTCTACCATGCTTGCTAATTATTCTTTCAATGGTAAGGTTCCAAAGAAGCTTGGAGATCCAGGTATACCAACTATTCCTTGCTCAATCAAAAATAACTATGTTAGAACTGCCTTATGTGATTTAGGTGCAGGGGTGAGTGTTATGCCTTTTTCTCTTTACAAGAGACTTTACTTGGAAAAATTGATACCAACTGATATATCTTTGCAAATGGCTGATAAATCTACTGCTGTTCCTGTTGGTATATGTGAAGATGTTCCTGTTCAAGTGGCTAATAATTGCTTGATATTAACTGATTTTGTTGTGCTTGAAATGCCTGAAGATGATAATATGTCTATTATTCTTGGAAGACCTTTTCTTAACACTGCAGGGGCTGTTATTGATTGCAACAAAGGAAAAGTGACTTTCCATGTTAATGACAAAGAGCATACTGTTTATTTTCCCAAGAAGCTGGACAAAATATTTGGAGTTAATACAATTACCAATATTAAAAGTATCAAAGTGGGAAGTATTGATTGCCCTATATATGAACCTCATGAAGAACTTCATATATTATGATTGGATCTATAGCTATACCATTTAAGGTAACATGATTGTTCAATGTGGTTTAATTCTTTTATGTCATATAAAATGTATTTGGTGGCAAGACTTGATCAACCTTGTTAACAAATATGTTTTACATGCATAAAATTGCTAAACAACATTTTCTTTCTCACTTTTGTTTTACCTACTGTTTTGCTACTGTAATTTGCAAAGTTAAGTAATGCTTGGTCTTTACGTAAATTCATTTTGTCTAGTTTTCATTGTTTAAAGTACCCAGAAAATGTCAGAAATAAAAGTTTTCAAAAAATTCTGAAAAAATTCTACAAGTCCTAGTTTTTAAAGAGGAACGTGGGAGTACCAGAGGATGACCAGGGGGACCCACCAGGCCACCACACGCCCCCACGGCGCGGTGGAGGGCAGGCCGCGCCCTGCCCTGGTGTGGGGTCCACCTGGCCCTCCACTCACTCATCTCTCTCCCACTCCTTTCTCTCTCCCGACCATACACACCACCATTGCTCAAACTCGTGTTCTTGCTGCTCTTGCTCGAATTTTTCGATCTACTTGCTCAGCCCATCTTTGCTGCTGAAATTTGGATCAATTGCTCTCCGGTATGTGACTCCTCCGATTATCCAAATAGAATTTTGTTTAGTTGCTTATATCTTTAGCATTTTGGTACTGTAGGTGACATGTTATTAGAGCTTGCATGCTTGTTCTTGTTTAGATTAACTAGTTTTGATGCATGTTTACTCTAGCAAGTCTCCCTAGTGTTTCCTTGATTAATCACTAAAATCATTTTTTATGAGGTTTGTTTAAAATTTCAGAAAAGGAAGATGGATAAACACACTTATGGAGAAATCTTTGAGAGGCAAACACCATCCTCCTCAAGGAAACAAGGGCTTCAAGATCAAGAGGTGCACCTAGGCCATCATACAATGAGGATCTTTTGGCACCAAGAATCGGTGAAGAGGAAGATGATGGTGTTCCTCATCCATCTATTTTTCCATGCTTTAACTTTATGAGAGATGCAGGGATTTATGATGACTTCATAAGGATGATTAACAATGTTGGTTTGATGGAATTTATGCAGGATGAGAGGCCACAATATGCTAACCTCACTAAGATTTTTGTTGAAAGCTTTAAGTTTAATAACTCTACTTTTAACCCCACTGTTGAGTTTAAGATTTATGATCGTGCATGCAACATGGACTTGAAAAGATTTTGCAGGGTCATAGGTGTTGCTCCATCTGGGACAGCAAGGAAGATCAAATCACAGCCGCCGAGTTGTTGGATCTTTACCATGAGCTGAGCTATGATGATCACCGTAGAGTGCAGCGTGGTAAGATAAGGAACATTCAATTTCCAGCCATCAGGTACTTCACATATTATCTTGCCACGAGTGTGCTTGCTAGAGAGAACACTAGTAATATTTCTTGCTATCATCTAGCTTTTCTTGCTCATGCACTTAAAAATAATAAAACCTACAACCTTGGTGCCTTGATTGCTCGCCGCCTTGCCGCCAAAGGTCCCATCTTTGGAGGCATTATTGCTGCACGTGTTTTAGCTGATCTTGGTCTTCCTGCTGATCCTTCTGATGAATTGTTGATTCCAGAAAGACTTGATCTTGCCGCCATGAAACTTCATGATTTTGTTACTAATAATTCATCTACTGGACATTTGATGTATAGAGTTGTTTTTGCTAATGGACCTGAGCTAGAGGTCCGGCTTCCACAGCCTAGTTTGTTCAGTGTTTTCAGGGGTCCTCTATCATATTCGAGGGAGGATTTGGACAACCACCTCGGTGCACCGGATTTCCATTTACAGCACTACCCTGAGGACCGACAGGAGACCTTCGTGGCGCCCCCTGAGGACTACACCGTGTACTACGGTGGTGCATCCTCGAGCTTTTACTCGGACGAGGAACCCTCCTCGTCACACACTGAGGGCGCGCCAAGCTGGCGGCCATGGGGATGATTGTCTCCCACTTAGGCCAAAAGCCTAAGCTTGGGGGGAGGTATGCCGACAAGTTCACTCATTTTATCATATTCATATCATGTCGGTACTTTGTATATCCATGTTTTAGTTTGTTTCTTTTCTTTTGTTTCTTGTGTCCATTTCATTTTCGCAAAACACCAAAAGACCAAAAATATTTCCTTTATTTCTCTTGCTTTTGAATTTGTAGTGCTAGTTTACTTTATTTTTCGTTTCGGTTTGTTATTCAAAAATCCAAAAAGATTTTGCTTTGTTTGCTTGTTTCTTTCTATGCTTGCTTTAATTCGAAAACCCAAAAATATTTGTTGTTCTTCTGCCGTTTTGTATAGTTGTTTCAGGAGTTCGAAAAATTTCCGTGGTTCCACTTGGGCTTGGTTATCATTTCACATCATTCAAGCCACACAAGTGAAAAGCAATAATGACGACTTACGACAATTCGGATGTGGTAAAAGGCTGGTATGAACTCTATTTGTTTTTCATTTTTGTAAATATGCCTACTCATGTGAACATGCTTAGCTATCATGGTAGTGGTTATGTTATTTAATGATTACTTAGTAGTTCATGTCTTCTTATGACCAGTACCAAATTGCTAATAGAATAACATGTCATATAGATATTTACATGCATTGTTCTATTCGTAAAACGGTATGGCAGGCTGGTATCCTCCTCTGAATAATTCACTTGATTCGACTTGGCACATGCTCACACATGTTATGACTGAAAAATAAAGTCAATTAAGCCTTGATGATCTATTTTGCCTCAGAGTTTTAGTATCATCTTTATGCCTCCGTTAATTTTATTTTGTCGCAAGCATGATTATGACCGTTATCGCTCTCGTGGTTGTCGCTTCCCAGTCTATTGCTAGCCTTCACTTGTACTGAGCGGGAATGCTGCTCGTGCATCCAAATCCTTTAAACCAAGTTATCCCAAAGAGTCCACCAAAAATTCCTATGCATGGTATTTCAAGCCATTCCAAGTAAATTTGCATGTGCTACCTTTAAAACTTTCAAAATATTTCCCTTTTTGTGTCAATGTTTACTAGCTCATGAGGAATTAGTGTGGTTATTCTTTATTCTATTTGTCAAATGGACTTTTACACCTGGACTAGCGGCATATACATCCGCTTATCCAATAATTTTGCAAAAAGAGCTGGCAACGGGGTGCCCAGTCCCAATTAATTACAACTTTAACCAATTAATTCTCTTCACACTTTTGCCCTGATTCATCAGTAAGCAATGACAAACAGTGAAATACCTGAATGTGTGTAAACCAAAGAGAAAGAGGGATGATCTGCCTTGCTGGTAGAAATAACGTCCTTCATGGGAGCCGCTCTTAAAAGTCCGTTTGACAGGTAGAATACTGTTCTCACCCGCTACCATTCGTTGACAATTAACAAACACCTCTCAAAACATTTTTACCTCTGTTTTTAAAATAAAAAGCTCTAGCACGTGTTAATCCCTGCTTCCCTCTGCGAAGGGCCAATCTTTTATTTTTATGTTGAGTCACCATCCTTTCTTTGAGCACCTCTTCGAGAGCATAACTGTCGTTCTTAGTGTAATGTGCTTGTCCCAGGATACGATTAATTGAGGTATAACTATGATACTCTTATCTTTGATATTTTTATATCTAGTCTTCACTTGAACTTCAGAGGTGCCTTGGCATTTATGTTTTGCCCTTCAAACAAAGGCAAGCGAGATACCACTTTGTCATATCTTTTTACGAACATTGCAATTCTTGTGGATAGATGTATGCTATGTTATTCATTCTTAGTACTTTGGTATCTTTTCATGATTTGCATAACTACTAGGTGTCATTATTTGCATGGTTCCTATTATGAATTGTCTAAGTAATTGATCATATAGTAGGCATGTATACATCATATGAAGCAAATGTGTTCGTAAAAGTTTCTTTTATCGCACTCAGTTGTTAACTGAATTGCTTGAGGACAAGCAATAAGCTAAGCTTGGGGGGAGTTGATACGTCCAAAACGTATCTACTTTTCCGAACACTTTTGCTATTGTTTTTCCTCTAATTTGTGTGATTTGAATGCAACTAACACGGACTAACGCTGTTTTCAGCAGAATTGCCTTGGTGTCTCGTTTTTGTGCAGAAAGTCAAAGTTTCAGAAAATTCCAGAAAAATTCCATAAATCTATTTTTCCAGAAGACCCACGGAGCCAGAGAGAAGAAGAGGGGCACAGGGGCCCACACACACCCAGGGCGCGGTGGCCCTTGCCGCGCCCAGGGGTGGTGTGGCCCCCAGCGCTCCCCTTTGGACTACTTAAAGCCTCTGACCTAAAAACTTCGGGGGATCGACGCTTTTTCCAGAAACCTTCCAGAGCTCCGCCGCCATCGAAAACCCTATTTCGGGGATCAGAAACTCCGTTCTGGCACCCTGCCGGGACGGGGAATTGGAGGAGATCATCGCCATCATCATCACCGCCACCTCTCCATCGACCATCCATGACTCCCCCATCCATGTGTGAGTAATTCCCCGCTGTAGGCTGAGGGGATGGTAGGGATTGGATGAGATCATTCATGTAATAGTTGTGAGATTTGTTAGGGCTTGGTGCCTAGTATCCATCGGTAGTACTTTATGTCATTGTTGCAACTTATTATGCTTAATGCTTGTCACTTAGGGCCCGAGTGCCATGATCTCAGATCTGAACATGTTATTGAATCATGAGAATAATTATTGTTTTGGATCATATCTATAAGTTGTATACACACGTCACTGTCCGGAACCCGAGGCCCCAAAGTGACAGAAATTGGGATAACCGGAGGGGATGGTTGCGACGTGAGGATCACATGTGTTCACGGAGTGTTAATGCTTTGCTCCGGTGCTTTATTAAAAGGAGCACCTTAATTACCAGTAGTTTCCCTTGAGGCCCCGCTGCAAACGGGCTGGTAGGACAAAAGATGTTGTGCAAGTTTCTCATTGCGAGCACGTACGACTAAATACGGAACACATGCTTATGATTGATTATTACTTGGATACCTTATTATTATTTATCTGCAATTGCCCTATGTATGACTATTTCATGAATTATCTCATCCATGCAGCGCCCGTTCATCCATCCCTATGCCTACAGTATTTTAATCCTGCTGTCTACTGCAATTATTACTGCTGTCTTTATTTTACTGCTGCTATTATTTCACTACTGCTACTGTCATAAAACTGTTGCTACTGATAAACTGTGTCGAGCAAGTCTACTTCCAGGTGCAGCTGAACTGACAAATCATCTGTCAAGGCTTATAAATATTCTTTGGCTCCCCTTGTGTCGAATCAATAAATTTGGGTTTTACTTCCCTCGAAGACTGTTGCGATCCCCTATACTTGTGGGTCATCAACGACGCCTCGGGAACCGGCACCAGAGTAATGGAGCGCGTTTCCGCGCTGCGCTCGCGTGCTTCGCCTCCCCACCATCCCTATAAAGCACCCACGGCGCTGCTCCCCGTCGCATTCCACCTCTCCTCTCCCCTTGCTCCACAGTCCACCGGCGGCGAAGAGTGATGGCGCACAACGACGAAGTGAGAGGGAGGGGGTGGCGAGGCGAAGAGTTACCTCCGGGAGGCGGAGGCAGCATTCTTCTACCGCCATCGCATCCCCGTGCTGGCGGGGATGCGCCTCCCCAGCGACGGCGGTGGCTGGGCTATGTCGGCGATGGGCTACGTCGTGCCCCCACTGCCGGAGGGGACATGTGTCGCCGGTAGCTGACGCCTGAGAAACGCGCGGACCTAGAGTACGCCGTGGAGAGTCCCAACTAGGCGACGCTCCTCTAAGTGCAGCGCCAATCAGCGCTCGACGACCACGACAGCGGAACTCGGCCAGTGCACAACAACAGTGCGGCGCGCCGCCACTGGTGGGAGGGCCGCGACCTCCACCAGGTCATGCGTGACTATGGCTATGTCGCGCCGGAAGATCACGCGCGTGACTTGTGGGAGATGTCGACGGAGTCCTCCTCCCGCAGCTCCCCTTCCAGCGCGCGGTCGACGCCACGTTTCGTCAAGGTGAAGGTCGAGCCGATGCCCTGGGGCGGCGTGAAGATCAAGGCCGAGCCCGGATGGTCAGCGCCGCCGCGCACGGGCGGCGTGACCATCCGCAATTTTGATCCGCCGCCACCGCCCGTGAAGGTGAAGATCGAACCAGGGACGACGGCGCCCCATGGCAAGAAGCATGCCACGCAGCCGATGCTAGCGCTGCAGACGCTGACGAAGGAGGAGGCCGAGGCACAGTTCCAGAGGGACCTCGCCCTCGCCGCCAAGCTCTCCCTCGACATCGTCCAACCGGCGCCGAGAGAGTTCGCCGAGAAGTAGTCCTGCGCCGACCTCGGCATCGTCGTCATCGACGACGAGCAGGCCGCCGCGCCAGCGCCCCGTGCAGCCGCCACGGTCAAGGAGGAGGAGCAGGGGGAGGCGCAGGAGGGCGGCGCCTTCGACGTCGACGCCATGGTGGCGACGTTTGGCTGGGACTAGTATTACACTGGCTATTAGAATAGAGTTACTTTCTATTTAAATTTCATCGTAATTTGTAAAAAACTCTCGAATCACAATGAAATATATCAAGATTGGATGAATTTCCCCGTTTCAATTTTTTGAACGAAATCTATTGATAGCGCCGGTGGACGCGTCGCTCCCAATAGACGGCAAAGCATGCCGGCGCGTCCAATAACACTTGTCCGACATATTTGCCGAATGATCTATTGAACGCGCCGGTGGAGATGCTCTTATATGCAATTTTATCAGGCAAAAACTACGCCTGAACTACCGTATAATGCCAGATCTTCATATCTTGAACACCTGATCGCACCTCTCACACCGGCACTAATGTGGGGGTGAATAATGGTCTGTCGCTATGGCCGATTTTATACTAATGCCGGCACTGATGCTATGGCCGAGCTCAGCGTTGCCAAGGAACAAGGCGCAGGTGTACACTAGGTGTCATTATGGTGTCATTATTTGCATGGTTCCTATTATGAATTGTCTAAGTAATTGATCATATAGTAGGCATGTATACATCATATGAAGCAAATGTGTTCGTAAAAGTTTCTTTTATCGCACTCAGTTGTTAATTGAATTGCTTGAGGACAAGCAATAAGCTAAGCTTGGGGGAGTTGATACGTCCAAAACGTATCTACTTTTCCGAACACTTTTGCTATTGTTTTTCCTCTAATTTGTGTGATTTGAATGCAACTAACACGACTAACGCTGTTTTCAGCAGAATTGCCTTGGTGTCTGTTTTTGTGCAGAAAATCAAAGTTTCAGAAAAATTCCAGAAAAAATTCCATAAATCCTATTTTTCCAGAAGACCCACGGAGCCAGGAGATGAAGAAAAGAGGGGGCACAGGGTGCCCACACGCACCCAGGGCGCGGTTGGCCCTTGGCCGCGCCCAGGGGTGGTGTGGCCCCCCTGTGTGGCCCCCAGCGCTCCCCTTTGACTACATAAGGCCTTTGACCTAAAAACTTGGGGGAATCGACGTTTTTTCCAGAAACCTTCCAGAGCTCCGCCGCCATCGAAAACCCTATTTCGGGGATCAGAAACTCCGTTCTGGCACCCTGCCGGGACGGGGAATTGGAGGAGATCATCGCCATCATCATCACCGCCACCTCTCCATCGACCATCCATGACTCCCCCATCCATGTGTGAGTAATTCCCCGTTGTAGGCTGAGGGGATGGTAGGGATTGGATGAGATCATTCATGTAATAGTTGTGAGATTTGTTAGGGCCTGGTGCCTAGTATCCATCGGTAGTACTTTATGTCATTGTTGCAACTTATTATGCTTAATGCTTGTCACTTAGGGCCCGAGTGCCATGATCTCAGATCTGAACATGTTATTGAATCATGAGAATAATTATTGTTTTGGATCATATCTATAAGTTGTATACACACGTCACTGTCTGGAACCCGAGGCCCCAAGTGACAGAAATTGGGATAACCGGAGGGGATGGTTGCGACGTGAGGATCACATGTGTTCACGGAGTGTTAATGCTTTGCTCCGATGCTTTATTAAAAGGAGCACCTTAATTACAAGTAGTTTCCCTTGAGGCCCCGCAGCAAACGGGCTGTAGGACAAAAGATGTTGTGCAAGTTTCTCAGTGCGAGCACGTACGACTAAATACGGAACACATGCTTATGATTGATTATTACTTGGATACCTTATTATTATTTATCTGCAATTGCCCTATGTATGACTATTTCATGAATTATCTCATCCATACAGTGCCCGTTCATCCATCCCTATGCCTACAGTATTTTAATCCATGTCTACTGCAATTATTACTGCTGTCTTTATTTTACTGCTGCTATTATTTCACTACTGCTACTGACATAAAATTGTTGCTACTGATAAACTGTGTCGAGCAAGTCTACTTCCAGGTGCAGCTGAACTGACAAATCATCTGTCAAGTTTATCATTTATCCTATCAACTAGTACACATAAAAGTACACATGCGAAAGGATTTCATTTTTTGACTATTTCTCACTTTCTTTTATTTTGTTGAAAAAACGGTCAAAATGATCACCGTGCCTATTCATCAAAAGGGATTGCATTTTTGAAAAGTATCAACGGTTCTGTGATATAACCACTACTGATGTATCCTAAAATGAATTTTGTTAAAATTTCAGAGCAAACTATCACACACTTCTAGTTCAAAATTCAATTACTTTCAGAAAATAGGCATAAAGTCATTAAATAGTCAAATTATATAAAAACCGTGAAAATTCCTTATATTGCCGGATTATCCATAAAATATGGTCTACTTTGTGTGATAATTGGATGGGTGCCATTTTCCACCATATTTTTTGTACTTGCTTCACAAAAAATGTCATTTTTCACAAATAAGAAATGAAAAATGATATATATAAAACTAATTTGAAAAACCTCAGTTCTGCAACATTGTTTGTCATACCAAGATACACCTATGTGTCAAATATGGGCACATTATCACAAACTATGGCACGGGGATGACCAAAACTTGGTCATTTGACCTGAAACTTATACATGTTTACAGATGATTGACTTTTTGTGAATAAGTTTTTTGTAAACTTTGTCAAAACTCAAATTTATCATTTATCCCAACAACTAGTACACTTGAAAGTACTCCATGCCGAAGGATTTCATTTTTTGACTATTTTTTCATTTTCTTTTATTTGTTGAAAAAACGGTCAAAATGACCACCGTGCCTATTCATCAAAAGAGGTTGCATTTTTGAAAAGTATCAACGGTTCTGTGATATAACCACTACTGGTGTATCTTAAAATGAATTTTGTTAAAATTTCAGAGCAAACTATCACACACTTCTAGTTCAAAATTCAATTACTTTCAGAAAATAGGCATAAAGTCATTTAAATAATCAAAATTATATAAAAACCGTGAAAATTCCTAATATTGCCGGATTATCCATAAAATATGGTCTACTTTGTGTGATAATTAGATGGGTGCCATTTTCCACCATATTTTTTGTATTTGCTTCTCAAAAAATGTCATTTTTCACAAATAAAAAATGAAAAATGATATTTATAAAACTAATTTGAAAAATCTCAGTTCTGCAACATTGTTTGTCATACCAAGATACATCTATGTGTCAAATATGGGCACATTATCACAAACTATGGCACAGGGATGACCATAACTTGGTCATTTGACCTGAAACTTATACATCTATACTAGTATTAAAAGAGCAAACTTGTTGGGATACTTTAAATCTGGACCGTTCAATATCCGATCAAACAGCCCAGATCGTCCCAAAGTTTGACAACTCAACAATGTCTGATTTTCCCGTTTTACCCTCCCACCAAATCACATAATACTACTAAATTGCCACTCATCTCCGAATCGTTATTTTTGTCTTTCCATTGCTCGAATTTCTGCCCGTCCTCGACAGTGCCGCGGTCCTGCCGTTCTGACGTCCGCCGTTCCGACTACTTCGCCGAAACTCGGTGCGCCTCGCCGGAACTCGGTCCGTGCGTGGTCCACTCAAGGTAACGGGACATCGCGTTCGTGCGCCAGTGCTCGGAGGCTGTTGATTGGTGTACCGATCAATGGCGGGCGGCGAGGAAGCTCCCGCGTGGGGTGTCGTCGGGAAGGTGACCTGCACGGCGTGGATACGGCGGCGGAGCGGCGGGGCAGCCGCCTGCTCGTGGTGTACCCTTCGACGCCACGGCGTGCACCGCTCGCCTCCGATCCCCTGTTGAGCGGTCGCCCCCGTCCCTGACGCCTGCTTCTACGTGTGGCCTGATCCATCGCTGTGCACCCCGGGGGCGACGGGTTCGTCTGCGCCACCGCCAATGGCTGCAGGTCAGTGCCCAGCCCGCCACCCATCATCCGCAGCCTCCCTCATCATCCATCATTGGCGCTGTTGACACCCTTTTCTTCTACTTTAGATCTGTCATCTTCCAAATCAGTGCAGCTCGAGCAGATATTTTTATTTCGGTGCTGGCTTTGGATTAACCTGCTTAAGTCCAGGTTATTAGATTGCAGATGGAGGTGGCAATATTCTTGGATTACAAACGAACCAAGTAAATAATGTGAATCTGTGGTTCTAAACTCCAAGCTGCAATATGAATCATGGTACAGACAACTACACAAGCGACTTTTTTCAGAAGTTTCCTATCCGTTGTGTATATGCATCTTGAAGTGTGCTCCGATCGATTCAAAAGTTGTCTTTGCACTTGAATCCAGTTGTTTCTTGCAGGTCTGACGGAGCATCAATTTCCCCATGCATGTGTTCTCTGCCTCTACTACACAACTGTTGGGCCTGGCCTAAATAGTAGGATAGGCAATGAGGTACCCATTTGTCTTTAAAGAATTCAATACTTTTCATTTCCCATAATTTCTAGGTATCCTTTCTTTCAATTTCCAAGTTACACAATCCTAAAGTTTGCTGAAGAAATGCCTTTTTTCTGTAAATACCATCGATTTTCAAATGCTAAACTCTATTTGTGAGATGTGTCGAAGGTAAGAAGGGAAAGGTATTTTGTTTAAACTTGGCAACATGTAGCTGAAATGACATCACATTCGAATTTTGTTTAAACTTGGTAGAATGTCGCTGAAATGACCTCACATTCATTTCGTTAGTTGTCAGCGATACCATGATTAAATAAATTTGCAGAGGAAAGTATTAATGTAACAAATGTCTGCATGGTTGCTGCATGATCGCGGTGCATATATGTAGTCTATTGAGAGACTTTTGCTGTTACTTTCATTTGGTTTTGCTTGCCAAAATCCATAGCGTATTGCCTTATCGACTTTAAGCTCCACATGAACTGATGAATAGAGATCAATATTACTTGCATAGAATTGTTACCTATTGGTGTGCTTTGGTAACACACATGTATGTAGCCTGATATACTCTTATGCACGCGCCTAGGAAAAGTTGACAATCAACCCTTCTAGATGAAACCAATGTGCCAATAATTGATTATTTTTTGGCTTAAGAATTATTTGTGTACATCAATATTTATTAAAACCAAACTAATTTGTGTGTATATATTAGTCGCACATACATTAGACGTGCAATATTTTTTACTTGTAAATTGCTCCATTCAATTATAAAAATGTGCGTTGCACGTACATGCCAACTAGTGTTTATAAATGATTGACATTTTTATGAAGAATTTTTTTGTAAACTTTGTCAAAACTCAAGTTTATCATTTATCCTAACAACTAGTACACATGAAAGTACTACATGCCAAAGGATTTCATTTTTGACTATTTTTCATTTTCTTTTATTTTGTTGAAAAACGGTCAAAATGACCACCGTGCCTATTCATCAAAAGAGGTTGCATTTTTCAAAACTATCAACGGTTCTATGATATAACCACTACTGGTGTATCTTAAAATGATTTTTTTAAAAATTTCAGAGCAAACTTTCACACACTTGTAGTTCAAAATTCAATTACTTTCAAAAAATAGGCATAAAGTCATTTAAAAAGGCGAAATTAGATAAAAACCGAAAAAATTCCTAATATTGATGGATTGTCCATAAAATATGATCTACTTTGTGTGATAATTGGATGGGTGCCATTTTGCACCATATTTTTTGTACTTGCTTAAAAAAATGTCATTTTTGACAATAAAAAAATAAAAAATGCTATTTATAAAACTAATTTCTAAAATCTCAGTTCTGCAACATTGTTTGTCATAACAAGATACACCTATGTGTCAAATATGGGCACATTATCACAAACTATGGCACGGGGATGACCATAACTTGGTCATTTGACCCAAAACTTATACATGTTTATAGATGATTGACCTTTTTGTGAAGAAGTTTTTTTGTAAACTTTGTCAAAACTCAAGTTTATCATTTATCCTAGCAACTAGTACACATAAAAGTACTCCATGCCAAATGATTTTATTTTGACTATTTTTTCACATAAAATTCAATTACTTTCGGAAAATAAGCATAAAATCATTTTTCTAAAATATGTTGCAAAAAGTTATATACATGATGAAAAAGATGATATGGATGTCATATTTGGATTCCTCTCATTTTTATAATCGATTTAGACATTTTATTTGTTAAATTTCGATTTACGGATTTAAAGATATGAATTATTCCATATTAATGTAAAAAGGAGAAAATACAGTAAAATAAATTTTATTATTATTTATTCAAAAAATATTATTACATAATTATTGTTATTTATTCAAATAAATTTTCAAAATTTAAACAATAAAAATTGTAACATCATGACCCATGGGTTAATATGGTTGATAAGATACTAATATCAGTAAGTTCTAACATCTCATTTGGAAGCTAATTTGGAAGGAACTCAAAAGTTAAGCGTGCTTGAGCTGGAGCAATTTGAGGATGGGTGACCGAACGGAAAGTTTGACTAAGATAAGCACTTTGACCTGAGATTAAGTTTGTGGCTAAGTGAGAAATTTGAAATTTGAAAAAAAAAAAAAAGTTGGAAAGTTTGACTAAGGTAAGTACTTTGACCTGAGATTAAGTGTGTGGCTAAGTGGGAAATTCAAAATTTGAAAAAAAAAAACAAAAGTTGGAAAGTTTGACTAAGGTAAGTATTTTGACCTGAGATTAAGTGTGTGGCTAAGTGGGAAATTCAAAATTTGAAAAAAAAAACAAAAGTTGAAAAATTCGGAGTAGAATTGAAAAAAAATAAAAAAGTTTAATTTTTATTTTCAATTTTTTTTGGAAAAAATAATTTTGGAAAAAAAAATGCCGACGGCTTGTTGCTCGCTTTTGGCTCCAGGAATGATTCCCAGAGCTCAGACTTAATGTCTAAAATCCAGTGGAATCGGCCCTTAGGAACCCAATCCCCACGAATTTCAAGGTCTCAATCCTTTGATCCAAACGTGTTTCCTGAGGAAACAATCCTTATGATTGAAATCCTGTGAAAATCCTTTAAAATTCCACCGATCAAAGGAGGCCATAGAAATAATAGTGAACATTACACTGCAAGAATTTAGCCATTAGCGATGTAATTTAGTATTTGAGAAAACTTAGCCATGTCTAGAACATCATGTATTTTGAATTTATCGTGTTTTTCCACGGTGGTTCTTCATAAACCTTAGCTGTAAAATAATTAAGCCAACTAACCATAACCGGTGGTTCTTCATAAACCTTTAGAGCTCCTGCACCTTATTATCAACAGACATGAACCGACATATCTTTATAGTTGTGCATAACATCATTCGACCATTAATCTGATGTATGTTTATTATATGTAGACATTTATCGTGTAATACATGGACGATCTTATCAACTATATCTAGGCAAGAAAATATATTTAGGCGACAACATATATGTTTTATTAATAGCAAATCGATAAAAAATCAACGAGTATAAACTAAGTATTAACATCACACTGAAGTAATATCAAGATAAAACTACATGTCCTTGCAGTATATAATTAAATACATGTACATGTCCAATATTACCATGTATGTACGAAAGGCAAATAATAGGCACTGATACGTTCTTTTTTCATGGTGATATTATTTATACGCGGGGAAGGCGTTTTGGCTCCTGAGTTCATACGCTCCTTGTCGATTTTTTTTTTTTTGGAAAAAAGTAAAACATTTCGATAATTTTTGGAAAAAATAGTGACGAACATATACATTTTTTTTGATACATGACAAGTTTCGTGATGAAATAACATGTGCGGTGCTCTGTGCGAAAATGACAAAAAAGTGCTCTAAAAAGTATTTTTGAAATCCCATTTTGGCCATAGATCTGTCTTTTTTGCACAGAATAGCTGATGTTATTTCACCACGAAACTTGGTGCATATGTACAACATTTCTATATGTTTGTTTCCCATTTATTTCATTTTTTGTGAAATGGTTTACTATTTATTTAATTTGTTTTATTCGACCAGGAGCATATGAGCTCGGGAGCAAATATGAATTTCCGCACTATCTTTGACTCTTAGCATATGATGAAGTATGATCAGATGGACACAAGGCCACATGTCTCATGTATTTCTTCGAAATTACATAATGTTACTACACACAGCAGACCAGTATATATTTTCTGAAACAACGGGATATTCTTTCGTTCCGTCCCATACGCCGTGGAAATGTCATAACCGGCCGGGTTGGCTACGAAGATGCCTCGTAAGCATTGCTGACAAGGAAAGTTGGGTTGTAATTAAGCTTGGCATGGCATGATGTAAACCCCGATGGCATCGAGGAGCCAGCCGGTGCGTCCCCAAAAGCCGACGATGCAGCCATTAGCGGCCGGGATGGAGAAGGGCGTCCCGTTCTCCTCGCCGTAGGGTCCATACGTTCTTCCCTTGTTCGTACGAAACGTCAGCGAGGTGACGACGACTTTCGCCGGGACGCTCCTGCAACGCCCGAACGTCCCTTCCAAGGCGGTGAGATGCTCGTCCGACGCGAAGTTGATCTGCCGACACACGAAATCAGAGATCTGTTAGCTAGCTAAGAGATGCTTGATTTCTCAAGCTTCGGATGATCCTCGTACCGTAGCACGAAGTCCTTTTGAACCATAGTAACCCGCAGACGGCTCCGTCGTCCGGACCACATCACCGTGGAGATATTGGAAGGAGAAGGCGTGCACGGCGTCGGCGTGGTAGAGGGTGACACTGAGGAGGCGAGGCGGGCTTCCGCCGCGGCCGCTGCGCATGTAGAAAGCTTGCCCGCCAGATCCTCCCCACGGCCCGACCTTGACCACTCCTCCTCCTGCCAGCGTCCCCTCCGTGATCTCGCTGGAGAAGTTGCTGTGCCTTGACAACGGCCTCGCTGTTGGCTGCACCGTGGACGCGATCCGTCCTCCTCTACTCATATCCCTGTGAAGAGCTTCTACCTGTACTTGTTGCATCATGATCTGGTGATTGGCGGCCGAGAGTGAGGCTGCTCCTTCGCCGGCGCCGGTGCCTGATCGGCCTTCACTATGATGGCCACGCCCGAGCTCCTGAAATCAACCATGGATGGTTATTAGTTCTTCCATCGCATGTTGTGTGAAGTCCGAACCCGATCGACATGGGTAGGTTCATGGTGGTTACACTACCGGGTTCGCTGCTCGTTCGTGGACGTCGTCGCGCCTGCTGATTTCCCTGCGAATGGCTTCACTCTGCCACAGCATGTTCTGGCGCTGGCGTTCTGCTGGTGAGAGCAGGAGGCTCACGCGCGCGGCGGGTGATGGCACAGCTGCCGCTGCTCTTTCGCCAGCGCTGGCGTGAGCTCCTCCGCCTGAAAGGCTTTCCCTGTGATGACCACGCCAGAGCTCCTGAAATCACAATGGATGGTTATTAGTTCTTCCATCGCATGTGTGTGAAGTCCAAACCCGATCGACATGGATAGGTTAGTGGTGGTTATACTACCGGCCTCGCCGTCGCTGCTCCTTCGTGGACGCAGTCGTTGTCGTTCCTGCTGTTTTCCCTGCGAGTGGCTGTTCTCTGTGCCAGCATGTTCTGGCGCACGCGGTATTGTAAAATTTCTAATTCGGCTTGTGAGAGCGGGAGGCTCGCGCTCGCGGCGGATGATGGCAGAGCTGCCGCTGCCCTGTCGCCGGCGCCGGCGTGAGCGCCGCCGCCTAACCGGCTTTCCCGGTGATTACCACCCAAGAGCTCCTGAAATCAACCATGGATCGACATTAGTTGATCCATCACCTCTTGTGGAGTCCTCCAAACTCGATCAAGACGGTTATGACATGTATGAAAATGTGGTCACCTTTGCAAAGTCTTCGGTGAGGGCTCTGAAGCTGACGCTAACGCTGACTTGGAGGGAGCTGTCCGCCGGCGGCTGCTTCGTCGTCGGCAGCCTATCCAGGGTACGGCCGAGCGCGGCGCCTCCAAGGATGGCGCAGGTGTAGACGGACACGGTGGCGATCAGGATGAGGAGCACGGTGGCGCCGGAGAAGCGCGCCATTGCTATCCAGCTAGTTCGACTTCGACCCTGCAGAGACTCGGAGATCGACCTGCTGCCCCTGCAAACAATTGTGATCGGCCAGGCGGGGTGTAATATACGGGCACTGGCACGGGCCGGCCGCCGGCCGCGTCATGGATAGATATGGGTTGGTATCATCGAGCCAGCCATCAATCCATTGGTTTGTCTTGTCCCGCGTTTGTATTAGCCAATTTGTCGCTGTCGGAAAGTATCAGTCAGTCTGCCGGTTCAACGACAATATTCATCAGAAAATCAAGATAAATAATGTATATGACACACTGTCAGTGCTACCGCTAACCAGCAGCTAGCCTAGCAAACTCCGAATAGATACGGTGACAATGTCTTCGATCGTATCGTCATCCCTTATGACTGTTTTGACAGGTAGTGGTCCCTGAGTGCCGACGCTCCCCTTCACCTTGTTTGATCTTGCACGTACGAGAGTCTAGACTAATATAAAATTTGTGGAAGTATAAAATAAAATATATTGCGGTTGCCTTTCTCCCAGAAAAAAAATTGGACTCCAATGCGACTGAAAGATTGTGTATTTGTGTTTATAATCCTACAGACTTAATTTCCTGCAATTAGCCAATTACGCAAGCAGATCAAGCTTATTAATCATAGATGTAGCAGAAAATGTGATTGAAGCTTATGTTAATCATAGATGTAGCAGAAAATGTGATTGAAACTGGCTGTCTAAAGAACGGACATGAGACTGTACAGACAAAACTTGGATGCATAATATTGTACTCAGCCAATTATTTTGTAAAAATATAAAATTTCAAAATAGCAATTGACATTGTGGACAGCAAAAAGTGATTGATAGGACCATGGGTATTTTTCCCTTGCCGATACTCAAATGGGTAAAATCCAAACAACATGTATGCCATAGGAGTTCTGTGCAAACCAAACTATCATATTCAATTTTAGAACATGACTAACCAATAATGTGAAGCAATGAAAATTCATACAGGTTTCCCCATACATCAGCAACCCCATTTAGCGTATGTTTTGCGAAAAATACTTATCATCAGATATTACTACTTATCATCTCTATTCTATAACTTCTGATCTTGAGCATCAAGCCACCATTCGGTTGTACTGACCAGCAAGGCTGAAAACATTCCTTAATAAGTCACCTTTGTTGGTTGGTTTGAGATAGCTTATCACTTGTGCCACACGATTCCCTTAAGCAGTCACCTGAAAATAGTTTTACACAGAAGTATTAAAATGCAGAAAATGACCAGAAAAATCATTGGTGGTTATTCACAAGAATACAAGATGAAGACATAAGAGAGCACAAAGGCACCAACCCTCGCAATTTTTTGCAAGAGATAGTGTGACAAGTGATGATGAAAGAGCATGGTGGCAATTTAACTCAAAGATGTTACACAATTTTGACGCAGGATTATTATCACAATATATTGGTAAAAGCAATGTGGATCACCGTGTTTCAGATAAATAGTCGATTACTTGTACCAAGTGAGAGAAAAAAACATATGCATGTTCAGCAGCAACTTAACTACAGAATTCAGATTTTCTTCTTCTCATTTTCTTCTTGGCCTAGCATAGAGGTATGTCTTCTTTTGATCTGCACAAGAATGAGAAACATATGCTAAAATCTTTTGCCGGAACCCATAGTTATCCTGCTCACTGATTGAAAATAGACATCATACTTGTCAGAACCCATGACTACTGGTCCATCTGGACATTTTGTAAGTTTCCAAACACATGATATTTTTAGATGAGGTGGGAGTAATAAAATAACCACACCATCGAAAACAAAGTATGAAATGCATTACAGCAGTATACGTATGGGGACAGCGATACCTGCAGCCGGCATGCTAAAAACAGTCAGTTTCATTGCTCCAGTCACTAGATTTTATTTTCTATCCAGAAGATGGGGAGCAAAGAGAAGACACCAGCTACTCTCGAAGATATCTCATATTCTCATGGCACTTTTAGCCTTTTAGGATATTGCATTAAAAGAAATGTGGAGAAGTACGATTCATGCAAGACAAAGGCCAAAGCAACCAGCTTCTCTACAAATTGATGCTCAGACTTAGGTTCTACCATTTTCATCATTATAAGGATAAGAAAGCAAGAAAAATACCATGCCAAACTCAAAGGAGAACAGGTAATTGCCTGGATCCTAATGACAGCCTATATAGCAGTGCTTTATGGTCATCTAAGTATCGAACATCCGGTACAACTTTAAAAACAGTTGCATATCGCTGAATTTATTAGACGTGTATAGTAGTAATACAAAGTTACAAACCATAAATCCATAATACTCCAGTAGCGTAGGTACAATACTTCAGTTGACACTTGCTTATAGCATCTGACTGAACATGATTATCCGGGAGTAAATTTTATCTGTAGCGTATGCCTTAATGTCAGGCATGGTTGTTACTACCTTTTGAACAGAATCATCCGGGAGTAAACGACACAGCAAAAATAGGAAGTAAAAGAAAATAAAATCAAAAGATGAGAAACAGGACGGCTACCTTCTGGTACGGTGGTCTTCTTTCGGTGGAGTCGACCAGCTAGTACTTGCAGGCATCGAGCCATCGACCCCTGCCTCCAGCCGGAAGTCACGGTGAGGGGGAGCGCGGAAGCTGATGGCATCCAGTGGCTTTGCAACTTGGCGTTCATGGATGGCGGTGCCGAGGTGGATTCCGGCCGGCGGCCGCTGTGTCCCCGTCGTCGCCACAACCAGGAATTAGCGATTCATTACACGGACGGGGCGCTGCTGCACCGCGAGCGGGTTCAGGTGCTCAGGTCGCCGTCAAGGGTGGAGACGACCAGCTGAAGCGGGAGCGCGGTAGTTGTGGTTGTTGGACGGGGGAGCGGAGGCAGGTGACGTTAGGGGCGGTGCCACGCCCGCCGGCGGGGCGGGAAGAATATTCCCCGTCAGGGTCACCGGCTGGGCGGAGGGCATCCTTGGATTGAGGAAGAGGACCGTGCAAGCAATCCCTTCCACCGCTTGGCCTTCCCGTGACCCCCCTCCACAGCCGGAGCTCCCGCCTCAATTTGGCCAAGGGCGGGCTCGATTTGGCCGGGAATCGGTCGGGGGAGGTGGCGGTGAAGCTACCGGCGCGAGAAATCAACGCGGACGGTTCACAGGAATCGCGCTTGTTGGCGTGTGCGAGGAGATGATGCAGTGCACAGCGAGGCGTTGGCCACCGGCGAGGCGGACTCCCACTCCTCCATCCGCCTTGGTCACTGGCGAGGCAACCCACTCTTCCGTCCAGCCCGGCGTTGTCGACGGAGAAGAAGACGCGCCGGGATCTGGCCGGTGACGCGCTTGCAACCTCCATGAACTCCCGCTTCTCTAGCCGTGGGGAAGCTCGCCAGGGCATGCCGTCGACGACCGCGACTGCGTGGGGTAGCTCGGGCGTAGAGGTCGCGCGATTGATGCGGAATCACGGGAGCGCGCGCGAGGAGGCGTGGGAAAGACAAAAATAAGGTTCGGAGAGTGGCAATTTAGTAGTATTAAGTGATTTGGTGGAGGGTAAAACGGAAAAAATCGGACATTGTTGAGTTGTCAAACATTGGGACGATCTGGGCTGTTTGATCGGATATTGAACGGTCTAGATTTAAAATATTTCAACAAGTTTGCTCTTTTAAAAGTAAGTATAGATAACAGACACATACCGGAAGTGTAAAAGAAAAATCTTGCTGAAATTAGTAGATATAGCAAGAAGAAAGTGAGCTTACTTTATTATTTTTATTATTCAATAAATGGAATATATTAATATCGTGAAGGGAGCGACCTTTGCAAAAACGAAATATCTTAATGAAATTAGGGATGCACACAGATATACAGCAAAAAGAATAAGAAGAAAAAACAAAAGATCCCGCTACAGTGATCAATTCCTTGCAGATGTAACACAAACTACCAAGGCAACACCCAGAGTCTAAATTCTCCAAAAACGACGCATCCAAGAAGGAAACAGTACACAAGCACCGTCGTCGACCGATCATAGATCTTAGGTTTTCATCCTGGAGAAAGTCCACGCTATCAAAACAATATCTTTAACAAGATCGTGCCAGGCACAACCAATTAAGGCCAGACCTTGAATTTTCACCTGAAAGATAAAACTCTGTACTCGTTCTGTGTTGCCGCCCCCACTTGTCGATGCCGCTGCTAAAAATAACGAATCACCAAGCAAAGTCCTCATCGCCTCGAAGAATCGGTTCACCATTACTACACCTCAGACCTCAGCCGCCATGACATTCTCCGTCATTGTCATCACCAAAGAAATCGAAATACCGACATGTCCCATGGTGACAATAGACAACGAAGCTTCGGGTCACTCCATTCTAAAGCCTCACGGCCAGAAATATGGGGCACACGACCAAATCCCATCCGATCCAGCAATTTACAAGCATCAAGCGTCCAATGAAAAACCACCGAAAGAGCCTTCCGGAAGTCGTCATGGGCCAGATCAATGAGGAAATGCATCAAGAGAAACACCATCTTGGCGCAAGAAGAACCCTAGGACCGCCTCCTTATTCGAGCATACCAGCAGTCCCCCACGCCGCCGGTCGGAGCAGCAAAGGAGGAGGATGCCGCAGAAGCTTCCACAAAATCCATCCATGGCAGCTGGCCAGGCCAGATCGGGCCCTAAGGCCCAGATCCTTGACCCGCCGCTGCGCGACCGGAGGATTTTGACGGAGCTCCACGTCATCCGCCGCCAACTCACCGCCCTGGCTTCAGACCCCGACCATCAAGGCCGCGCCGCCTAGTACCGCCACCGCCGCCCCACCACCGTCCGTGGAACCGCCGCCACGATACCCTCTCCTCCCCTCTGTCCTTTGCCGAGAGGGGGTCCGCCACCGCCGCACGTCGGCGACGGCGTCGGCCAGGATCCGGTGGAGGGGGTGGACCGGCAGCGGGGTCGAAGATTGCCTCCGGAGTCGCTCGGGCGAAGAGCGACCCGAGAGGTTAGGTTTCTAGATAACTAAGCAAAGCATGAGCTAAGTTTTGTTCCTTGATACAAAGAAGATGAACAACTTTGCAATACCAATCGGAAATAGCCAACCTAGAACCGGGTTTCTTGATGACCCCACTGGACAGGACAGGCTAGAAAAGGGCAAATTTGAATTTTTGAAGCCTTTTTCCACAATCTTTGAACTCAGCCTTGTTTATAAAATTTTGAATCGATACTAGGTACGGCAAAGACATTTCTCAGCGTACTTAGGGCATCTCCAGCCGTGCCCTCTAGCGCCCCCCAAGGCGGAAAATAGCGCCGTTTCGCCCTGTTAGCGCCGAAATTTCCCAGTCGCCCCCAGGAGCCCAAATAGCGTTGTTTCGGCCAAAATTAGCGCCGACGCACCCAGGCCAAACCCAGTCCACTGGGTTCCGCCTGGGAGAGCTGAACAAAGGGAAAATGCGCGTGGGCCATGCCTGTCGGCGAGACAGCGCATTTTCCCCACCCCGCCTCGCCTGTCCTCTTCCCTCTCGCGTCGCCGCCTTGCCACCACCGGTACCACCCCTCTCCCCTTCGCCGCACACAAGCAGCTAGATAGGCCACCACCCCACCTCTCCATGCCACCGGCGCCGCCCCTTCCCTCCGTCGTGATCTAGCCGCAAGGAAGACTCTCGGAGCGAAACGCGCCCACCTTGCCCGCAAGGTGTTCGGCGTTTTCTCCACCCAGCCATGGACTTTGACGACGAGGAGCTGCTCGCCGAACTGCTGGAAGAGGAAGCCGAGGCCACCATCGACGATGAAGAACACTTGCTGATCCTCACCTGCCTTACTGGCCTGCTCGCAAACAAGGCCGCGAGGCCGCGGCGTGGCTCGGCGCCCGGTCGCCGCAAGAGCAAGCCGAGGTAGCGCTACGAAGGGTACTGCATCCTCTACTCCAACTACTTCGCCGACGATCCCCTGCAGGACGAGACGGTATTTCGGCGTCGTTTCAGGATGAAACGGAAGGTCTTCCTCGACATCATGGATGCCATCTGGGAGTTCGACACATACTTCAAATGCAAGAAGGATTGCACCGGCACGGTAGGCTTTACCTCACTTTAGAAGTGCACAGTAGCGATGAGAATGCTTGCATATGGTGCTCCCGGTGATGCCCAGGATGATTATCTGCACATGTCCGACTCCACTGCCATTGATTGCTTGAACAGGTTCTGCCGGGCAGTGGTTGCAGTGTTTGCGCCAACATACTTAGAATCACCCAATGCGGAAGACACTGCCGGATCTTGGCCACCAATGAAGAAAGAGGCTTCCCTAGGATGCTTGGAAGTATCGACTGCATGCATTGGGCATGGAAGAACTGTCCATTTGCTTGGCAGGGGATGTACAAAGGCCACAAAGGAGCTTGCAGTGTGATTCTTGAGGCAGTGGCTACACAGGATCTCTGGATTTGGCATGCCTTCTTTAGCATGCTAGGAACTCACAATGATATCAATGTCCTACAGTGCTCGAATGTCTTCGGCAAGCTTGTTGAAGGACATGCTCCCCCGGTGAACTATGAGATCAATGGGCACCAGTACACAAAGGGCTACTGCCTTGCAGATGGTATCTACCCAAAGTGGTCACCATTTGTGAAGACTATCTCCAACGCTGTGTCAGGAACCGCCAAAGCTTGGTTTTCTCAGAGCCAAGAGGCTTGCATGAAGGATGTTAAGCGGGCATTTAGTGCGCTACAGTCACGATTTGCTGTTGTCCGGTACCCCGCTCTAACTTGGTCGAAAGCGAATATGTGTGAGGTGATGAACTATTGTGTGATCTTGCACAACATGATCATTGAGAGCGAGCGGAATGATCCGGTGGCTGACACTGCTGAGCCGTACTACAGACAGGGTCCTCTTGCAGATGTGGATCATCAGGTGCCGGCCACATGGGCAGCCTTCCTCACTATGCGCCAGGAGATTCGAGACCCACAGATTCATACACAGCTGCAGAATGATCTGGTGGAGCACTTGTGGAGGCGCAAAGTCAAAGACATCGCCTAGTTTGATGTGTTCTATTTGGTTGCATTGTTGAACTATTTGTGTGTGGATTTGTATATTGAACTATTTGTGTATGTTGAACTATTTGTGTGTGCATTTGTATGTTGAACTATGTGGACAAAATAATGTTTGTGCTATTTTTGAATCAAATTTGGGCGAAAATCGCCGGCTGGTTTTGAATCATATTTGGGCGAAAATCGTTGGCTAGGGGCGGACTGGGTTCGGCGACTGGGAATCGACGCCCCCCAGCGCGCCGAATAGCGCCGTTGCCCCCCCCCCCCCCCCCCCCCCAGGCGGCCAAAATTAGCGCCGGATTTCGGCCTAGGAGGCACAACGGCTGGAGATGCCCTTAGGAACTTCTCAATCGTAGTTTTCAAAGAATATTAGGCTATGGAGTCATTGATGGTTCAATTCTACATTTGAAACAACTCTTTCCCATCTTCACTCTTTCACAATAAACTAAGATATTAGTACAATTCAGCAACAACTCTTCTCCAGCTTCACTCTTTCGCAATAAACCAAGTTATTACTATTCACAACAACAATTGACGGATAACAAGAATGATATGTTCAGATTGCCATTATCATAAATTGCATCCCAACAATGCAAAACTTTGGCATAAATCTTACAACAAGTTGGTGCTAGTGAAGAAAAAGATTTATGTAAGCTTTCATCTGGTAGTGACACAGCTTCAAGAAACAGAATCTACAAGGCTGAACCTCCACCTATATCCTTCCATCCCAACGACGCCGATGACGAACCCCCGCCTCCTCCCGCCGCCCTACTCTTTTCCGGCCCAGCCCAATTACTCCACGTCGTCGGATCAGGACAAAAGTTGGACATCCAGGCCCACCGGCCCGCTCCTCACAGACCGGCTTCCTTCCTCCCGCCGCCGCCGCTGCCATGCTCGGCCGTCTCCGGCGATCCTCCGCCGTTCTTCGCCGGCTACCGGTAGCCAGCTTCGCCGCCTCCGACCCTACAGCTTTCTACGCGTGAGCTCCCTTCCCCTTCACCGAATCCCCTCTCGAAACCTTTCCCCCTTTTCGTGTTCCCTTCCTCGAGAATCATCTGCTCCTTGTCTGTTGCTTGGTCGCTCCATTTGTGTTGCAAGATTACACTCCGCTATCTTAACATGAGCACATATTAAGAGCGTATATTACACGTGCCAATCTTTTTTGCTTGCTTCTAATTCCTCTCCATCACCTCTGATATTTTTTGAGAAAAGTAGACCTTTTGCCACCTCTGATATTTGCTTATTTCTCCAAATAATGTTGTCCGCATTGTGCAGGGAATGGAGTTCACGTGCCGAGCCACTAGCCTTTGGTTCATGTAAGACCTCGTTTCCAACATGGTTCGTTTTACTTATGGATGATTGGCGCCTTTGAAAAAGCTGTAATCCATGGCAGGTTGGTGCAGCAAGCATACTGCCAGAGATTTCTCCACAGTCGATAAGATTACCAATGGTCGACGAGGGCATCGGCAAATGGAGTTGACGCCTAGTACGGCCGTGAAGGTATACCTTTCGACTGAACCATAGCCCCGTGCTTCACATGTAGCTTTATACTTTTTATGGTTTTATTTATGCTGTTTATTCCTAGAATTACGATAAACCATGGGTTGAAGAAATTTATTTTGCTTCCCAGGACAATGACGCAATCATTGATCGCATACAAAAGAGCACAAGGGGGTTGAAACAAGGGCCGGTCGGGCACACCCTTTCATCAGCAGAGAAAAGGAAATTTCTTGTCAACACTGTATGTCACTACATAAAGATAGTTTTCATATTGTCCGTTTTCTCTTTTGAGTTTACTATGCGTTGATGAAATTCAGGCCTTAGCTGTCAAAGAAAGTAGTCAACTAGCAGCATGTTACCCCTAAAACAGTTAGCACCATATTCACTGCTGTACGCTGAATTGGTTTAAAAATGGAATAACTTATTATTATGCAGATTAATATACAGTAATAGCTACAAAAAGATGAAACTTTGGTCTAGCTGTGCTGGGATTCACCTGAGTACACAAATTGTAGCCTTCTTTTTTTCCTTTATGTTCACCTGAGTATGGATCAGTTGTGCTTCTTGAAATTCCCCAACTAGGGATTTTTATTTGTTGCTGCATTTACCTACTACAGCCGATTGGAACAAATTAATTAACTACTGCAACCCCTAAATCGCAGCTCCTTGATCTTGAAGATTCAAAAGAAGCTGT
This sequence comes from Poa pratensis, assembly GCA_947311845.1. Lineage (NCBI taxonomy): Eukaryota > Viridiplantae > Streptophyta > Magnoliopsida > Poales > Poaceae > Poa > Poa pratensis. The sequence goes on along the minus strand of CAMZMU010000049.1, from coordinate 55,504,760 downwards.
TTACAGCACCCTTGATGCATGGATCGCCTTTGAGCAGGAGTTCCCACTAGCCTCAATAAAGCAAGCAATTGGAGCTCTTGAAAAGGAGGAACAATGGCATAGAATTGTCCAAGTATTGCAGATTATAATCTACTTGATTTTAATTGTATCTATCTTTGATAAAGTAAGAGTTAAATTCTGCTAACTACACACCTAGGTACTTAAATGGATATTGAGCAAAGGGCAAGGAAAAACGGTCAGAACATACGAGCAATTAGTGCGTGCACTTGAGAAGGACAACAGAGCTGAAGAAGCACATAAAATCTGGGAGAAGAAAATAGGCCATGACCTGCATTCAGTTCCTTGGCGTTTCTGTGGTCTTATGTTGGCTATTTACTACAGAAACAATATGCTAGATAGGCTTATCAAGGTATGGACCTATTTGTTATTTGACTTGAAGCTGATTAGCTTGTAGTTTCTGGTTTGTAATATTCTACTGCAACTTATGTGGATTACCCTTCCCTTCCTTTTCTGGTGGTTTAGCTCTTCCAAAATCTTGAAGCATGTGGTCGTAAATGTCCTAGTAAAGAATATATACGGAAAGTTGAAGATGCATATGAAATGCTTGGTCTACTAGAGGACAAGAAGAGCTTGCTTGACAAGTACAAGGATTTATACAACAAGCCATCGAATAGTGATAGAAAGAAAGGTCGACAATTCAAGAAGGGTGAGAAGAAAGCTGGTTAGTCATGTGGCGCCTGTACCTTTTCTTTATGCAATGACACTGAATCATTTCTGGCTGCTTAAAATGGCATGTTTTTGTTAAGTCAAGTTACGTACATATGTAACGAACTTCCTGATGGGCTTACGTGCCCCTATGCAAAATAGGATATCAGAAGTACTAATTCTGGACAATTACCTGAACTTGCCTCTTTCCCATTGTTTTCCAAATCTTTTAGGCCCAGACTTTGCTGATTTGAAAGCAAGATTTGTGTATTTTTTTTCGAGAAATGGTTCCTATAAGTTTTGGTGCAACCAAAATCAGTTGGGTATCTACTCAATTGTTTTACTCCTTATGTTTGTAAGTAGACGCCGTTATATATTTTTGTGAAATCTAAATAATTTTATTATTGTGAAAATGTTTTACTTGACAATTTAATGGTACTGTTTCACCTAACCAATCTAAATAGATTTTCATGTATTACTTTTTCTTGACAAAGCAAAAGACTCAAATTACTTTCTAAAACACCATCTATTTCTGAATGGAGCTAACACTGCACCTGGTATTCATCTTTCAATGTAGTAGTTTGGTACCCAGAAAAGACCACGCGTTGTCACGCTGGCAGACATGCTTGGTGTATTTTGGAGATGTGTGATTTTCACAGTGTGATATGCTACTTGTTCAGATTAGGGCAATTTTGACAATCTTTCTGTAACATGATCGTGGAATTTCCATTCTTTTCTGATTTGTGATGGGACATTATCAGGCAAACATTCTTTAGATACTCTGGCAGCTACTAGAAATCACTTCGTTTGCTATGATGATGTAGCTAAGTTTTACCACTATTCTTTTTTCAGCTGAGGGCACCAAACAATGCAAGGTGGAAACGTCTGAAGATCAACCAGTTAACACTTGCCCTTCAGACAAGGAACTGGTTACCGGCAGTTAGTCAAGATACCAAGTAAAGCAATGTAATTGCAAGAATACAGTTATGTTTCTCATAGCCGCCAACTCTGACATCTTATCTCGTTGTTATTGAGATGCAATTCTTATGGTGCGACTGGAATCAGACAAGAAACTGACGCAGCTAATAGCCTAATACTAACACTTCCGTACAACTGATAGTCCACTCATGATTGGAAACATCGCAGCACAGCACCTTGTTTCTTAATTTTTTGATATAAGATAATTTACGTTTCTGTTGCTTTGGACATATTTTGCTAGTGTTCGAGTAAGTGTTGGCTGGCAATTATAATACCTGAATATTGTAATTTGTGGGCGGCTGGGTGCTTACTAGTAATCAACTAAGTATACATGACGAAACCAGTACTGTGTGCCACTGCAGAACTCGGTCTCAGAGTGTCGTATTGACACTTTCTGTTGCATATGGATAGCCAAATTTTCTTATGTGTCACAATGGAATCTCGGGCCCTTTGTTGAATGTCGACCATGCTGCTTTGTTTTGTCCTGACAGTACAGGCTCTGAAACTTCGTTTTCGTTTCAAGTATGTTTATTGTCATTTCAAGCATGTTTGCTCGCTTCAAGTATCACGATCGGTGTAACCCGATCTTGTAATGGTTAAAAATAGAACTCTCAGAAAACAGAAAGCAGTGATTGAGCTATGCCAGCAAAACTGTTTAGCTTGCGTTGATGTTCTTTTGAGCAACCGACCACTTGCCATCGTTCGTTGCCACCAAATACAGCCGACGGCTGGTGTCACCACACTCGCCTGACAAAAGCGATACAGGTGCTTGTATTTTGTTAGTTAAATCTCAAAAGAGTCGCATTATTATGGTTGAAACCACAGCTCCTGCAACATCCACTCACAGAGCTAAAACAGCTTAATCTGTTAGGTGATGGCTGATTTCTGCGATCATATCATTCTGGTAATATAATTTCTCTGTAGAATGAGGCGTTTCTAAAAACTAGAAATGGTTACATCAAGAAAACGCTGAGAAACTTCAGCTCAGGTGTTGGGAGTCATGTTCATGATGACCTTCTAGAGGGCATTTGCAACGTTTCTGCAGCTCCAGGTACTTGTCCAGGTCAAAGCCGTGCTTGGCGCAGAGCTTTTTCCTCCTCGACTCAAACATCCTCTCCATGAAATCCTGGTAAGTCGGGTCCCTTGAGGTGATCAGGAAATACGCGTAGCCGACGAGCAGCCCAGCAGTGGTCGTGAAGAAGGCGATCGGCTCCATCACGTCCCACGAGAATTCCCAGAACGTGAGACGGAAGAAGAGTCCAACCTGGGTCATGAAGAACCCTAAGCCAGTCCACAGGACTCGCCTGACTTGCTTGTGTGCCAGCTTGTCGATCTCTTCCTTCTTTTCCTGGAGCTGTTTAAACTCTTCTTGTCTGGTGTCATTATCTGGTGCGAGTGCAAGCGGCACAGCCCTTCTGACCAGGTCCACAACCTGCACAGCCAATAACCATAAATATACCAGCTAAAAATTCTACAGAATGCCTACCTTTCTTGTAGCATAAATAAAATATATTTATTATTACCAAATAATTCACACCCATACATAATGGATCACCACAAAAGACTTGCAAAAACATTCACACCAGGATAAGGCGGTGGCGCCAGAAATTTTAAGCCAAAAAAGGAGTACATATGTATCACCTGAAGATAAAATACATACTGTATCACTTCCTAGAAGGAATTCATGATCGGAAGAAAAAGAAGACAAGGAAATCACAGTATTAGAGTCTAGTTGCTCTTGGGCTGTACTAAATAAGACTAATTGCATTGGGATACACTAAAGGGGACGAGCACACAGCGAATATTCTGGCCAAGCTTTTCTGCACCGTCCGCTCACCCTCGCGCTGGCAAACACGGGCATGCCGGTCAAGCTGAGCAGGCCAAAAATTTGGCGCTTGTCCAAACAACCAAATTTCATGGGCTTGCCAATTTTTTTTGTTATGGCCAACTTTGGTTGTAGTCCAAACACAACCTTATTAACCCACATGTCGTGGATGCTTTAGATGCGTTTCTGCTCTTAAGTGGTGTAGGCATCACCTAGATAGGAATGCAAGATTCTACTTTTCTGCTCACAGCATTCTAAGGTCCTTGTTCTGACCAGTGACGAGGGTAGGTGAAGGGAAGGGAAATCCCTTATTTCAACCACATGATGTGAATTGTCCAATCTTTCTTTTGTTCTACCAAAGCTAAAAAATCTCAGCTACACAATTAAACAGCGGTCAATCTAATCCATTTGGACCCGCAATATGTCTACCAGATTCCAACGGGCACAACGGTTCAAACAGGAATCCATGACCCCCAATACATACATTTCATACTTTTTTTTTGAAATAAATAAATATATGAAATGTATGTATTTCATACTTACAACATGGTAATACGCTGGAAAAAGGAAGAACAACTGAACTGGATGAAATTGATATTTTCTACTAAAATCAATCTGCTTTTAGCTGCAACCTACTCAATTTATGTAGAACATCCATTTCACAAACATGACCAGTTAAGTAACTGAATGTCTTCAACAAATCAAAAAAAAAGGCAATTCTACCAGTAGAAATTTGCGATTTCACGAGTAAATCTCTGCTTGCGCGCCTCGTTTAATTAGGTGTATCTACTCCAGAGGCGCAAAGTGAAGAAAACCTAGGCAGCAGCAGTAGCAAAATGTTTCACCTTCTCGGGGTGGAGGTAGGCCTTGTCCCGGAAGAGCAGCACGACCCCGGCATCGTCCATGGCCCGGGCCAGCGTCTCCGCCTCGGCGCGCGTGCGGGCGGCCCCGGCCTCGACGCAGGCGTCGAGGAGCTCCCCGTAGCCGACCACCTCGCCGCGGCCGTCGTCCCGCAGCCTCCGCTTGAGCGCCTCCACGCCGACGAGCCGCACCAGCCTCCGCGCCTCCGCCGCCGTCACCTCGGCCTCGGGGGCGGCGGACGCGGCTGCGGGGGAGGCGGGGAGAAGAGGCGGAGGTGCCGCAGGGTGCAGGCCGCCGTGGAGGGTCCTGGGGAAGGCGAGCGGAGGAGGCGGGAGGCGGCTGCGCGCCACATCGCGGTGGTCGGTGGCAGGTGAGGCCGGTAGGCGGCGAGCTGGCCTGGCGAGGAGGGTTTTGCTTTAGCTCGCGATGGCCTTTTCGGAATGGGGGAGGCGTCAACTGCCGTCAGGGCCGGAAATGACGCACACACGTAATCTTCAGATCTTCTCAAGATGTAATCTTGCGTTGCGTCTGTCGCCGTCGGGCGCGAGTGCTATAGCGACTCTTTTTGTAAGATTTCGATCGTGTGCAATTCTTGTCTTCACACGACGGCTAGGGCCTGGAATTTTTAAAAAAGTCGCAAGATTTAGAGTAAGACATAGCATATTTTGAGTTTAGAAAGATTTGGACTTTCGGAATAGATTTGACACATCCTTCTTTGTTCCGTTCTAAAGTATTTTTGTTGTGGAAGAATGTCGACTTCATAGTAGGTGTTCTTACCATATCTTTACTTATGAGCTTGCCGCCTACTTGTAATATGTTTTGATCTTATCATTTTACATCTTATTTCATACTAGTACAAAGCATGGCCATCTGCATCCATGTATATTATACACGTGGCATTCCTTTAAACACAAATATCCTGGGATAAGAAACTGTGATGCAAAGTGACTTTAGGCTTTTGATTGCTCTGCACGTCCAAGGTAGTCACCTTTTGTATATCTCAAAAAGGAGAGATAGTGAAACGTCAAGCAAGACAAGCTTCATCAAATGAAAAATATAAATATGAGAATGTCGAAGAAATTTGAGAGTAAAATTCACAGCCATAGCTTTACATTTTCGAGATCCTCCAGATTTGTAG